>VZRS01000677.1:33824-380935 GCA_013398055.1 Ifrita kowaldi
GGGAGCGGCGGGGCCGGGGCGCGGTGTGCCCGGCGGTACCGCGGGGGGCTCGGTACCGGCGCCCATCGCCCCGCAGCCCGCAGGACCAGCCCCGGCTCCCCCCGCGCCCGGGAGGTCACGCGTGTCCCGGGGTCCCGGCTGGCGCGGCGCTTTCCCTCTCGGCGCGGTTGTTTCCCCGCACGATAAAGCAGCGCTGCCCCCGCCCGGGGCTCCGCGCCCGGCGTGACCCCAATGGGTGCCGGTGTCGGAAGGCGTCCGGGCATCCCCGGGGAGCATCGCGGGGTGCGTGGGGCCGTGTGGGGCTGGTGTCAGCCTTACATAAGGAATGCTCCCGGTGCACGGGCATTGCGTCTTCGGGCAGATGTGTCCCGTGGTCGCCTCTTCCAGGAGAAACTGAACAGGTGGCTACACCGGGTAGGGACTGGGTGAGCTTTAAGGTCCATTCCGACCTTTTGACGTTCTGTGATTCTGTGGCTTCTAAAGTGCTTCTAAATTTTTCAGTGATTACAGGCTGTGTAAGTGACAATTACGCATAGCTCCACTGTGGATTAATACAAGACTGAAGGAAAGGCAAGCAAAAATTGAGATGGAGTTGTGTAAAAGGGAATTTTGAAACAATGGTAATTATCCTATCCTACCTAGGAGGTTAGTCAGTAAAGGTGGCTATAAAATAAAATGCCACCCGTGGAAATTATCTTGCTTTGCGTAATATTGATTCCCATGGCTGGGGGTTGGAACAAGATGATCTTTGAAGTCCCTTCCAAGCCAAACCATTCTGTGAGTTTTCTTCATTCTTTGTGATTCTAATACATAGCTTTGGTGCAAAGGACCATACTGACCCTGCTTATATGCGAAAGAAACCCTGAATAGCTGGGTGTTTCATCAAACATGTGGCAGGCTGCACAGATGTTACTTACAGCTTTCTAAAACTGGGATCTGTGTTAGGCCAAAAAAAGGTGACTAAACCTGTATATGGCCAGGCTGGCTATGTGAGTACACTAGGCTTTATGAGCTTCTGCAAAAGGCTGGACAAACTTAAAACACAAACATCGAATACCGTTTTTATCTGTGTTTTTCCAAAGAACTGTTTTTCACACTGCACTGTCTTGTTATATTTTCATCCTAGAGTTGTGTCTTCTCAGCGCAATTTGTTTGCGTCTCTTAGATAAAATTGCAATCTGTCTCAAGTTAGCGTGACTAACTCTTGTCCATCAACTTCACTAATCCAGCAATACTTTGATTTGCAAGCAATCTTACAAAATAATTGATGTTAAGCTGTCAGGCAGTACTGCTAGTCAGTGAAATGCATGCTTTCACGGGGGGGAAAACCCCTCAGGTTTAGGTTTGTGATGGTTGCAGCCATCTGCATGGGCATAAAAGCTCTTACTTGACCCACAGTAATGAAAGCACAAACTAGTGAACTGTAGTTCTGGAGAATGGTGTTTGATAACTTTAACTTTTAAAAGCATCAATCCCTTGCTTTCATGCAGCCATTGCTGTGCTTTATTTTTTCTGGGTGTCCCTTAACTTCCTGGAGGCTTTGCCAGTGCCCAGCAGTTTGTCTGCCTGGTATTCCAGCAGCATTTTGTCTTTAGCTTGCCTCTGCATTTTCAGGCAGTTCACACGTGATCCCTATTGTGTGTGACCTGCAGATTAACGAAGGGTAATGTGATATTGAAGGCCCTTGGTCTGCTTGAAACTCTCAATTGTTAGCAGTGCTTTCCCATTTCCACGTGTTTGCAGCTTTGTTTTTCCAGCCCTGTCTGTGGATCATCTTCATGACAGTGGGCTGTGGAATGGAATACCTTAGTATTGAAATCCTTAGGGTTGAATGTAAGCCCAAGAAAGAAACAGTTCTCTCACAGGAAGTGTTTCTTGGACCAATAGCTCTTTCTTGTATTAAGAGAAAACTACATATCCTCAAGTTTGCAATTTTATTACATTTGACCATTTATTATCGAGGCCACTGCCCGGAAATGAGTAGATGGATTTCTGTGTGATGAGTCACTGCTATGTTAAAAAAAAAACAAACAGAGTCATAACTTGTGTTCATTGACATGTTTAATAATCTGTCAAAGGGCTGTGATCTAACTATGTGTCTCTGCTTGGTTTTGGAGGCTTTGGTTTTATTCTGTCTCACAGAGGCTGCTCTGAATTAATCTTTGCACATTCACGGGTTGAAATAGATAATACTGGTAAACCTTGCGAATCATTGCTTGAGATAGTAGGTCTGAATCTAAAGAGCTGATGCTAAGCTTTAAAATACTCTCCTTCCTCAACTATAAAGGCATGTTCAGAAATTTGCTAATGTTGAAATCTGTATTTCTGACCTCTTTGGATCATGGAGATAACAGCTTGAATTAAAAAAAAAGGCAAATAATCTTGATAAATATTTGCCATAAGCAACGTCTGAGGTTGGCTCTCGTTTGAAGGTTGTCAGCCTGTGTTTACAAGATGTTGCTGGGTTTTTTTTATTCTCTAAAGTGAAAGCAATAATGAGTCACCTGCAGGAAATCCATGAATCACTTTGGCATCATAGATTTTTATTTTTATTTTTTTTAAGAGTTTGGCTGTTTAGAGTTTACTTTTTCCAGTGTAGTGAAAAAACATGTGCTGTTCAACCATGCCTTAAATGCCTTACATCAGGTCTTGGTCAGGATTTCACTCTGGGATTACTCTGTTTATGCTCTATGTGGCTTCTCCTGACTGGTAGTTTTATACAGATTACAAACATTGTTTTATTGATGATGTTTGTATAAATTTTGTATTTATGTTTGCATATGTATGCATCTATATATGTGTGTGTGTAAAGGATAAAAAGCATTGAAGGCACCAAATTCTTCTCACCACTTTTGTAGCAGCACAAAAAGGAATGAGACTGTTATGGTGTGAAAGCTTCTATTATCATTGTGCTGGCCTTGACAATACTCCAGGCAGTAATGTCAAATAAGATTGGGAACAGTTGCTATCAAAACTATTTCTTGTAGTTATGCTGATTCCCAGCACTCTGGAGGAAAAAAAAAACCTACCAGATATTTTGAGGGATACGCAGATTGGAATTAATCTAACACAGTTTTTGGGGATGTTGTGCTCAAAGACTCCGTTGCCTCCACCAGTAAGAGTAAGATGGGAGCTGTGTCTTATCTCTGGAACTGTAAACTAGAGGCACATGAGCATTTGTTTGTTTCAAACACTTTAGGAATTTATTGTTACAGTTTTCATTTTTATCTGTTGAAAATGGTTATGAGTCAGCAACTGAAGCAACGCACTTTAAATACTTTTAGTGAGGGACATGTTACCAAACAGTATTTTCAGAGGAGCAGGGGACAGATTTCAGGTTAGGTGTCTTAGTGTGGTAGTGTGAAATCATCTCTGAATCACAAATCATAAGGTTCTCTAATATTCCAGCTGTGTGCTTGCCTTACTCCTCAAAGGCATTGCAGGAGTCGTGTAGGAATGGCTTGTCAGAATTCCTGCACTGTGCTTCACGGCTGTAGACTGTAGGAGGAAGTTTCTTTATGGGAAGTCTGGAAGTGCTCAATGAAGGCCTTGAGCTAATGGATGGTGTAAGGAGTGATGCCACTGCTACCAAAGCATGTATTGCTAAGTTTAAGTCTACAGAGTAGTCCTAGACATGGTTCTGAGGGGTGACAGCCTGAGTGTGAAGTCATGCTACTGAATTATTTCTTACAAAGTTGCCTTCCTGAATTTCAGTAGTATGTCTTGGAAACTGCCTGTCTATTCTGGGAAATGAATTCCACAGGAGGCTGTAGCTGTAGAAAAATTCTCTCCGTATTTCAAGTTACTTCATAAGGAACCTCAAGCTGTTTTTTGACGCCTTTTTAGCTGCAATGGGTACTGCACTGTTTCTCACCCTTGCTTGCTCATTCTGTTCCCTCTTTTCCCTACTCTTTCTTGGTTGTCAGCACCACGTACTTGTGGCGTATGTGACAAACCAGATGTCAGAACTGATCTGCATTAGCTGCAACCCAGCGAGAATGTAGGCTGAAAAAATCTTCAGCAGTTGGGTCCCTGTTGCTGCTTTTTCCTTCTTGTGAAAGGTAACAGAGGGGACCAGGGGAGTGGGTGGGCTGCTCCATATACTTCCTCTGGTTGGATATTGCACACATTAGTCACTGTTGTAGCTTCTGACTCTGAGGCAAGATCTTCATATGTATTTATCAGAGGGAATTTATTTTTTACTCTTTATAAGTAAAATCTACTTTGTAGTTCCATCCATGATTCTTTTTATAGAGCATAGTAAACCTAAAACTGAGACTTAAGTGGGTTGACAGTGTGTTGCAGCCTAGCCTGGTGAGAATTAAATAAACCTTGAGGTGAGGTGTTTGCTTTCCTGTTGAGTCTTAGCAGGTGATGAGTTGAATATGACAAGGATGTTCCTGTCTCTTTTTTTTTTCTCTTTTTCCTTCGATGAAGAGTTCTGAAAAGGCCAAACTTGTCCCAACTCAGATGTGTAGAAGTCTTGGAAAGCCTGCCCATGCTGGAATAACCTGAGGTTTTAAATACATGAAAAGCTCCTAAAGCTTGATATCTTGGTATTCTGGTGTGTCTGTTTCATTACTTTCTTTATTTTTTTTTCCTTCCCCCTGGAATTAAAATTAATCTAATTCAAGTGGATTTCTGTGGCTTGTATTTTGCTGGCAGAGGTGACTCATCTTTGATGTCATGAATTAGTATTAACTAAATATTGAATAGGAAATTGCAGACTAACTGCAACTAAAATATTTAGAACAGAAGACACTGATTTCAATTAAGAAAAGTCTGCATCTGTACCAAGGGCTTGTGGTTTTTTCATCTGAGAATACTATTCTTGTTCGGTTGTTTCACAGTTTAATGGTGTAGGTGATATTTCACCTGTATGTGCAAGGAAACATTAAAACTTTAGTGATTTTAAGTTTTAAACTCTGAACTGCAGGAAAGACAGCCACTTGTTTGATATGTTGCTTGTGTTCTTTCAAAACAGCTATTGTAGATTGGAATGGGATAGAAAATCAAGTGATAGGAATGGAGTATCAAGAGGAAGAGAAATTTTTGGTTGTATTTCTAGAGGAAGAATTTGGAAATAGTGCAAAAACTGGTTTTTTATTAAAGTTTGCCTTTAGTAAACAGGAATATTAATTCTTAATCTATTTTCTTGCTCCAAACATCTTCCCCAATAAAAACTGGGAGAGGACTTTTTCTCCTGAAAAGTTGAACCCAAATGAATGAAATACCACTTGGAACACTGAGGTTTTCCTTTTAAGGGAGAAATCTTACTTGAATAGGGCCCTGGAGCAGTGTTTGCTGAGTCTCTGAAAAACTGAAAACAAGGCCCTTGAACATGCTTTGAACTGGAAAACAGAATTCTGAGCCAAATTTAAAAGTAAATGACCTTGCCCAAGAGGTAATTGCAAAATATAAATGGCGAATATGCTGGTCTGTCATTAATTGACATCTTTCAGTTTTTTTCCTTGTCTGTTTCTCAGTTAAGGAAAAACAGCAACTTTTGCCCATATGGGTGGATGATGGTTAAGTTTTTCCCTATATTTGCATGTCTTCCAGTAACATTTAAAAATATGTTGCTGCTTGTTATCTGAGTAGTCAAATTGTCCCCAACAATTAAAAAAACATAAAGGGGGGGAATATATGGGGGATGTGTGGTGTGAAATCCTGTCTGTTCCTGAAATATGTGCCAATCTTTGAGTATAACTCCCTTATTTAGAGTTAGAAATTGTTGTTTTCAATCCATAACTCTTTTTGTGCTTTGAGCCTGATTAGTTAGACAATCAGAGAGAAAAGTTAATTATGAAGTCAGAAGAACAGGTGACAGTGAGGGAGAACTTTACCTTGCTTAGACTTGGCTCCCACTGTAATTCTCTCATGGCTCTTAAGAAGCATTAGCATAAGTCAGCTCAGTGATTAGTAAAACAAACTAATTTCCATAATTGTGAAATCCTTCTGCTCAGTTATTGTTTATATTGTAATTTTTTGAAGATAGAACAGCTTTCTTGCCTTCTTCTTTCAGTATAGCCAGCTGAGCAAACTTTTAATAGAGAATCTTCAGAATGAGTGAACATAGTGTTTAAGCTGTCAGCTTTGTAAGTAGGTTTGAATAAAATCTTTCTCCTGCCTGATTGATGGTTTCCTTCTTGCAGAGTAAATAGGATTTAAAAAAATGCAGACAACCTACTGCTTTCTTAGCTTTAAGGGTATATCCTCAAACAACTTGAGCTTTGTTGAAATACCAGCTAAAAATGGGAATGAATGTGTGTTGGTGTGGAATAATATTAATTAGTGCAGAGTTGTTGCTTTTGGAAGGATAAAAGATATTTTTTCCTTTTCTGTATCACTCCTGAGAAAATGTGTTTGCTAACAGAGTTCAGCAATGTCAAGAATAAAGGGAAGCTCTAAACTGAAATAAAAAAGCCAAACCAAACCAACCAAGCAAAAAACCAACCCTCTGAGCTCCAGTGGCTTGGCACTTATTTGCATTTTAAGAGTCCCCATTGGGCACTTTTCTGAATAGTATTTACAGGTTCGTGGAAGGGACGTGAGGAACTGGTTCTTATTTCAGTGGTAGAAATGCTCATTACAGCTTGTTGCATATATTTAGCCACCTACATCAGTGGTCTCTAAAGTGGGGTGCACACACCTTGTGGGTGCTCAAGGCAGTCCATTGGGGGTGTTGGAAGAAAGTATTTTATACCATTAATAAAAATCAACACTTTTAAAATAGTGTTTATTCATCCATAAAAAACCTCTAATCTTTTGTATGTTTTATAATGTATGCAATGTAAGTTATTTACATGTTCTACTGGACTTATAAAGAAATATACATATTTGGGGCACGTCCTAATTTATTTTTTCTTGGTGTGGTACGTGATAAGAAAGTTTGGAGGCCACTGATGCACAGGGTCAGATTCTGTTTGGAGCAAACACTGGTAACAGCAGTTTGTTTCCACTTCTAGTACAGGAGTTCCTTGTGCAATTCCTTGTAACATTGGATACTCTCCAGACAACTGAACATTTCCCGTATGTTTTCCAGTTTCCCAAGCAATGCCTGGTGACTCAAGGGATTTTCTGACTGCACCAGAATACAAAGAAGTATTTCTTGATCAAGATGAGTAGTAGGGATTCTTTTTTAGGTGCTTTCTCTGGGGCTTGCATCCTGCCTTGGCAGCAGCAATACAAATGTGTATTGTATGCTCCCATCCCCACTGCTTTAAATCTGTCTCTGAATTGTGCTTGACCTGTTTGTGTTCATCCAGTCTAATGCTGAGATATTGGAGGGAAGTCCCAATAAATGAAATAAACTGTTTTGTTTTCCTGAGCACAGCTGGGGAGGTGTGTGCTGTGCAGTGTGCTGGGCTCCTGCCGCTCACTCAGGCACTGGAAAGCTTGCACTGAATTCCTGTTTGGAAAACATGCTTTCCATGAGGGGAGGATAAACAGGCACTCTAAGGAGGCTTTGAGGTACAACAGGAATGAGAGAATTAGGTGGGATTTTTTTTTAATCCCCCTGGTGTCACCCTTCTGTGGGCTCCTTACAGCAGGGCTGGACTGGGGAGCAGTGGTGATCCCATTTTGCTTCCAAAGCAAAGCATTTCAACTCTAAGTGATGGAGGGCTCTTGAGACTGCAACACCTACAGACAGCACAAACTGTGTACATGACAAATTATATTTTTATTTAATCAGGTGATTAGCTGAAGGGATAACTTGTTTAAAGTTTGGAGGAGAATATGCAAGTAAATAAAGTTAACAGTTCATGACATTTAAGAGCTTGTAATACTAAATGTCTTAATGCTCCATCTTCCTGCAAGTAGCTTAAATACAGTTTTGGAAATTTGTGTTGAAAGGAAAGCTCAATTGGCCTAAGTTTTATTTGCATAAGTAGTAATTTATTTCCTCCAAGAGAAAGAAGTTCAACTTTATACTCTTAAGTCTTCTCAGTTAATTTGTAATCTCTTAATCCTGGGTAAAATTCCAGAACACTATTCAAAGATGAACTGGAACTTGGAAGCAGACTTTCTTTTGAAAAGCCACAGGAGGTCATAAAGGTCAAGTAATGCTAATAATAAAGTCTTGTTTTTCATCTAAAGCAGACACAATTTAAAGAAAAAAACCCCTGAAATTGATTTAAAAATAGTGCTGAAGCTTCTTCCTGAAAACTAACACTTCTGGTGTTAAAATTTACATTAGCAGAGCCGAGTGATTTATTTTGGCTATATATAGTGGGTTATTCTGCTTTTATTTTTTATATATAAATATCTATGGCTTATGTGGAATGGTGAAAATGATTGAGAATTAGTGCTCTGTCAGACTCCAGGGAAACTTTATGAGAAATAACCTAGTAATGTCTGTGCTTATACACTTAGGTGTAACCTGAGGGAAATTCAGTGGTGGTGTGTATGTTTTTATATCGAGTACACTGTCAGGAAACACTTTCTAGCTGAGGTTCATTCCCAAAGGCCAACAAAGAGGCAGATAAGAGGTGTGTCTATGCCCTCTGAACTGTAGCAAGATTAGAAGTGAAATAGTTAACAGCTGCTCAATGGATTGAACCAGGCAGTAGCTCAGTAGTATGGGCCGGATTCAAATGATAACAAATTAAATCTTTTTTCTTCCTGCCTTCTCCAAAGGAAGCTGCTAGCCTGCCTCCCCAAACTCTCCAGACTTGCCTCCAGCCATTCTGTGTTGAGCAAGTGGTTTATCCCAAAGCAGCAGTTTATTTTCTTATCGGAGTTTGTGCCTGACCTTGGATCAGCTCAGCTGGTGGTAGATGGCAGAAGGAGCCAGAAAACAGCTTTGGGTTTTGATGCTCTTCCAAGTTGCTTTTGTATCACCTTTATCAGGGTTATGTTTGTGTAAACAGAGAGAATTAAAGAGACTTTATCTGGTGTTGCACGGCTCTGCATCGCTGCTGGTGAGCTCTGAGGGTGGTGGTGGAAGTCAATCACATCAAAGCTGGTTTTGTTCAGAATTTGTGACAGAAGTTCTGTTGTGCTGCAACCGAATGCTGATACCATCGCTGGGAATAGTAAATGCATTGCAGTGATCATTAATCTCTGACAGGAATCAGCAAAAACCCCCAACATTTATTTCAGTAGCTCGAATTTATTTAGTAGGATAAGGCAAGGAATGAGCAATTTTGTACTTCAGGGTGGAAACTTAGTGAGCAAGTGTATATATCAGAGTGTTAAGGCCTGTCAAACACTGGCAGTTCTCTCAAATTTAAACACATTGAGGACAGCAGAGAATGCCTCAAGTCAGGAAAGATCTTCCATGGGACTCATCTCACTGCTCATAGTGATTCTTTCTGGACACACCTTCTGACTTCCTGCTTTGAGGGACAATGACTATTTTGCCACTGCTCTTTTATCATCAGCACAATACTGTAAGAAATCTGTTTCAATGTCATTGTGTTGTTGTTTAAAGTTGATAAGACTTTATTCCTGGCTCTCGGAGGTTCAAAAGAGGACTAGTATGACATTTATAGGAAGATAAGTTTGTATAGGGAAACAAGAGTAACTATTGATAAATTATATTTCACATTATATCTCAAAACATTCAGTCTGAATGTGTAAGGAAAGTTCAGTGTTTCCTTTGATAGAGCCTTGTGGTGGTTAATTCTTATTGACAGGCTTTTCTTTAAAAAAGAAAAAAGAATCAAACTTGTCATGAGTTTTTTTCAGCATTCAGCAGTCAGAAATGTGGCCAGGTCTCATGTATGCTATCTGAAAACTTTTAACTGAGGATTTTCAGTTTTGTTTTGTATGGTTATTTTTTTTTTTATGACTTTGAGAGGATGTGGATACCTTCTGTAACATATATCACTGTCTACCATCTTAGGCTGCCTCTTAAATTAGGTAAAATATGTTACAGTTAAATACTGACCTACAGGCTTGCAGTTAACTTACTTGGGTCTCTAGATCTTTACTTATGTAATGATTTTAAATATAGAGTGCTTATAATTCTCAAGGATACAAGATAGTGACTGGAGATCGCTGCTGCCAGATTTACCAGACAGACCAAATGGCTGCAAGGGAACAGTCTTGAACAATTTTAGTGTCAGGCAAAAGCTGAAGGCAGCTTCTTCCTATACAGAGCAAATAGGAGTGCACTCAGCATGAAAGCCCATCTCTGGGGGTTCATAGGGGAATGATATTTAAACCTTTAATTTGTTTGGTTCATCCATCTCCCGTTTCCAGACTGTACTCTTCAGGAGCAAGAGGTTCATGTTGGTGTTTACTGTAGTAGTGTTTATTCAGCACGGTTGGGTGTTGGCTCTGAGCTGAGCTATGGTTGTCATACAGGAAACCAAACTCTAACCAATAACAAAGTTCTAATCAGAAGGTCAGAATCAGATATGTTTTATTTAGTTAAAACAGCTGGCTTGCTTCTGTGCTGTCACACAAACTTTCATATAGAAAGTTCTCTGGAAATAGTGTAAGAAAAACAAATTTTGTGATGCTGTCGCCAAAAGGAAGTCAGTGTGATTCCACCATTGGTATTTTTTCACAACCTACAGGCATTTCTCCTGTAAGACTTCTTTGCATCTAGGTTTTCTTGGATGCTGAAAAAAACATATTAATCTCCTTATATATCACTAAATATGTGTCCTTTTTCCCCCTATGCTCTGCCTTCCGCATGGAAAATTTTCTTAAAGCAGTCAGCCTTTACCATTAGTAGCTTGATAATCACACTTATCTCAAGAGCCAGTGCTGCCCAGCTGGTGGATCCATATTTGCTGCCTTTAAACTCGGAAGGTGGAATATGCATTTGATTCCAAATACATTCTCATCTTTTCCAGAGTTTGTCTGTACTTGAAGTTTAGAGCCATTTCTCATTGTGTCTCTGCAGCTGGGGTAGTAGGATTCCTGTAGAAGTCTTGGATTGTCTGGTGCTGCCTCTGTCAGAGGAACCCACAAGGGTGATAGAACAGCTGTGTAAGACTCACTTGTCTGTGCAGTCCCTAACACCAGTTTTCTTATGTCCTTTTACAGGCAGGTCTAAAATGTTGTTTCCTTATTCCTCTAGTTGAAACAAAACCTTGTTTCCTAATTTTTTTGTCTCTGGTAAACTCCTAGAGGAAGGCTCTGGGTAGCAAGTGAGGTTTTCTTGCTAATACCTTGTCACAGCAGGAAATCAGTGTTTCAGAAAGACATAGAAGCTCTTCTAGGTTACTAGGCTTGTAGTAGCCATGGTAAACCTCCACTGATTTGGTTCTTTAAATTCTTCCTGTACCTGGCTTTGTTTGCTGCTTGATACCTCTGGCTGGCTTTTAGCTATCATGGTGGAAATATGAGTTTAAAGCTAATTACAAAGCAAGAAGTAGATGAAGTGTGAGACAGTGCAGCTCTAGAAGAGTCCCAGGGTGAAGACAAAACTGGGATTGTGTGGGTGAACTGGGAAGGAAGGTGGAAGGTTTGGGAGTGAGGAAGGCTGCCCATGTTCCTCTTTGCTGATAGTGCAGATTTCCCACTCAGCACAGAGATACTCCCGTGTGTTATTTGGAGTGAAACTGAGCTCAGGCTGTTCTAGAGCTTTGTCTGAGCACAAATCTGTCAGGAGGATACAAGATGTGTTCAGGTACTTCAGCAGGGATTGAGGGTACATGGAATCCAACCATTCGCTCTGTCATACCCAGCATAACTGATTTCCTGATGCTCAACTGTGTTAGCCTCTTCAAAGTTCATTTCATTCTGGCATGGTTCACACAAGGGTCTGTGCAGACCAAGTCACTGTCCAGAGCACTCCTACAGAGAAAGGAAGAACCAGGAATTTGGTCCAGCCTGGTTCCACACATTAATTGCAGCCCTGCACTGCTGCTGCAAACATTGCCTTAAATTCTGCTGCTGTGGGCTTTTAGTTCTTGCTTGTCTGTGTCCAGGCACATGTGATCCATCCCATTTAATGAGTTCATTCCAGATCTACCCTGACTGCAACTGTTTCTGTTGTAGCTCATGGAAGTGATTGTATTTAATGAGGAAATTGGTTGAGTCTAGTGTTCTGTGTTGTGCTGGAAGCTGGGAAAAGAATGTGTGTTCTTGGAATATCGAGGTCTTAATTACAAATGTTTCAAGGATGATTCAGTGTTTTAAAATAAGTGTGTAAAAAAATAATCATACTATCGGTTGTCACCTGCAGATTTCAGATTTACAAGAAGAAACGAAGGTATTGTAAATAAAGTGGTTTTATGTAGATGATTTATACTCTTGCATTGTGTGTGTTTGTTCTTTCAAATGTTCATCTACTTACACCACTAGCTAAGATATTTATTTGTCTGGATGTTAAAACTGGAGAAACTTTTACCTTGGAACAAGTGTGTTTTCATAAATAATAACAAGCTTGTCCTTTGTGGTATAGAAAAGCATCTTTTCCTTTGAGATTTTTCTCTCCTACACAGTTATTATTTGCTTTTAAGTATTTGTTTTCACTTTAAAGATTTGAATTAGAAATTTTATTCTTTCCTTCACTCTCGAATCCTTGAACAGGTACTGCACCACTGCTAGAAACTCATTTTTTTCCTGCTTTCTCTTCTACTTCCTGTGTGGTTCATTGGAATTTGTTAAGAGTAGAACTAGAAACCTAAACCTTAACTTTGTGTACTTTGATATTCCTTGTAGCTGTGGAGAGTGTTTTAACAAAAGAGGAAGTGTCTGTTTATAGAAAGAGGATGTGAAAGTAATAGTAATTGGATACAAATGGGAGGGAGCTGGGGGTGAAAGTCAACATCTGCTGGGTTTTGAAGCTGTGCTGTTAACTCAGTGACCTCCGTTCAGTTTCACTACAGCCATGTAAAATTTTGCTTACGTTAAAAATTCCAGTGGTTATTAGGAGAATTAAGCCTCCATTAAATTCAATTACTATACCCCAAAGCTGCTTTTCCCCCCTCAAAAATCTGGAAAATATCTGTGATAGGGCTTTTTGTTGGAAACTTAGTCATTTGCTCATAGCTACCTGGTAACAAGCAAAAATGGAAGTGTGCATCATCTTATTATTGCTGGAATCATTGTACATGTTCTACCCTCTAAGGTGGAGAGGGTGACCATCACTGGATTAATTGTCCTGTTGAGTTTACTGTTTAAAAACAGGAGCTTTGTTCTTTTTTGCAGCTACTGATCTTCTTTTGGCTTGGAATCCCATTTGTCTGGGCCTGGTAGAAGGAGTCATTGGTAAAGTCCAGCTTCATACAGGTATGTGCTTTGTTCTGTTTTGGTGGGTTTTTTATTTGTTTTGTTTACTGCTGAACTTCTGTGATATTGCAAATAATACTGCACAGCTCAAATGGAATGATGTAGTATTCTTTGCTCTGGAGGAGCACTCCCCAAATATGTGGACTTGTCCAAGTGTTTGTATTACAGCTGCCCGTATAAATTCACTCTGCTCTCTGGTGTATGTATTTTGATTTGACACTGTCTTGTAAAAATAGAGAACTGCATTCACAAGTAGTAGAAACTTGTGTTTGAAGTTCTTTCTGAAGCTCCATGTGAGATTTGTAAAATCCTTAAACCTTTTAGAATAATCCATTCAAGGAGATTCCTGTTGTTCTCCTATGGTACAAAAACGAATAAAGGAAGTTTTCACGGAAGTATAAGGCCTGAATTCTCAATGCTATATAAAAATCTGAAGAATAGTTGCTGCCTTGGTAGAGGAATATTTGAAAGCAAAATAAACACTTGAACTTGCTTGCCATTAAATGACAGCTATACAATTCAAGCAGGTGTAGAATTCATTGTTATTTCAATGATAAGCTTGTCTCTAACTGATAGTAGTAATGTTTTCCTGTAAAATAAACTCAATACTCCTCTTGGTTCATCAGCTGCAAATTCCTGCAGCCATAATAAATATTTATTTTGTTATATACCAGCTTTGTCCAGAAAGATAACTCTGCCAATAGAGCTCTGGCTGTCTTATTTACTGGCAGGGTGGAAAGGTAGCCATAAACCCTTGCTGTGTGCCATTCTTTTTGGGAGTGCTTAAACCCTGCATTCAAAGTAGTGCCTGGCAATATGATCAATACAGGTAAAGTTTCAAGTGTGTTCCAGGAGAGCAGGATGGATTAAGTGCTGAAATGGATCAGATGTTTGTGGTCCCTTGAATAGAAACAGATTGGTCGGGGTGGCAGCATCCTACTGGCAATAGTGGGATGGAGAACAGGGACTGGGGCACCCTGGCATGAGTGTAGGGCAGGTTAGTTGTAGGAACTGGGTGACTCCAGAGGTTCTGTGACCCCTGGTCCTGTTTCTGGGAGTAATAGTTCAGAGCCCATCTCTCCATGAAGTTCATGACCACATCCTCTTTCCAGCTGCATCGCTTCATCTTCTTTGAAATTCACCTAATATTTTTGTCCGTGCTCAGTCTACAGATTTATTCAGCCACCCTATTTCAGGTCTGGTGATATGAAGTGGTTCAGACCCTGCCATCTCACTTTCTCTTCTCTTCATCCAGGCTGTCTGTGCTGTTCAGCACGTGCTGTCCATGATGAATGATGGCTAAACTCCAGTAATGACCTTTTTGTGCTGTGGGAAAATGCTCAGTGATTGGTTTTGACACATGTTTTCTGTGTTTGTATGGGGTGTGGTGTTTTGTTTTAAGACCAGGCCCTTGGGTACACAAAAGCCTTCCCTCCCCTTCTCTCTAGGGAGTCTAGTTATAAAAGCCTTTAAAAAGGGGAGACCTCAAATACTTTCTGGAAGGTTTTTTAGTATGTTGTGGCAACTGAAGATCCTTGCATGTGTGTTTATTGTGAGCTGCTTCCTCTGCTTATGAAATCCGAGTTGAAACTTTCCCCAGAGTGTGACACTTCAATAGGTGTCAGCTTGCTGTTGTCAGGTAAATTAAGATTATCAGGTAATAAGCCTGATATCTCTTCTTTCCATGTGTCCTATAGAGCTACTGAATCAATTGAGCTCATCCAGACATTCCACTCAGGTGCTGCTTAGGCCAGTGGAAGTGTTTTCTTTTGTCTCTGCCTTGTTCAGATGACACCATCACAAACTGTTCATCCTTTTTGTTGTAGATATTCTGGTATTTAGTGATGCAGCTGTCCTATAAATGGTGTTTTGTTTTCTACCATTAAATGTCTGAAGAAAGATAGCCTCCAACTATTTATTCTTGCTCTTCTTCTGAGAACTCCTTGAATTTGCTGACATTTCCTGATGAGTGTCATCCATCAGGCTGCAGTCACAGTGAGAGGGCTGACTGAGATGTCTTACATAGGTCTCTTCAAACCTGCTATTTTCAATGAACTCCTACTTAATCATATTCAAGTGCAGCTTGATGTTATCCTCAGGCTGAATCATCTAGCAGTCTGTAACAGAAACCTGTCTTCATTACTTATTCTTGTATCAATCTTTGTCACCTGGAAACTTTATCAGCAGAAGTTGTATAAATATTTAACATTGCTGGACCGTTCTGTCCAGACTCAGTAGGAGAACTGTGCTGCAGGAGCTGGGTGAAATGCTTTTTCCACAGAGCTGACCTGCAACAGGAGGACTTGCTGCTCTGATTTCTTCTCCCCTGTCCCCGGGTTATGAGGATCAGAAAACTTAATTTGAAGCTCACTTGGTGAATTTGGGCTTGTCCTGCTCAGAGCCTTGTTACCAGCTGTTGTTGAAAAGAGGTTTTAAAAATCCTTAGCACACACAAGTGCTGGAAACTTCAAATGCCTTTTTAAGTATTGGAGTTGCTACCTGTGCACTCTAGAGCTGTCACTGAGCCTGTATGCACTTGAATGTTTTGGGCATAGATCCTTATAGGGTCTTGAAAGATTTGCTTATTGCAAGAATGCAGGAATTGTCTAAGGAGACCTTGAAATGTCCGTGCAATCAGTCCTGGGCTGTCTGTAATTTAGCATTGGCATACCCTTGCCAGTGAGCTGTAACTAGGGGTGGGTTTTAATTTACTCTTTAATCTTGCTGGTTTTATTGCTTGCCTCATACAGGGGAATTTGTAGGAAAGCTGCTGTGACAGGGAAGCTGTCTCATAGAAACCAGCTAGCCAATTTTACATGGTTTATTTTTTAATTCTTTAAAGAATTTTTGACATGAGGGGGCCAGTTGTACCTCTGAACATAACTGTACACTCACATTTGAGACTGAAATCTCTTTAAAGTAGTATTTTGTTTTTCCCCAAAGTGAATTTTCTTAAACATTCAGATACTTTTTTTTTTTTTTGATGTGTGTGGGGAGCTCAAACCCAAACAATAAAACCTTGGTTGAATATCAGAATGTAAGAATATGATCACTTAGCGTTTTCTGGTCCATCCTAAGATAACTTGTAAGAAAATGCTGAGTAACAATGGGAACAAAAGGAAAAGGTTTTAGGATATATTGTGGAAATGTTGCTGAAACAACACTGCACATTTTCTTGGTGAGCTGCACGGTTAAAACTGTCTTTGCATGATCTTCCCATGTAGAGGCAAACACATCTCTTGCATAAAATGTCTCCTTTATAGAATATTAATTCTGTTGTTCAGGATATCTGACTATAACCAAAGGTGGATTTCTTAACCAGTTCCAGCAGCTGCCACTTAACACAATCATTTCTGCCACAGGTTCTTCTGTTTCTTGGTCAGGGCACATCCCTGTGCAGTGTGTGTACTTGAATTCATTTAGAGCATTCTTCCAGTGCTGGTTGATTAAGACCCGGGTTAAATGCTGCTGACAAGATTCCACAGACTCTGTAAACAGGAGGGAAATGGGGTTCTTCCTTCCTGATCCCCTGCTTTTTTTTTGTTAGCATGCCTCTGAATCTTGATAGAAACTACAGGCTGTTCAGCTTCTGAAATCTCTTCAGTGGTATACAACTGAATTTCCTACAGTCAACAACCTAAAGCATCCTTTTTGCATGCAGCCAGTTTTTAGGTGGTTCAAGTAACAAAAAGTATGAAGGTGGTAGCATAGAATTTCTTGGCTAAAATCAGAATACTTGCAAAAAGCAGCATTTGTAGTAAACTCATGTACAGTTTAAGAAAAGTTACTGCAAAAGCATTTAGGGAAAGTAAATGCTAGATTGTTTAGGAAGTGTTAGAGAAAAACAGCAGTGTTGTGCTGACAGTGTTGAAACAACAGAGGAGTAAATTTCCATTTTAGTGAGGAATGAGAGGTGATAGCTTTCTTTGGATGCAGTACTTCAAACTAGTTGTGGCCATCTGCTCTGCCGAAGTTCATAAAACACTAAAAATGATCATTAGATCCTGAGAGATAACTTGAAACATGCACTTTTCTGGAATGGCATGCAGCTGTCCTGTTCTGCTGTGCACACCATCCCTCACACGTTGAGCAGGCAATAACCAATCTTCTGGGGAACTGCTTTTTTTTTCTTTCTGACTGCAGAAGCACATGCTCTGTATGTAGGGATTCAGTTACTTAGATATTGCTGGCTATTATAATATGCTGCTTTTATGGCTATTGTTGAAGCTTTTACTTCAGGGCATGCTTTATCTGCATAATTACTTCCTGACTGTTTGCTTTTGATCTGCTGGGGAATTCCTGTTTTCTTTCAATGTTCTGTGGCTCTGGCTATAATACAAAGAGTTTTGCAATGTACACCAAGATGACATTTCAGTGCATTTTAGAAAATGACAAAGGGATAGTCAACTCACTTGTCTGTATTAAACTCTTAAGTTCTTGTTTACTGCTATCAGGGTTTGTTAATATAGGTAAAGGGAAGACTGGGCAGAGATTTTTCTTTTTCCAATTTTTTCCTGTGGCATATCTGCTCAGAAATGTCTTTACCTGACACTTATCTCCAACAGAACCCTACTGATGAATTAATTCACTGGAGCTCCAGATGGTCACCTTTCTTAAAAGAGTGTCTGTTTTGTTTGTTGACGTACATTGGTGACCTCCTAGGAATAAATTGTGTGGCTAACTTTCTGTAGGTGGGAATAGATGAGATTATAGGACTGCCCAGCAGGAATATCTGCCTGGATGCCCTGTTGTACTTCCCTTTTGTTAAAAGCTTGGATTGCCCTGGCTTGCCAGAGACTGCTGGGTTTGCCTACTAGAAAGCAACATTTTCATGTGAACTGATAGGCATCTCTATCTGTTGTTGGTGGGTTTGGCAGCATTTCAATTTCTCCTTTTCAAAAGGGTTTTTTTAACCTATTCATTGGTCTTCTCACTGTTGCATAAAATCTGTCATTTTCCTCAGCTTCCTTTTTCCCATGGCTGCTAGATGGGATGCTGGGGGCAAAGGCAGGTGTTCTCCAGGGCATGTTCCCTACACCTGCACAGAAGAGCTGTTCCAGCCCCTGCTCGTCAGTCAGGATCTCTAAGTGGCATTTGCTGTCACTCTCTTGTCCTGATTTGGTATCCTTTGATGAGTTTTAGGAGATTGTGCTTGTGACAGCTTGGAATAACCTGGTCCAGCCTCAGGGCTGGCTCTGCTTGACCAGGGTGACACCCTGAGATCCCTCCTGACCTGAAGTGTCTCTGATCCTGCAGAGATTAGGATTCTGCTGCAGTGTTCAGGAATAGCACAGGACTCCCTTTACAGAATCATGTATATTAAAGTGATGCATGTCTTCATTCCCCTTCCCCTCTTTGCTTTTTGGGAGGCACCCTGTGGCTCTCACAGCACGTTTGTTGTTATGAGGATTTGAAATTTCTAGAGGCTTCTTAATACCCAACGTAAACATAGCTCTTTTTTAAAGGCAGTAACACAGAATCAGAGGGAGGAGTGGAGTGTCATAGCACAGTTGTCTGTTGTTCCTGTTCTTCAGATAAAAGAAACTGCTGGGGTTTTCTGTGTTTTTCTTAAGCATTCAGAGGATAAAATACTGTTTAGAATTTACTGAGCAAGGGGAACAGACTTTGTATTTGCTGTAGAGCTGCTAAATAGACTTTAGAAAGGCTGTGTATCATATTCAGAGTATAATGCATGACACAATCTGCCATCACCAGTGTGGGAGCGTATTTAAGTCTACCACAGCAGGCTTTTTATGTATTTATATCACCTTTTCAGTTGAACTCAGTTGGCTGCTTTTCAGCTGGGAGAAGCAGTGAGTGTGTATGTTTGTTTCTAAGACTTTCTCTGCCTTTTCCATCTCCCTTCACAAAACTTTTGCTTTTGACTCCTAAAAGCTCAGCATAAAACTACTGCTCTAACCAAGGGATTCAAATCTAGGAATGTCCAGGCACTCTTCAGCAGCCAGTGGGAATGTTTGCTCTGTTTTCCTGTCTCATTAAAGTGTGGGTGCTATAACTGCAAGTGCTGTGGGCTGAATGTGTGTATGGAATGCACCTGTCACCAATATCTTCATTAATTTTAGTCTCATTAATTTTTCCACCACTTTATGCACCTCAGGAATGATTTCATGAGCCTCTAAACACATGTAAACTGCTTTATGGTGCAGTCCATGTTTGCTCATCAGATCTCTTCACTTGTGAATCTCGTAATCAGATGTTGCCTGTGTCTCTCGTTGCTGTTTGATACATGACAGGAGCTACAAAGGGAAATTCTTAACTTGCTGTCTGAGCTGCAGCTGTTCTCACATTGTGCTGCCGTTAGTGGAGTGTGCATCGTCCTAGAGATTGCTGATTGCTGTAGGTGAAGCAGGGTAACTTCAATGTAAGTCTGTGAAATAGTTAATCTCCTCATTATATTAGAGACTGAATAAATATTTTTCAGTTTTGGTTTTTTTTCTTTATTTTATTTTATTGCAAGGCATAATAACACAGCAATAACAAATCATCGTTCACTGGATTCTTCTAGTCAAATGGTTTCTGGCACATTAATCAAAATAAATGCCTGACAAGACAAATAAAAGCATCTACTGATCTCTTTTTTCCCAGATTTACCATGGTGGCTCCTTTTAATTCGTCAGAAAGCATTGATTGGCAAACTTCCAGGAGATCATGAGGTTTGCAAAATAACAAAGATTGCGGTGATTCCACTTTCTGAGACAGAACCTCAGGATCTGGAACTGGAGGTATGGCTGTCCTCAAGGAATTCTGACTGTCCCCCTCCTGCTTCAGTGAAATAAAAGTTAAATGCCTCTTATCTCTTTTTCCTGGTATAAGACATCTTGAATATTTTGTGCTTTTTAAATATTGTTTTTTGATTAAAAATATTTTTTAAGCAGAAATCACAGGTTCTGCCAGGGAGGGAAATTGCAACAAAATAATACCTAAATTTCATAAAGATCACTGAGAAAACCACACAAGAACAAGATGTACTGAACCTGGAGAAAGTATATCTTTTTAATGATCCTTTTGCTTTCATCCTATTTTGGAATCTTAATTCTATAGCTTGGCCTGAAGGAAAATCCTTACTTCAAATGTTGCAATTTTTTCTCTCCCAAAAGAGACTGGATAAAGGAGCAAAAATTAAAATGAGTAGTGCTAATGTGATTTGGGTGGGAAGTTGAGGTGGGTCTGGATACTCAGGTGATGTCAAATTGAGGCAGAGATTCTCACAACCACAGGAGGAAATGCCTTTTACAAAAAATAGTGAGAATTAGACTGTAGATGGAAACCTGCATGTTCTCCCTCTCTATTTCAGTGTCTCCCCCAGGTTTGTGGACATCAAAATCTTGCTTTTGTAGACTTTCAGTTTTCTTTGAACTTTTTAAAGATTATTTAACTGTTGGCTTTAATTCAATGTCATTATTTCAGCTTTGTAAAAAGCACCATTTTGGGATAAACAAGCCGGAGAAGATTACACAGTCCCCAGATGACACAAAATTTCTGCTGAAGACTCTTACTCAAATTAAATCTAATGTGTCTGCTCCAAATAAAAAGAAGGTAAAGTTTTCTGCTTGGTTTTATTTTCCAAAATGTTTAGTTTATAGTTCAAAGGCTGTGATGGATGATCAAATGGAATACAAAGACTTGAAAAAAAACACCAGTGAAAAACTGCAGAATGTGGAATGTGTCTTGATGCCCACTTTATTTATTTTTATTTTTTTAGCTGTGGCTCTTCTGTGATTTTTCATTTTGCAATGACATAATTTTGGCAGAATTGCTAATAGAGTTCTTTTCTACCAGGATTAGCTTCTAGTGAAGTTCTAAACTTCTAGAAATTGCTTTGCCTAAGTATCTCTTATAAAGTAGAATTGGACTGAAAATTTGGTGCCCGTTTTCTCAGGGAACACCATACAATCTCATCTAACTGCTTTTAACACAATAATGGCTTGGATTAGGAAGTCAAAACAGTAGTTATTAAAATTAGAATTATGTTTCTGAGGCTGCTGTCTCTTGTGTTTATCTCTGCTGGGAATTTTAAGGTCCCGCTCATCACTGGGAAAATGTTTGTCTTGCAAGGTTAGAAATGGAAAATATGACTGGAGTCTTTTTCACTCACAAAGAGAGACATAAGAAAGCCATTTTTCTCTTTCAGATTAGAGAAAGCAAAGAGAAAGAGAGGCTGGAGAAGAGATTATTGGAGGAGTTGTTCAAAATGTTCATGGATTCAGACTCCTTTTACTACAGCCTGAGCTATGACCTGACAAATTCCGTGCAGAGGCAGAGCGCCTGTGAGAAAACCAACTTACCCCTGTGGCGTAAAGTGAGTGCTTTGTGTTCGTTCCTTGCACCTGGGAGATGAGCTGCCCAGTAATGGTCATGGTCCAAACCTGGCTGGTCACATTCTGCAGCAGCTGAACACCTTGTCCTGTCACCAGCTCAGGTGTGAGGAAACAAAATCTGCAGCAGCATGACCTGAACTGTTTTATTAAAAGCACTGACTTGTCTGTACAGCTGTAGTGAATAAACTGATGGACACTGGCGTCCTTCCCTCAGATATTGCCAAACCCTGCTTGTACTCCTGCAAAAACTGCCCTTTTGTCTTTTAAACAGGTGGATGACAGATTCTTTTGGAACAAGCACATGATTGAAGATCTCATCAGCATTGATGTGAGTCTTTAACATGTGTATTATGAGAACTGTTCTTCAGCTTCGGTTGGAATGTTTGCTTAAGGCCTTGTAGAAGTTTGATTGCAAACCTGCTTGGCAGACAGGTCAGGATCAGGGCTGTGCCTTCTGTAGCTGAGCAGCTGGCACTGCCCTCTTCCTCCAGTCTGTGATCATTGCTGAGGAGTGAACTTCAGCTAAATTAAAAAATTTACTACAATAAAGCAGCGTAGAATAACTTGGTATGATATGTTTGTGCTGATTTCTGAAGGTAAATTTGGGTTGTATTCTTATGTGAAATAGATTATCCCTGACCAGAGCTGAACTTGATAATAAGGAGGAGCCAGAAGAGGAATAACCTCTGAATTCCACAGTTTCCCTGAGATAAAATTTTGGTCCTCCATAGTGGAGAATAGTGTTTTTTCTCCTTGAGCAGAGTAGCTGATCAGTGTAAAAACAGTGTAGAACAAGTTGTTCTGAACAGCTGCTCAGAGTAAATAAAGCATTTTCCTGGCTAATGAGCACATAAAGAAACAGAAAACCACCACTCTTTCTTCAGTGTATGATCTTCCATCACTTTAAATTGACCTTGTAGATCAAGGACTAAGTTGCTAACTTCTGTATGCCAGTTTAGGCCAAGTCTAATTTTCTTTAGGGATGACAGCAAACATCTTTCCTTATGTCCTGCTCCTCTTTCATTGATAATTATTGATAATGAAATGGCTATGGAGTCACAGCAGGGTAAACCTGTGTCCTCTGTAATAAGTTGTGTGTAATGCAGGAGTTTAATGAGTTGTGTTTTTCATATTACAAAATATAAATGGATAATCTTGAGTTAGTGGGGAATTCGGATCTCAATTCTGTATAAGAAGTCGATGTTTTAGGGTGCAGAGCCCTGAACCAGTTGTCTTGGGGACTAAGTTAGCCCATATGAAGCTTTCTGGTGGTATGTTTTGCTGAAAACAGGCTAACATCTACCTTCCTGTATAAATGTGATATAGTGTGTGTCCACACAGAGGTTTTAAAACTGCCTTAAAGTAGGAACTAGGTTAAAAAGTTGCTTGCTTTCTTCCTCCTGATTTAAATGCCCTATGACTGATGGAGGGAAAATGCTGGTACCTCTTACAGAAATAAGGATATGGCAAAAATTAAAACATGGAAAGCTTGTGAAGCAACTGTTTCTACAAACATGAGAAATGGCAGAAATAATTGTAGGTAACATCAGACCAACAGGAGAGTAATTGTCTTTTGTAACCTTCAGAATGCTGAAGTGGACTTCTGGATTATCCCCATCATTCAAGGATTTGTGCAAATTGAAGAACTTGTAGTAAACTACAGCGAATCTTCAGATGATGATAAGAGCAGTCCTGAAACTCCTCCTCAGGAATCATCCTGTGTGGATGACATTCACCCAACATTTCTGGTGGCACTGATCTCCCGCCGGAGTCGGCACAGAGCGGGTGGGCAAACACAGTTCAAGGTGCTGGGGCTGTCTCTGAGCTCTGGAGAGGGTAAAACTGGAGAGTGATGGTAAAACTGGAGAGTGCTGAGTTGCTCAGCAGATGGTCAGCCCCTGTCAGAGTCTGCACTGCAGCCTGCCCTGCTGGGAGGAGGGAGAGGAGAGGCTGCAGTGCCTGCAGCACTGCACAGCTGGTGCTTGGGGTGCCTGCTGAGTGAGCAGGTCTGCTCGGGAGATATGCAGCCTTGCAGGTCACATTCCTGAGGTAAAGTTCCGTTTTTACAGAGATCCCTCTGCCTAGGACCTTGCTTATAACTCTGTGCTGATATATTTTGGTAGGCTTGGATGGAAGCTAAATTTTCAATGTCTTTTAGGGCTTTGACAGCAGCTGAAGAGACTTGAAAAGTCATGTGAGTGCATGCCTGTGTCCCAGGAGATGTTTATTAGGGGCAAGGTGTGAAATGTGACCATTCTTTGGTCTTGTACCTTCTTTGACTTACAGTAGCAAGGCAAACAGAAATTATTCCCTGCCCTCAGGATCTCAGAAAGAAAGATTGAATCACTTTACTGCTTAATAGGTCCTGTTCAGCTCTGGGCTTTTCAGTCTGTCTGATTTTTATGATGACATTCTTCAATGTCTCCAGCTCCTTTTTTACACAGTCAGGTTTTTAGCATGTCAGAAATTTCAGAAAAAAGCCTGTTGAGCTTACCCTGATACAGGACTGTGCCTTTGTTCCATGGCTCACTTGGATGCATTTAATTCAGTTCCAAGGAAAACGGTTTGTCAGAACAACTTGAGTAAATACTTGGGTGTTTCAGAGCAGTATCTAGTTTGCGGTCTGCCTTTTTAATGCTAAATTGTTACACAGATACAGCAACTGAATTCTAGAGGGAAAATTTCTTATTGATTCCTTCTTACTGTTAATATCACTTTGCTCATCTGATTGCTAGTCCAGAGCATGAACTGTGTAGAATTTTCTCCCTGTCTGATTAAAGTCTGTAATGCTGCTCTGACAATCCCTCTAATAAAGGTCCCTATTATAGATATTTTGCATTCCTTTCCCTTCCCTACTTTTAACCTCTTCCCCTCTGTGCTGTCAAGGTTCAGATCAAAAGTTTGGTTCTGTGCTGCTTCAGGAATTGGAACTGAATTTCCATGTCCTTGAATATTTTTCCAACTCTCTTATTCCTTCCCCATCCTTTGCTACCACCTGCATCCTTTCTGAAATAATGATGTACTCTCCTTTGAGTCAAGGATATGCAAACACTTCTCTGTTTAATGAACAGTGCAGAGCTGGGTAGGCATAAAACTGCAGTCAGAGGAGCATTATCTCTTCTTAATGTGCAGAATTCGTTACACAGGTTAAAACAAGGAGGGGAAGCCTTCTGTTTTGTGGAACATGCAAATCTTTTTGGGCTGCTCGTGGGATCTCTGTGAGAAGTGGAGCCTCTGTCACTGAAAGTGGCCTTTAGGTTCATGGAAGATACTGAGTACTACAGTAAAACTGTGTGCTAAGTGTGACAGAACAGGAAGAAATGTGTCTTTTAAGGTGGACCAGAGGTATTTGTGACTTTATAGTGCCATTAAAATGCCTTACCCTGTCAGCTTACTTTCTGCTGCTCATAGTATACCAGTAAATAAATTTTATCCATATAGTCAAGATAACTTTTGGGGAATGAACTAGGATAGGAATGACTTCTGCCATTGATCATGGATTTGGCTAGAACTGTTGTCTTGTGTTAGCATGGTCAAAAACAGCAACATAAATTATTAATGGTTAAGACAAATACTTCAGGATGACCTGACCATTCTCATTCCCCCTAGGAATGCGGTATAAGCGGAGAGGTGTTGATAAAAATGGGAATGTGGCAAATTATGTTGAGACAGAGCAACTGATCCATGTTCATAATCACACCCTTTCCTATATCCAAACACGAGGCTCTGTGCCTGTTTTCTGGAGCCAAGTTGGATACAGATATAACCCACGGCCCCGGCTGGACAAGAGTAAGTGTTTGGGTGGAAAACCTAAAAATCAGGGGTCCCTTGCCACTCTTCTTTTGGAAGAGATGTTTTTGTGGGTATGTAGTGCATTGGGTAGAAGGATGAAGCAGTTTTATTAAAAGTTAAATTTTTGTCCCATCTCCTCTGCACAAAAGGCAAAATGCAGCAAAATTCAAGAACGTGTTTGCTGCACACTAGATTAAAACAGCAGTGTTGGAAGCTGAGCAGATCAATGAAAAGCCTTTTAAAGTAATTTTGTACAATGTGTTATTATCTTTAAGCTAAGCTGTCTTGGTTTTTTAGAGTACAAATTTGGGCATGATTTAATACATCAAACAGGACTTCCTGCTGAACAGGCTGTTTCTGTCTAACACTGCTCTCCCTTGCAGGTGAAAATGAAACTGTGTCCTGTTTTCGTGCACACTTTGAAGAACAGCTAAAAAATTACAAAAAGCAGGTGAGTGCTACATGACAGAATAATAATCTCATGAAAATGCAGGGAATGAAGGTTAAGGTTTTTAAGTTATTTTTCTTGCTGATGTGTTGTGGGTTTTTTTTTTTAGAAACTTGTTGACAATTGGAAGGTTGGTACAGAAATAGAATTTTACTTTAGGTTTTTCAAATATCCTTGTAAGTAACCAGTAAAACCCAGGAATAACTTATGGAAATGTGTAAACCCTATTTCTGTGTACCTGTCCTGTGTATTCAGAGCTTCTCTGTATTAAAATTTGTGTAGGCAGGGAGCTGTTGGAGCTCATCTGTTTTAGGTACAATGTGGCAAAGATTGTAACTTCAGCAAGATTGCTACAAATCTTTAACTCGTGAGCTGTTTGTTATTGCATGGTGTAAATCTAAGCAAGTTGTGTAGCAGATGATGAGTGTTAAATAATTAAACTTTTGAACAGGTTATTATTAACTTGGTGGATCAGACAGGCAGAGAGAAGATTATTGGAGATGCTTACCTCAAACAAGTTCTTCTCTACAACAATGCAAATCTGACTTATGTTTCCTTTGACTTCCATGAGCACTGGTAAGAAACCTTTTAAAAATGTCACTTTGCATCTTTTTTATTGGCATGGAAGGCAAGTATACGGGAGGAGAAAACCCATTATTATTTCTACTTCTGCATGAAACACTTCCTTTAAACAAGAATACAGTCTTTAAACTAAAGCACTATAAAACTGAAAGTTTGGGTAACCAAGCAGTGCTGTTTGTGATGTTGTGTCCCTGACCTGTTAAATATACAGTCACTTATTGGGCAAAGCTTGATTGTCACACATTTAAAGAGTTTCCTTAAACATGCTGTGAATGTAAAGCTGTGACTGACCTGCTTTTTCAAGGTATGTAGCATTTGGCTTTTAATTCTCTAGTTCTGTTTCTCTTGCTTGTTCCTATAAAAACATGATGGGATCTTTCAGGACCCTGATGCTGTTATTTCAGTATAAAATACACTGGATTTTATCTTAATCTGGTGTGAGTAGTTGCTGTTTTCATGACTCCCCTCTGGTGCTGCCATGCTCTAGAGCAATGCTTGTGTGCCCAAGCATCTCATCTGTCACAGGCACGTATTTCTCCTGCTCCCCTCAAGCAGGATGCATTTGTGTGGGGTCTAAACTGGTTTAATCTTCATTTCCAAACTTAATCTGAGGATTGCAGCTGGCCTGGGAGAGCATTACTGACTGACTGACTACGGCATTAGTAGATATTGTCAGAGGGGGTGGTGGGAAGGGAAACCCCTCTCAGAACAGTGTTGGCCTTTGAGAGTTCTGTAGGGCTGTTGGCACCCTGGATTGATTTGATAATTAATCTTTTGTATGAAGGAGCTTTCATTTTTCCTTCATTCACTTCTCTCCTATGAACAGCTGTAGTGTCCAGGACTGTTCCTGCACTGTGAGCAGAAGTGAATTGAGAACAATTCTGAAAAATAACCTGATAGGGTAGGGGGAGAAGGGGGTGATGTGTCTATAGGTGGTTTTCTCTGTACAGTCACTGGCAAAGCAGGACTCACCATCCCAGTTCCAAATCTACAGCAGTTACTTTTATTGAGACTAAAAGGAGAACAGAATGTTGCACATGCCTGAATAGCTGCACACTTATTCTTCCTAATGGAAGCAGCATTAAAACATGCAAATCCTTGAGAATTTTGTGATCTTTTAACCTCTTGCCTTGGATTTGGACGTTGAACTGTACTGCAGAATAGTTCTGAATATTGGTTCCTGTTTAAAGCTCCTTGCAGGAGGGAATGCTTGTCTCTCTCATTTGGCCAAAACATTCTTTGTTAGCATTACAAGTAAGATAAAGTTATTAAGTAAAGTCACTGCTCTAGTTCAAACTAACTTTTGTGAAATTCTGTGTTTCAGCCGAGGAATGAAGTTTGAAAATGTTCAAACACTGACTGATGCCATTCATGATATTATTCTTGACATGAAGTGGTGCTGGTAGGTACTTCACTGTTTTTAGACTGGTAGGGAACATTTTTAGAGGAAAACACCAACAAAGAGTAGATATATAAATAGATATTAATTTTCTCCCAACCAGTGTGTTTTATATTCCTCTTTTGGTGTCTAGCTTGTCTGTCAGAGATTTTGTGTTCTGAAGTGTTGGTGTTCAACCCATGTAAACTCAAAAATTCTCAGGTGCCGTTTCCTGCCTGAGATTTGCTGCACTTCACACTTTTAGGGTCACTCACATTTAATGTGAAACACTTTTTATTTGACCCACAAACCGTAGAATGGCAGCCTTACTGTTGACAGCAAGTAGACATGTTTGACCTTTGGTTTGAACTGATTAAAGTTCATACATTTGGGTAACAAGTGTGGCTGCAGCCTCAGTCAATTGCCCTATGTTGTTCTGTGTTGCTGTCATTATTGTTGGCTTCTCTGTTCTTGAAATTAAATGCCTTTCCTCTTGAAAGCTTGTATTATGTATGCATGAGTTGAATTCAGCATCTGATTACATCTCAAGTTTGTGGCCCCAGTAGGATTTGTGTCTGACATCCAGCCTAGATTAAAGAGGAGGATGAGTTGGAACAAGAGGAGTTAATTCAGAGTGGGGTGTGGCTGGGGTGGTGAGTGCAGCCACAAATAATGCTCCATGTGTAAAATGTTCTGCCATTGATAGAAGCTGATAAATTACACTGGATTTTAGGTGTCTCAATGTGGTTTTGTTCTCTTCCTGTTGAAAGGGTTGACCAGGCTGGAGTGATCTGTAAGCAGGAAGGAATCTTCCGGGTTAACTGCATGGACTGCCTGGATCGGACCAATGTTGTGCAGGCTGCTATTGCCAGAGTGGTCATGGAGCAGCAGGCACGTATCTCTGAGGGGCTGGGTCAAGCACTGAGTGCCTCACACCTTAGTTATTGTTCACAGAGAAATCTGTGCCTTTGAAAAATGCTGAACTAACATCTGCTAACAAATCTTTGCCAAATACTTGAAGAGCTGTGAAGCTGAGAGGAATAATACATACAAGTGCAAAACTTGAAATCATTATAGAACAGTGATGCTTCATGTCCTCCTTCAGAAGGGAGTGACTGTCCACATCTTGGAGAGGATTATCTTGTTTGGATTTAGTCATTTCAGTTTAAGTTATGTAGGAATACAGAGTTTAGAAACAAGACACCTTCCCCCGCCAAGTCCCTCACTGAAATGGTGTTGAAGGACTAAAATCTAACAAGTTGGATGCTATTTTAGGTGCTTTGAAGTGAAATACTGTGATGCAGCAAGTAGGGAGATTAGTTGTCCCTTCTGTGTGTAGAGGAATAATTAATTCATGATGTAAATAGCTGTGACTGTTGTGCTGTGGAGTTCTCTCTGTACAGGGAAGGGATTTCCAAGCAGACTGAGAGAACTTTCCCTTAGTTTTTCTCTTTGCCCTGGCCCCATTTGCTTTTTGCTCTAGAAGCTCAGTGGTGACTCTGTTCCCTTGTGAAGACTTCACTGACACAGTACTGCTACAGACCTAATGCAGACTTAATGTCCTGGAACTGAAACTTCCAAGCCCCAGTCACAGCCCAAAATGAGCAAACCTGATTATGGTTAAAATGAAGAAGGAAGGATGAAGTGGGTCCTTCATTAGGATGAAAAGTGAATGGCTCTGACCATTATATCTGGCAGTTCCTCTTTGTCATTTGCTGTTATGAGCTCCTGACACAGTAGGAGTACTGAGGACAAGGGGTGGATCAGCAATCTCACAGTCATTCTTTTAGAACAGGATTTCTATCCATGGTAACTCTTGAGTTCCAAGGCAATTCTTTCAAAATCAAGAGTGTTATAGATTGTTGTGAAAAGGCTTCAGTAATCATTGCTGAAGTGTGAGCTTGTGATGTGCTGCATCATTCTCATACTGTAGCTGAAGTCCTTGGGAGGCAATTCATTGCTGAGAAATGCCCTGAGCTTTGCAGGGTCAATGGCGTGGAGTGAAGGACTGAGAGTTACATGTAGCCAACCCTTCTCTTCCTTGGAGCCACAAGACCTGCTCTCTCTCATCTGGGATATCCACAGGGCTTTCAAAGTTAACGAGCAGCTTTGTGTTAATTTTCATCTAACTTGCAAAGAGTGCTTGGACATTTGGTTTCATTTGTAGGTTGAAGTTTGCCCATGATTTATTCCAAGTTATCCCTATCATTTAGTGGCTATTTAGTGCAGTAGTGTGTGCTGCTCTACCCACTCAGGGTGTGTACAAAGCCTGACATTGGTATTGTACCCCAGGCTTATCTGGGGAAAACTGAAGGACTGGTTGTTCTGAGAGGGAGATATCTTACTTTAGTATGAGTGTCAAACAGTAACGGTCCAAAATGTGCAAGCACTAATAATAAACCAACATGAGAAGTTGTTTCTCTTTGTTTTCAGACCCTTGAGGTCACGAATGCTTTTGCAATAGAAGCCTTATTAACTTGTTTATTTTTAAATTCTGTGACGTCTTTTTTTTGAAGATTCTCTATTAAAAATTTTCCTGTATCTTGAGAATCTACAGTAACTTGTTTTCCTTCAGCTAATTTTTTTGGTGATTGACTTAACATCCATAATTAATGTTACTGCTGCCTCCAGTGATATGATGTTTAGCAATAAATCACCAATTCATTAATTTAATCTGAGAAATTAGCACAATGGCTTCCTTTCTCCAATCATACAAAATCTAACAATTAAACACTTGGCAAGCATTTCCAGTTTCTTTACCAAGCTCTGATACTGAGAATGACTTTTACTTTGGGCATTGAATTAATACACATGTCAAATTCCAGCTCAAAAAATTGGGTGTGATGCCACCAGAGCAGCCTTTGCCAGTGAAATGCAACAGGATCTACCAGATCATGTGGGCCAACAACGGCGATGCCATAAGCCGGCAGTACGCGGGCACGGCAGCCTTGAAGGTAAGGGAGAGAGCCTCACCTGCCCTCAGGAATGTCTGCTGTTACAGGGCTCATGTGCACTGGAAAACCCTGGGATATTTAAAAGTTCACCAAATATTCTGTGTGGTTTTGTTCTGGAGAGATGAGGCTTTGCAATAGAAGATTGTTTTGTGTTGCACTTGGTGTGACTCGGAGAAGAGCTGGGTGCTGCCTGCACTTTGCCTGCATTCTGTTCCCTTCGTGTCTGGGTACAAAGCAGAGCCTAGATAAGAGTTTAAGATATAAATTAATTATTACATCCATCTAAATTTTAGCGTGGTCATAGTACTTCTAAACAGTTACAATAATTAAAAAATACTCTAAAGTTCTGCAGGTCGGACTATGTAGATAGTAGAGTGATATTAATTAATTGCATTTTCTAAAGACTTTCTTTAACTAGCTGTAATGCACTCTGTCTACCAAGATTAAGCATGAAACTCCTTGCTCTGTACTTCCACTGCTCTGAAAAGTCATAGAATTTGAGTATTTGCTGTGTGTAACTGGTGGAACAAATTTTAGTAGTACTTGCATCTGGCATAAGAAAAATCATTATGGTGGAAACACTCAACACTTAAATCTCTCTCTAAATATCTCTACTGATCTTTGATTAGTTGACTGCACTAATACTTAAAAAAATGTAAAAACCAGCCTGACATGCTTGTTTTCATTGACTATATTAAACTTTAAATCTGAAGCTCAGACCTCAATTTCTAGACCTACATTTTCAGGCCTTCTGCTGGACGATTTCTCTACTCACTGTTGAGCTTCATGGATTAAATTCATTTTAATTGCATTATTTCTTTTAATTTGGAAGTGAAACACACTTGAAATACTCTTCATAGGAGTTGATGTGGCTTTTAGAACTGCTCTGTGTTCAGAGTGTCTCTGAAAATAGAATCCTCTAATGAAGTGTAACTACCAAAACAGCTTTTTATTCAAATTCTAAGCCTTCTGTGGCCTAGAAACTTTCTTTTGTTTCTGGGGTTGTGAGGATATGTGCTGCTTTCCCTCAGTATGTTATGCTTGTCTTGTTTTGGTAGCAAAAGCAGAGAAGATGAAAACCGTTTTCCAGTAAGCTTCAGTCTTTTCTATTGTTCCAGTAGTGTTCCTTTTACATTAAAGGCCGAAAAATAAAGGGACTTTTTCTTTTTGGGGTATTGAAGCATCACAGTGATTGATGTCTTGAAAGTCCTGCTTCAGTGTTAGCTGGCTTATGTGTCCAGATTTGTTTTCTACTGGAATTTCCTACTGAAATTGTAAGCCTGTCAAAACCAGGATTCTCTGCAGAGTCTAACAATGCCAGAAGATGCTCTTTGAAAAAATCAGTATTTTCAGCTTCTATATGAAATGGTTACTTGAAGATAATTCCCGAGTTTCCATGTATTCAGTTCTGAGTGTCAGAGTGCCAAATCCTGTGAGCTGAGCCTGCTGCTCTGCAGTTTCATATTTGCATGGTTTGCATGTTGTGTGTGACAGGGTGACTTCACAAGGACTGGTGAAAGGAAGCTGGCAGGGGTGATGAAGGATGGAGTGAACTCTGCAAACAGATACTACCTGAATCGTTTCAGGGATGCTTACAGGCAAGCAGTCATAGGTAAGAGCACAATTTCAAACAAGCTGAGCTATGGTGTTTAGAAAAGATCATTAAATCATGTTGGTTTTATCTTTCTGACTGATTTTTTCTTTTTCCTGTTGCTTAAAAGCACCTTGAGTGTGTACAGTGTTCGTGTCTGTGCTGGACACTGTAAGAGTCTCACTCAGTTTGGAATTTGAGCAACACTCAAATCAGAGTGATGGCATGCAGTGTGACTCATTGGAGACTTTGCCCCAGCTTCATTGTAGCATTAAATATCTTGTAGCATCTTTTTTTTTTTAGGACAAAGTTAAATTTATGTAGCAAGTGTCTCTTAAAATGATGAGGAACTCTTGTTTTTCACTGAAAATAGGGTTATACCTACTGAGCTTTCAGTTCCAGGCAACATTCTATTCAGAAAGACTACCAAGAGCATCATTAAAATGCAACATTTGGAAGGAATTTACAAAACTGTTGCCATCTGTCACTTTTAACTGTTTCATTCTTGTTTGGTATTTTATGGATTTTTTTAGATTTGATGCAGGGTATCCCTGTGACAGAGGACCTGTACTCCATATTTACAAAAGAGAAGGAGCACGAAGCCCTGCACAAGGAAAACCTGAGGAGCCACCAGGAATTGATCAGCCAGCTGCTGCAGAGCTACATGAAACTGCTGTTGCCAGATGATGAAAAATTCCATGGAGGTTGGGCACTCATTGACTGCGATCCAAGGTTTGTTGAGCAAAGTTAAAATTGATCAGCTGCTGCTCTGACACCTCTGTGAATTACTCCTGATGTTAAAAGGTTTTGATAGTTGATGTGTGAACAGAAAACAAGTTCTGTAGAAGGACAAGAATGCTTGAAGGGTTTGAGTACTTAAAATTACAAAAGAAAAGGTCCTCTGAACATGTGCTTTTCCCATAAAAATGGTGCATGCTGGAATTGCCTTTGAGATGTCATCTGGAAATGGATGCATTTGGTTAATATTGCCAAAATGGGGCAGGTACCACGAGGAGAACTTGTAGAACTAAGGGGGGTTAGAAGGGAGTGCTTGAGGAGCTGTTGTTCCTTGTTGCTTTATAGGGAAAGTGCACCTTGACTGATCAGATTGAATCCTTGGGGAATGAGTCAGCAGTAGGTCAGTCTAGATTTCTGTTCATGGAAAGTAATGGGCATAAACTCTGAACTTCACTCCTTATCAAGGTCAGAGTTCAGTAGCTTGTAAGAGAAAAATAGTGGTTAGATCTCCTGCAGGTTAAACTTCAGCACCTAAAAATAGCAGAGCAGGTTGTTATGACAGCTATTCAGGGCACAGACTCGTCACCCTCACTGAGTCTGAGGTATTTTTCCATTTCTCTGGTAGCATTTTCAGTAGCTTGTGGGCTTTCTATTTATTTTTGGACCTTCTGCTGACGTATTTGAGCTGTTAGGTAACGTCAGGTTTGAGAGAGAGTGTTGCTTACATGGATCCATTTGATAACACACCGTGATTGAAACTTGTTGTAACTTGTGTTCAGCTGTAAAAGAGTGGCCCCAGAACACACTGGGCATGGGCTACAGCTCTGCAAATAAAACCTTCTACCCTGTATTTATTTTCCTTCCCTTCAGTCTCATCGATGCCACTCATAGGGATGTGGATGTGCTGCTTTTACTTTCAAATTCTGCCTACTACGTGGCCTAGTAAGTTACAACTTTCCCTTACTGTGTGTAGTTTATTTGAGTAGCTTTGCTTTAGATTAGCAGGAAGCACTAAATTCTGTTTCTTTTTTCTAGTTACGATGATGAAATCGACAAAGTGAATCAGTACCAAAGGTTAAGTCTTGAAGCTCTGGAAAAAATAGAGATAGGTAAGAAAACAGTCACTCTGTGTCTTTTTTTGAATGCTCTTAACAATGGCTTGAGCACTTATCAAAGCATCCTGCAAATGTATTGAAGCAGCAGTCCTTGACGTGTGGCACATACCCTGGGCAGCCCACCTAGAAATGGCCCTTCTGGCTCATAACAGATGCCAGGCTCTTCCTACTGCTGCAGATGGAAGCTTTGATCACTGGAAGGGTTCTCAAGTTTTCCCTCTTTCAAACTAAAAGAACCACGGAGTCATCCAAACAGATTTCATTATTTATCAAATGGCAGTAACAATTTGATCAACTCCTGCAATGAGTCACGGGTTTGTGCATTTGGTGCTCTCTTCCTTTGATCCAAATGCAGCGGCTGGCTTGGAATTGTACTTTACATCTGTTTCAGAGCTTTGTAAAACTTCTTTCTCAAGGTCTGGTAACAAACATGCTATTACAAAAGCACCTGGTTATGCTGATTTAATTTATTTGCTGTAGAATGTAACATCTGCAGGCTGAATCCAGCATTTTCTGTGGGAAGCATTAAAGATGTGATGTCTTTGGATCATGAAAAAGGTGATCCAGATGGAGAGAAGGGAGTGTGTGGCCCCCTGATGGAGTTTAATCCTCCATTACACAATACACAGTGATTTCATCATCCCCTGACTGTGACTTTCACTGTGTCTGTGCAATTTCTAAGAATTCAGGGGGGAGGTCTCCCTCACTTGTGTATTGTGGAGATTTGTGTCCTGAGACACAGAACAGAGTGGAACATCTACATCTGCACCTCATTTAATGCTATAAATGATGCAGTGCACTGAGGAGTTGAAGTACTTGACCTAAATCTTGAAACTTAAATTACATTCTCTTGATAAAAATATATTAGCTTTCCCTTTAATCCTTGCAGGAGCATTCCCTAAAAAACCCACAGGATGTAAAAAGTGTAAAACTTTTTTTTTTCCTTCTGTTTGAAAGGGTGATCTGCAATAAACAATCAGGCTGGATTGTAATAGACACACAGAGAGTCTAATTGCTTTTTGTAAGTTATTGATTGTTTAGTTAATGTGAAAATCTTTCATTTAAAGTGTCTGTCCTGCTCTGATGAAAACATGAAGCCTTTTAGGCTGAAAAAGACTCAGCATTTACGTGCCTTTAGGTACAGACTCTGCAGTGTCTCTTTCAGTGTTTGGTTAAAGATTTCTAATTTGGTTTCTCTCTCAGGGCCTGAGCCTACTCTCTTTGGCAAACCCAAGTTCTCTTGCATGAGGCTGCATTACAAATACAAAGAAATGAGTGGATATTTTCACACTCTCAGGGCTGTGGTTCGCAGCCCAGAAGAAGATGGAAAAGGTTTGTATCCTATGTAAAAGTTTTAGACATAAAAGTGTATTCAGGCTATCAGTGTTTCCCTAAAAAAACAGTTGTTCCATTGCTCTTAAAATTTATCCTTCTTCAGAAGTCATTCTAATAAAATCCAGTTGTGTGAAGTGGGAAAACAATTTAAAAAAAAACCACTCAGATGTTACTGTTTTAATAGAAAGAAAAAATAAGTTTCAGATACAGCTTTGAAGCAATGCATCTTTCTACAACTGGAGTAATTTATGTCCAGGTTTAAACTGCTCCAAAAACTTATAAAATCAAGTTAAAATTAGCTCCTAAAGAGGTAAAGAAATTGATTTCTTTAGTTAAATCAATGTTTGGAAATGTTCTTGCTTGTTGTTTAGCTAGATTAAATGAACACTAGCAAGGGAAAAAATACAACTTCATACCTGGGGCGCTGAGTTTTGTCAACAAGGATTAGAATAAATAAAATTGCTTCTCTTCCTTCCCCAAATGAAGCAGCGTGGCAGTGATTCACTTAATGGTGAGTATCTAGGACTGAAGGAGAGTTTATTCTTTAGGCTTGTTTTGTAAGCTTTAAATGAGAATTGCAATTTGTAGGGCACAACTGTTCTGTGAGGTGAAAGAAAAAAAACCAATAAAATCAAACAAAATTATGTTAAAATTAGACGTGTTACTTTGTAGATTGTGGAATATGGGTTTTTAAGGGTGTTTTTAAGGGTCTGACAGGCTGCTGCTTGGATTTCAGACACTCTTCAGTGCATTGCAGAGATGCTGAGAATCACAAAGCAAGCAATGGGAATGGATGTGCCCATTATTGAGAAGAAGCTGGAGAGGTGAGGACCTAAATGATGTGAACCTTCTGTATCCCACTTTTGCTCTCAACTCAGCTGCTTTTCCCAGCTGAGTAGAAAGTGTAGCAAAAAAATCTTTTTTACAGGTATTGCAGACTGAATATTTGCTAAATCTGGCTACTGAGTACAGCATGCACAAAGTCAGGGTTACAAAAATGGAGAATTCAAATCCTTTTTCATCCAAAACTAAAGTGCCTGCAGAAACTGCCTGCTCCCCTTGTTTGGGTACTCTTCTGTATCAGCCCTCCTTTGTTTTTGTTGGTTTGAGCTTTATTAGCTTATATGGGTACAATATTATGTGAAAAAAGGATTAAATTTATTATTTATGTAAGGAAGGGGTAACTTGGGAACTCAAATGTCCGTCTCTGTTATGGAAATAGACTGGAAGACAGTGAATACTTGGTGCTTATAACAAAGACTGCTTTGACTCTACATTAAAGATCTTTTTCCCCTCTTCTAGAAGGAGCAGCAAACCTCACGAAGACATCATTGGCATTCGGTCTCAGAACAGAGGGTCCCTGGCCCAAGGCAAGAATTACTTACTGAGCAAGTTCTCCTCTCTCAATCAAAAGGTGAAACAAACCAAATCCAACGTAAACATCAGCAACCTTCGGAAGCTGGGCAGCTTTGCCAAACCTGAAGTGAAAGTCAACTTTTTAAAGCCAAATCTGAAAGTGAATCTTTGGAAATCAGACAGCAGCCTTGAAACTCTGGAGAATCCAGGGGTCGATGCTAAAGCCCCCAGCGAATCTGACACAGAAGGCTCGGACAATGACTCGTTCCACTCCGATGACTTCCTGCCTAACTCCAAATCGGATGAGGACACGCAGCTGACGGATTCCCTGGAGAACATTGGTCCCACAGACTATGTGCTGCCCAGCTGTGGCATCATCGCCTCGGCCCCGCGCCTGGGCAGCCGCTCGCAGTCCGTCAGCAGCACGGACATGAGCATCAGCATTCCCGTCCCGGCCGAGGGCCAGGCCTGCCCCGCCGGCCGCTCCGACTGCGAGGACGTGCCCATGCCTTCTGCTGACAGCACAGAGCTGCAGTTTGCTAAGCCCGTGGATGTGTACTGCCAGAGGTTCGTGCAGGATGCCCAGAGCAAGGGGCCCGATGTTTTGGAGCCTGAGGCTGGTTCTCAAGAGCCCCATCACACGCTGACCCAAACCAGCAGGAACGCAGCCAAGAAGGCAGAACCTAAGGCTGAAGCTGTTGCAGACATTCCTTCCAGGCCATCCAAGCTGGATGTTCACTCTTCTGAGCCAAATCCTCAGCTCTTGGCTGTCGGTGGGCCTGAGTTCAGTAAATCCCCCAGAAGCCCGGGATCTGTGTCTGGGAACCACGAGCCAGGACTCCACACCACTCCTTCCCCTGCCGACGGCAGCGGCAGCAGGGCCGTGTCTCCCTTTGCTAAAATCCGCAGCTCCATGGTCCAGGTTGCCAACATCACCCAGGCAGGATTGACTCAAGGGATTAATTTTGCTGTGGCAAAGGTCCAGAAGAGCCCTGCAGAACCAGAAGCTTTAAATGAAATCAAACAAAAAGAACTGAGAGAAATGTTTACGCAATGCCAGACACGAATAATTCAGATCTAGTTGCTAATTTGGGAAATGTTCTTCTAGCCGTGGCTTCTAATAAAGTAACACAGTGACATCAGGACTATTGTGGCATGAACTGCTACTGGATTACTGGGACTAGTAACAGGTAACTTGTTTACAGGCAGTGAGAGATGCAAATGAATTTGGTTCTGATCAAGCTTCAGAATTCCCTCAGGCAGGTGAGACAGAACCTGTATAAAGCATATTTAAACAGGTAGCTTAGACACTGGGATTCAATAAGCATGCTGTCTATCTTAGATGTGTTGCACAGTTATTTTTTTGAGACTAATTTTGTAGCTCCTCTGAATTATGTAGAAAGTATTTATACTCAAAAGGTGATACTGCACTTCTCTGACCTTACTTACCTTGCACTACACCAGCAAAATAAAGTACCGGTAAAGTACATTTTATTTATTTTTGGACTAGTATTTTTACTTGTTTTCATTGAAGTTCTAGATGCAGCTCTTTATGAATTGTGCCTCTACAATGGGAACCGATGTGTTTTTGTTGAATTTAAGTATGTTAACCAGAAAGTAAGATTTCTTTGCTATCCTTTTCTTTCCAGACATCCTCGGACACTTTCATTATAAATAAAACTAAAAGACCCAATCTGAAATATCCACAATCCTGCAGTGCAAATTTCTTCTGTAGATTGCGTTTTTTCCTCACTTGAGGTGATAGAAATGAAGCAAGTGTCTTTGAATTGTCTTGCCCATGTTAAAGCAATTCCTTTTTTTTTTGAATTCCAAACTCTGCCACTTTGCTCTAATTTTTTGTCTCTGTGTAAAGCAAGACGAGCCAGATACCTGCCCATCAGGCAGTGTGTCCCTCTGTGCTAGGATTCTCTTTAAATGTCTCCTAACTGCCCAGATGCAAAATCCCAGCCAGCATCTAAAGCAGGAGGCCAGTGCACTGCTTTGTAAGATCAGTGTTGCATTAGAGCACAGCTGTCAGCATCTACTCAAGGCCAAATTCATGACCAACTCCAGCTTTGCAACTCGCAGGGTGAAGTGTCCGCTCCTGCTGGGAACTGGATAAAAAATCCCCTTCTCTTGGTGTGTCAAAGGATCCCATCTATTAAATGCTCTTTCCCAGGAATGCCTTGCCATGCCATGCTCTAGTCTAGGACATTGTCCCAAAGCTGCTGTGGAGCAGGACGTTGCTGTGCTGTGGTTTGTGACTGTAACCACCCCGACAGACCCAGTGCCTCTGTTCTCGTCCCTGTACTGTAGATAGGCTGCACGTGGTGTCCCCACAACGTCGTGTCCTGGGTAGGGTAGCTCTGTGTCTTAGGACTTGTACTGTGTCTGAAGTCATTTATCACCTAACCCTGATGGTCTGAAACTTTGATAAACAAATTTGGTTTATTTATTTTATTAAAGTGATGTGGGTTTGGGTTTTTTTTTTTTGAGTGTCTATACTTGTGGCTATATTTAAAATTAAACTACTGCTGTATTTTAATGTGAGCAATATACATGAGATATTTTAATAAAAAAAGTGGAATCAAAAGATGGGTTTGGTATGTGATGTTAAGGGATGTGGGACTGCAGGGCTCTGGGTGTCTGTTTTAAAGTTACAGACAAGATTCCCTGGCAGTCAGGGGACACAGCCATGACTTCAGTTCTTTATCCTTTTAAAATGGTGCTGCTACAAGCCTAAAAAGCTTCTCTGGGCACCCATGCTAACAGGGAAGAATTTCTTCACATTTAATCTCAATCTCCCCTCTGTTAGTTTGAAGTCATCAGCCCTTGTCCTGTCCCTGTCCCTCTCCAGCTCAATTGGGAACTGTCCCCTCCCTGGCTGTGAATATTGGAGATGGCAATGTGCACAAAACCATCCTCTGAGACAATCTTAGAACCCAACTCTGCATTCCAGCCCAGCTGCCTTTTGAAGAGAGACTTCATTTTCTTCCTCTATTTGTTCAGTTGCTTCACTTCACAGTAATGCAGCACAAGTCAGCTAAAGCCATGAGTATTCATTTTTAGTGTTCAAAAAAAAAGAAATAAGTGGTTTGAAATGGCATCAAGCTTGGCTCAAGTTTAGGATACACAAAAATGTTTCTCACAATAAGAACTCATTATTAGTGTGAAGAGACAACATATCCAGAGTTGGCTGTACAGCAAAATCCCTCATGTTTAGAAACAGGAAAATGCAGTAAAAAAGGGGGTTCCTGTCCCTGTGATTTCAGTTAGGAGAAAGGACTAAGTAAAAGGGGGTCTGAGCTTAATGAAAATTTGGCAGGAGCCTTTTATCTTGTTCAGGAGTAATTAAAATGTAGAAGTGGCTCCATCACAGGCTCCTGCAGGCTCTCTCCACACAGCAGCCTCCCTGGATTACTCCCAACATTTCACTCTTTAAACCACCCTTGGTAAATGACTTCTGCAAGTCCCATGAGGGGCAGCGCATCCTCTGAGGACAAGCTCAAACTGTCCAGCAGGAATCAGGGATGCAGAGACCATTCTTAATGCTTCAGTGATGTTATTCAAACCATTTAAACACCCTGCAGTCCTGCTAAGGTAGAAAGTAGGTATGTTTTGTATGAGCACATCCATATCACCCATTGTCCAAGCACTGTGGGTTTTTTTAAGAAGCTGTACCAGAATAAAGCTCATCCAAGAAAGCCGAGAAGTCATGGTCTGCTCTAAGAACAAGGAAAATGTATTTCATACCTGAGCTGAAATCACTGCTTGATACCACACTGATCACAATGCTGCTGCTGCTCTGAGTGTGATGTGCCTCAGCTCCCAGAACAGCACAGAGTGAAGGCAGCACCTCCTCCAGCTGCAGCTGCTGGGCAGCTGAGAGCTCTGATCCCTCACAATTCAGCCATGCAGGAATTGGAGCACAAACGTATTCCAGAGCAGAGCCTACCACTGCTGTCTATGAAGGGCTCTGGCTTAAATTTTCTTCTTATTGAAGGAAATAAGTTTACACAACCTCAGTATTAAAGTTTAATATCAAACAATTTGCTCAATGTTACCAATTTTCAATTACAAAACAGGGTCCAAAAAAATTCCATAAAATATGTTTAGGTGGCTGAACAGAGGTAAGTGTGTTCAGACTGCAAGGGTAAATATCCATAACTTTTTGGTATAAATTATCTACAAAAACTGGTATAAACAATATTCCAATCTTAGTATGGGTTCCAGCTAGGATTAGAGAAATTTGCAGGGTGACATCCAGCAGCTGTTAAAGTTCATTGCCATTGACACATTTCTGCTGCTGCAGCCTGGCCTTCCGCAGAGCCTCGAGTTGCTTTGCTCTCAGCCACCTCTCCCTCGACAGCGTCATCTGCCCCGCGCTGAGCGACAGGAACCTGGGGGAGCACAAAGAGCCAGTCAGGAGCAGCTCCTGCAGCTGCTGATAAACCAGTACAGCCCAAAAGCAGCTGGCTTTCAGGATCCCGGGAATTAGAAAGCAAGGGATGAAAGTAGGGAGGGAATACTTTGCCTAATTAAGAGGAACATAGGCAGAGGAGATTCTATCTGGCTCATCTGGCACAACTCAATTCAGCTGCAGACCAAGCCCTGGCTCAATTTGCAGCTTGCTGGGAAGCCTCGAGTGGTGGCAAGGGCACCACACCCACCTGGCCACGAGCAGCATTTTGTGCAGGTCATCGGCCGTGACGCTCTCGGGGTCGTTCTTGCGCATTTCCACAAAGTCTTCTTCTACTGCCTGGGAACAACACAGCGTGGAATTATGGAGCAGAACAGATCTCCACTCCAAGATGGGCTTTTGAGGAGCTAAACACTGCAGCTACCTTTAGACTACAGCAGAACATTTCAATTCATTGCTGTCCAGAAGCAAAACCAGCTTACTTCTCATCTTTGAGAAGAGCTAAGCTTGCACAACTGAGTGTTAGAAATCAGGCTACATGCACTGTTTCTTATCTGTAATAAATTCAGTATATACTTTACAAATCATTGAAAGCACATTCTGATGTGAAAAAGCTTCTGTTTGGTTTTTATAAAACTTAAAGGAGAATCACTGACAGGTGAAGTACAGTAGTGTCTAGTAAGGTGCTTTCTATCCAAATACACAGTTGAAAACATAATAGTGAAGTTCCATACCTTGGTCACCTCATCAGATATACTGTAGTCCAGCAGCCTCAATAAACTCAGGTAAATTCGGAACTTGTTCAGCACAGAGGGCAGCACTGCAGTGAGGAGGCTGCTCATGTACTCTTCCATGTTTGGGGGAATAATCTGTGGTTGTAAGTGGACTTGGCAATCTGACTGAAAGAGAAAATTACATTTCATCTCTTTCCACACCCCACTGTTTTCTATTCCAAGACTAATCCACGCTCAGAACCAGCAGAAGTCACTATTTCCCAGAATGAAGGTAAGACCATTCTTTAAACATTCCACAGCTCCCATTTTGAACATCTCCTGATTCTAGCAGGAGAGCAAACGCTCAGCAGACAAAGCTGGAATGTCAGAGAGCAGATGTTTGCAAGCTCAGGCTACTGCAGGAGCAATGCCACATCTGTGGCCATCACCTCAGAACCCACCATGCCAGAGGGAGGCTTTGAGAGTGGCACATCTCTGCAGCTTTACCCATCCCTGGGTCCTTCACCACCTCACCGTCCCTGTTCAGAAAGGAGGAGGGAAGCTCCATCTCCGTGTTTTCCCATGAAGAGGTTTCTGGCCTGGCTGCAGCCACGAGGGAGAAGGCAGCAGCTCCTGCCAGTGTCACACCCTCCCTGGTCACAAGACACGTTTCCTGTCCCCACTTGTCCCTGGCAGGGCCTGCTCTGAGCAGCAGCTGCAGCTCCCCAGCAGAGCCAGGGAGCCCTTCCCATACCGGCAGGAGCGAGCGGCCCTCGGAAGTGATCAGAACATTAATGTTGCATGGGAATTCCATCCGGTGGTAATTGAAGTCATAATCCACCTTCTGCCAAGTGATCAGGTTACCCAGTGCTGTCACATTATGGACACCTGCAAGAGCAACAACAAATTCCCTGACCACTGGACCTAAACAAAAGTCAGCCCGGATTTTTGTCTCCCATCTGTCTTCAAGCAGCCAGCAGAAGGATTCTTTTGCAAGCACCCTGTTCCTTCTTGTGTTTGAGGTGTCTTCCAGAGAGAGACAACCACTTCTTAATGTGAATCAAAATTAAGAATTCTTGATTTCAGGCCTTGATTTTAAGCTTGTCTGGCTTACTACATTAGTACATGTGTTTATAGCTCATGTTTTCATTGGCCCTACAAAGCCAGCTATTTACAGAGAAAAACCAAAAAAGAAATCTCTCCTCAAAAGTAGAAAAAAACCTATCATTTTAATTTTGCCAAATTTTTTTATAGTACTCACATGCCTTACCTGGAATTAAGTTATTTTAAATATAAAATGCTAAAATTGACAAATTAACTGGTTGACCCTTGGAATTCTCTCTTTGAAATACCAACACATACCTGACAAATTGAATTTCTCTTCAGCAGTTACTGCATCAAATGACAAAACTACTGTTATGGTTTTGCCTTTAAATAATTAGTAATAATTTAGTATATTGTAAATAAAGGCAAAGTTAGCAAAATAAAGGCAAATTTGATATTAGGGGTTGACTTCTGGGACATTTTTCCATTTGAAATTTCTAAGCTGTAACTTCCAAGAGTTCCAAACCAACTACTACATCTGAAGACACTCTTCTCTAGGATTAATTTTTGCTCCCAATGTTGCTGTAAGAAATTAAAAATTTTTACTTCTTTACTCTAAATTCAATAGAGAACAATATCACACCAGCAAAGATGAAATAAAATTAACAAGCCTTTTTATCTGCAACTTTTAATACATAAAGTATTATTTTTCACTAAATGCTGAGATTTTTTAGACATTACAGACAAACATTTTAGAAAACCTATAAACCAGCATAGCAAGAGTTCTCTCTAAATGACAGTTTATCATATTTTGACTATTTTTTTTGAAACAGACAATGCAAAGCTTGTTACTAGTTTTACTATTTTCTTTAGTAAAATTTTGTAGCTTTACGAAAGCTGAGTAATAAAAAAATAACTGAAAACTCAAAAGCAGTTGAATAATTTCAATTAGCAACTTTTAAGAGCAGTAACTAAAAATACTAAAGCAGCTGTCTCAAGACAGCATTTTTATTTTAAAATGAAGGTACTTGCAGTGATTTCCTGTTGTTCTTTCACAGAATCTCCTGAGTTGGAAGGGACCCACAAGGATCATTGGTCTCCAACTCCTGGCCTTGCACAGGACAGCCCCAGGAGTCACCACAGACGCCTGTACTGTGCATTCTCCAGTTTTTAATATGCAATTCGCCCCTTTTATGTGAGTTATAATTAAATTAATTTCTAAAGCTCTGCTGAAAGCATGATACACAGTGCTAGATCAGCTTGTAAGATAGAATCCCCACTCTTTTTAACACAGTAATAGCAATCTTTCTTCTCCACTTTTTAGCTGTGTTCTCAGGGTGCTTTCCAGATATACAGTAAAAGTATAGAGCATAAGGCATCAGCATATGCTTTGCCCACTTCATGCACTATACAGGAAACTGAAAGGCCACTCTAATGAATCAGAGTTATTTTGGTAATAAAGAATTCTCCCAATTTGTCTTAAGTTGGCTCAGAAGGCTGCAGGAAGCTGCTTCAAAGCAATGAAATAGGATGCAGAAACCACAAACAGTTGTGCAATAGACCCTTATCACCACGACACAATTATCACCACTATCTTAAAACACAGCAGCTTTTAAGCTCCCAAATGAGATTGTAAACACCAAAACCTGTGTACCTGCTGTGTCCAGCTGTCCTTGCTCGAGCTGGGTCTCATCTATGACCAGGGAGGTGTTGCTGGCCAGCTGCAGCAGCCCACTGACCAGGCGATTGGCCGTGTAGTCCTTGTGAGGGATGAAGCGCGAGTGGTTCATGCTCTCGATGCTCATCCGGAGGTGGTAGGACTGCAACGAGACAACAAACCATCAGCACCTCTCCTGTCCTCCAGCTTCCCTAGGGAATGCTGCTTCCTTCAGCTGGAGCTGGGCTGGGAACCTGCACAGTAAAACAAAATTTGTCAGCGCAACGCTTTATCCCAAATATCCAAATGCTGTATGCTTAAAAATTTCCCAAAGGAAAATACTGCTGTTAAGAACTCCTATCACCTCTCCTGCACATCTAGGATAGGAGCTCAGTAACAAATTATTTATTGCAGCAATACTGTCAGTGTGACCCCAAACTGAATTACCATGAATTTTCTGCAGAGCAGTACCCACAAACGTGGGAATAAACCGTAACGATACCATAATTAAATGACCCAAATGTCTAAACATATCAATCCAAAAGACAAAATAAAGCAGGCAGCAGCTGTCTGTCAGTTCAATACCTCTGAGAAGAGGATTTCATTCTGTATTCATCCTAGATGAGGAGGTACAGAGACTTCAACACACAGGCCAGCCACATCTCTGCTGTTGTCTGCTCCCTAAATGGGTAGCAGGAGAGCAGTCAAGCAGCCTGCCCTGACCTAAAGCTCTGTTTGCCTGGCTGAACCAGTGAGAACACATTCCCCCCGAGCCCTGCCCAGTGCAGTGCTTACTGCTGGCACCAGCTGCTGGATGAGGCGGTACAGGTGCTCTGTGAAGGCGCTGCTCCGGGGACACCCGCTCAGGTTGACGCTGAATTTTCCCAGAGGAAGCACATCCCGTCTGGCATAACTGCACCAAAAATGACACAGGTTAGGCAAACAGCTGGCTAACACTGAACACAGGTGTCATTCAGCTTGAGCATTGTGTGGTGTCTCTGACAGCCAGCAGGATTGCAGAACTAACACACCAAAATCAGGCAACTCCTCTTCCTTCCTTCCTTCTGCAGTGCCCAAGGAGCTGAGCCAGGCTGAACCTGCTCCTCAAGGCTTTGCAGCACCACGCAAAAGAAGTAATTTACAGTGCTTGGGATCCTGCAGTGGCCTCTCAGACATTCTGTTCTCCTTGTACTCTGTTGTTACTCAGTGAACACACGTCATTCTTTTCCTTCCTCGGGTCCAATCTCAATTTCCCTGCTTATCACACTTGTTAATCTCCTTTACCTGCCCTCAGCTTTCCTCTCCCTCTTCTCACTGTGTATCTTCTCCCCATTCTTGACAACTCTCAACCTTTTTGTGATACCAGCTAAGAGAGAAAATACATTCTAGTCTTAGTGTTGGAACATTCACAGTCCCCCTAAAAAGAATGAAAACAGAACTCATTTTGATTTTGAGGACTAAAATGACTAACATTAAATTTGAGACTGATGACTACACTGAAGTTTCACACTTGAGATTTTAATGAGTCATAGGATGCTGCTCTTTCACCCAGAGACAGTTTAAATCAACATAAGAGTCAATTTCTATCCCATGCTAAACAGGTCACGTGAACTTACCCTTAAACATGTTTACATTTAATTAAACAAATTCCCAGAATGTACCTTTCAGTACCTAAGCAATAATTCCTGCGGTCAGGAAATGATGCCTGCTGTCTTTGGGAAGTCAGTGGCATGTCCTACTCATTAGAAGAAGCCAGAGGCACAAAGATGTTTTCATACCTCTGTTGAAAAGTGTCTTGGAGATTCTGTCAGCTCTCAAAGCAGCACTGAAAAGATACACTGCCATAAAGCTGGTCTTTTATCAATTTTTACTGTTATTTCAGACAGTGAAATCTGCCTTTGTGTGTATTGTGACAGGACAACTCCAGCTGGAGAAAGTACTAATGACCAAGTATTATTTAAGCTATTTCTGCCATTTATTTGCAGACTGGTAAAGAACCCTGTAGAAGGAAATTTCTTTTAAATGACAAATACATAAATTCTCAGCACACATCTAAATACTTACACTGTAGAGATGAGATGCAATATCAGGTATTCAGCAGCCAAACTGTCTCCCAAGAGGGCATGGGTGAGGAACCCCAGCAACTCTGCTCTCACTGGTGACAGCTCAGACATGAAATTAGAAACAACTGGCAAAAGAGCAGAAAACAAATGTCAGAAAATGTTCTGTATCTCACCCTCTTCCCTCTATATAAATCTGACTTTCCATCACAGTTTGATGAAGAACGATGTTTATTCCAAAGCAGTCTAGGAAAAATAAACATGCAGTTTTTCCAACTGGCTTTGGATAACCTGAAACACTCAACATCTCCTTGGAAATGCTTTTTTTAAAAAAAAATTAGATACTGTGTAATGCATTTGCCGCAGGCTATAAAGCTGAGAGCTAAATTTCTAAAATCCATAGCTGATCCATTTTATATTAAAGGCAGAAAAAACCTCTTACATATAGCTCAGAACAAGCAATACAAGGCACTCAAGGAAGAAAGTTATAAATATCAGAGGTCTGCAAGCAATAATTCAATAAAAAAAAACAGTCAAACAAGGAATAGCACAGTTGCTTAAAAGCAGAATTGCCTTATTTTCTGCACAGTATTATGAGCCTCTGTATTCTCAGTATGTTTCTTATTTCCAGTATCACACGAAATTGGAAATCTAATTTTCCAGCAATTCACAACTCCATTTGAAAACAAATCAAATCTTACAGCTGAACAACTTGGTAAAATCCATGGGCACATCGAATGCAAAACCAAGTTCCATTTCAATCACATTTATTTCAGCCAAATAAAAAAATAAACATTACATAAACACAAACACTTGCATCCTGTGCAGCATTGCATGGTTCTTCCATTCAACAAGATTTAAACTGAAACCCTGCTGTTGAGGCATTTGCCTGTGAGCAAAGCAGTATTTGTTCAGATGTCATGGAAAGAAGAGCACGTGTGGTGTGCCCCGAGTTCAGACACTCACAGGTTTTACTCTCCTCTTCGTTAAGGCAGGCAGGCAGCAAGGGGTTAATGTGTTGCAACTTCTGTGCCAAAATCACATGGATCCTGGGCACTAAGGAGGCTGGAGGGCTGTGCACCCTCTGCTCCTCTGCCGTGTCCATGCACTCCATAGGATCAAGGGTTGAGCTGTCCCTAGGGAGAGGGCACAGCACAGCTGGACTTAGAAACATTCCACGGGAATTGCTCTCCCTCTAACCCAGAGCAGCTGGAACCAGGCCAAGAACAGAGGAACAAACAACATCGACTCCCAGCTCCTGGTGACTCCTCCCACATTCAAACTACCTTCTTTAGGATCTTTATAAACACCATAAATACTGAATCACAATCATATAATGACATAACAACACCACAGCAGGCTTGACCCAAAATATCTGGAGTCTATTATTTTCGGAAAATAATCAAGTCATACTTTTCTGAAGAAAAAAAATCCAACCAAAAAAAAAAACCATAGAAACCAAACTCTCAAAACCAAACCACATTTATTATTTGCTGCATCATTTAATAGGCTGTAGCCTCAAGTAAAATGTTACACACTGTTCTGTCCAGCCTGTACTGAATAAAGTCTAACGAGTAACTTCTAAAAAAATAAGGTCAGGATTTATTACATTTGTCTCTGTATGCACATGTGGGATTTTCATATCCCACCAGGTTCTGGAGCCTGACAAGATCTTCTAGACAGTCACATCACAGCTCTATCACTGGCTGAGTAAAAATCTATGAATAAATAAACCCTAAAGTACATCTGCTGGAACCTGGAGGTATTACCTCTTAATTTTAGAGTTCAGATACACAAGCTTTGCACTCCCTGAAGATGTCTTACAAAATTTCTTCCAGGTGGTTTTCATTTTCATTTTTAGAAAGTAAAATCCCTAAAGCAACTCTATCAGATGATAGTAAAGTTTAGCATCAATTTCATCTTCTTGTATTGGTTTAAAAAGCTGTCAGGCTTTATAACTTCAAAGCCACTTCAGCAGTTCACCCACACATTATCCACTCTTTCCATTAAAAGAGATTTTTTTTGTTTCATTCAAAATGTTGCTAAATGCCACCATTTTGTCTTCTTGTTATAGAATGACACAGGAAAAAACCCACAAGCACCTGTGACAGAGCAACTGAGCTGCCAGTCTGGGATTAGCTGTCACACAGATGATAACAAAAAGCAGCTGACCAGGCTGAGTTAATTTTCAAGAAGTTGGCACTATAAAGGATTCACATTGCACTCTGAATATTGTACATGCCAGACAGATAAACAAACTCACCAGCAGAAATGATTCAGAGTGCACTGGTTCAAGACAACAGCAGTATATATGTTAGATTTTGGTCAAGAGTTTTATCTTGAAAATTGACTTCTCGTTTGTATTTTGTCAGGCAAGGAATTGCAGAACAGCAGGTGAAATGGGAAGTTTCTATCAGTGGTACAACATGATGATATTTCTTAATTAATGAAAAATCAAACCATTTTTTACTCATTTTGGTCTCTATCACTCTCCATGCAGACATGCAAACTTTTTTTTTTAATATTCTCCAGAAATGTTTACATTTCTAGTAACAACTTTCATGGACTTAGAAATTGGTTCAAAAGGACATTTTATAATTTTAAAGCTTCTTTGAAAGCTTTGTTCACTATTCACTCATTCACTGAAAGTTTAGTAGGCATGAAAGAGGACAAAACATTTAGCTATAGAAGCATTTTCTGCTTTATAGACTGTACAACAACCTAAAAAAAGATGCACTGGGTATCCAAAGATATGGATGTACCAGAGCACATTGGACTTCAGTTTACAGGATGCTGGATATAACACTTTCCTCATCAAGCTATTTTTAAGCAACAAAATTCACTTCTTAAGCATAATTATCATGTATTTACACATTTCCTTGTCTGCGTTAGGGGCAGCCTGCTCATTGCAATAAAAAAATGCATTTCAGGGCAGCCTTACCTCTCTTCACTGTTCACTATGCTCAGCACTGGGTCCACAGACAGAACACCAAACACCTCCAGCACATCATTGACTTTGAAGCTCTCCCAGCTCTCATAGACCTGCTCCAAACAGAAAATAAAATGCAGAAGCAGATGGGCCAGATGCAGGACAGCAGAAAAACATAGACAAAGGAAACTCAGGAGACTCAGCTGTGGACTGAGAACAGCCTGAGTGAAAAGGTCTCCCCCAGCCCTTGGTGTCAGCAAGTTTACACTGGAAAAGGGAGTTTCTATGATTCCACACTTTTTCTATTGGCATTCTTTGCCACACAAGTGTGACAATTGTATTCTACTCTGATTCATCAAGATTTGCTGAATAAGAGAGAACAGCACAGCAACAGCAGAGAAATTTTGTGTTAAAGTTTCATGGTAATACAGCATAGTAGTAAATCAAGGACTACTTCAAATTCAATATACAAATGTGTAGTTTATTGGTTTTTCACAGCTGTTTTTCAATTAGAGGAGATATCCTAAAAGCAAACTACCAGGGCTCAATACCAGCTACATCCTCTAGCATCTAATACCAGAATCTTTTTTTTAAACTGAGTGTGGTGAGAAGGTGCAAGCTCTAATAAATGCTGCTGGAGGATTTCAGCAACTCGAATGAAGCACTGAAGAAGAGAAACACTGTGTTAGTGAAGAGAAAGAATGTAATTATCTCTAGAAACAAAATTCGGGACTTGGGAAACAAATTCTGTGCCTACAAATCTCTGCAAGGCTGATTCTGTCTGCCTCAACTGAGAGCACAGCACTGCTCATCACCTCTCCTTCTCTTACCTTTACAAGACATGCTGGGCCCTTCTCTCCTGGCAAGGGAAAATTTAGGTCAAGAGGAGGGGAGCAGTTGGGAGAAATGACATGATGACCTGCAGAAGCTTCTGTTTCTAATCTCTTTGGCTCCACACACCCATGGATATCACCTCCACTGCCTGAAAAACACAGCATTTGCAGGTTTTTTAAACAGAAATGCAGAACTGAACAACTTTCTTCACTGAGCAACACAGAGCTAAACTAATTTAACAAGGCATCTGACACAAAAATATTTAATAATGCAATATATTTGACAGAACATATTCTTAATATGAGAAGTCCCACAAATGCATATTTTATGTAATCAAGTAAAGTGTGAGAGAGAGTACTGGCAAAGATCTGTGTGTCTTGGAAACCCAAACATGGCCAGAAATCTGATTTTCAAAATGCAATGTTTAAACCAGGGGAATAATTTTTTTTTTCTAGAGTCCATAGGACTGCAAAGGTGATATTTTTCTGCACTTCATGATTAAAAAAGCAGTTCTTAAAGGTGAGAATATGCATAAAACCCAATTTATATTAAAAATCTCTGTAGATTTTCAGCAAGTCATCAACACACATATAACACTGTGGGCTCTCCCACACTCCTTCAAATCAAATCCCTGACATCAACAAAGCCCCCAGCTCACAAAGGCTGCAGCACCACTAATAATTCAAACAGCTGCAAATATTTCAATTTTTAGCAATGAATTTTTGACAAATTCTGGAATGACATCATAACAACTATTCATCAACAGCAACTATTACCCATATGCTGCTCCTTCTGTTTGGAGGGATGCAGATCCATGTCCTCATCCTCCTCATAGCTCCTCTTGTGGCGACTGGGTGTGTAGGAGGTTGAAGGGCTCACTCGGGCTTGGCTGGCACTGATGTAAGCGTGGAATTGCAGGTTAAGGAAGCACAGACTGAGCAGGGAAAACTCAGCCACACTAAGCTTTATTTTTTTTTACAAAATCCTAATCTTAGCATGCTCAGCTACAGGTGTTTTATAGGAGACTCTCACTGTGTAACCGAGTCCTTCTGTAGAAAATGTCAGTGGCTCAACTGAAGTTTCCTTTGCCTAAGCATTTGCAAATAGAAATTAACAGAAATTTTAAAGACTCTCCCAAGCAAAAATGTCTACTAAATCAGAACAAATGCTCCTAAATTCATTTGCATCCTCTTAGTGCATATTACACACCATCAGTTTTCCTTTTTTCTCTTTCTACACCTACCACCTCTCCTGATTCTCTAAGAAAAAAACAAACAAGGAAACTGCAAATAAACTTTTCTCCTTATATCTAATTAATTAGTTGATGACCTCTGATTGTAGAACAAAGCACCAGCTCAGTCAAAAAAGATATTTCTTTCACCCATGCTGATTCACCAGGCACTGGAACACAGTAGAAAGTCTGTCTCTCCGAGGTGACTGTTTGTGAGGAGTTCAGATCAATTTCCTGCTGAGGCTGGAATCCCAAGAGAAATTTTGTTAAAAACCTGATTATACTTTGTTTTCTTTTTTTAAACTCATCCCACAGATTCAGTTACACAGACAGAAGTTACAATTAACATACAAGACTACATAATTCAGGAAAAGGTGACTATACAAGGCTTTGATTCAAATTGCACTGCACTACCAAAGATAACTGTTTTCCACAGCAGACAGTTTCAAGGTCATGGGCACTCCCCCCTCCACTCAACCAAAACAAATTTTAAATACAACAGAAACAGCTGGAAGCCTGCTGAAATTAGAATGCCAGTGAGCAGTTATGAATACTCTGCTTTCCAAACCAAAGATTAATTTTGCATTTAGAGCAGTATATTCAGGAATCCACCAGCAAGTACCAAAGAAGCTCTGTCACATTTATAAAACTGCAACATTCCATCTAATATTTTATCTCAAAGTTCATATGGTTTATGTAACTTACCCCACATTCTGCCACATCTCTGTATTTACCAAAATGCAAAACCTGTGAGGAAGGAAAAGGCAATGCAATCACTCTGTTTCTGACAGCATCCTGAACACAAATCACACCAAAATCACTGCAGTCCAAAGTCCCTCACAGACATACTGCCAAAGCTTTCATCATTGTAGCATTTTCTATTCCTCAACAGAAACGTTACATGTGATGTTTTACTGATGCCATTGGAGCTGAACAGTCACTATCAGTGTCCAGACACCATAGGTTTAACTCACAAACTAGAGAAATACAAGGACCAGAAAGAGTAAAATGACAAACATTTGCTAAAATAGTAAATCAGTATTTCACTTACACGTGCATTTGTGTTTGGGTCAACTGTTTCATACACTCCCATGTAGAACTCAGGATCAAACATATCTTGAACCATGCAGCGAAATTTCACTAAGCTGTTGGGTTTTAGGTAATGTACAGGAACATCATTCAGTGATGGAACCTGTGAAAAAAGATTGTTTTACACAACTGGTGTATATTGAGCAGTGCTCTGAAATAAGCCAAAACCAGCACAAAAACTTAATCTCTGATCATCCAGCAGATCCTCCTCCTCAACCCCCTATATACATAACACACTTAGTACTTTCTGGGTGCATCTCCCATTCTAATCTAAGCAGTAACAAAGTGTATCTATCCCAACACGTTTCTGCAGTGGCTGTTGCAGATAATAGTTACAATTACCAGGCACAGTTCTCAAATTCTTCCAGTCCCAAAGCCACCAGCCCCAATACTGGACCATGAAAGAAGTGGTTATAGGTCACTGGAACTGTACGAAAACTGTACAACATCTGAAAACAACTTTCAAACTTGGAATTATTGCAGCTGCAGGATTAAAGAGAATTTATTACTTATCTTATTTCTACTTAACAGCACTTCCACCATGTGCTGTGTACCAGCAGTACTAGAAAAATTTGCATGCACGATTTCTTACAACAAAAGCTCCTGGAAAACCTGTATGTTAATTTCCAAGTCCACATTGGGGAAGTCTTTTTTCACACAGTTTTACATGACAATAGGAAAATAGGAAAAAAAAAATCAATGCCTAAGCACATGGTATAACTTCAAAGAATGAGACTTGCAATATGAATAGTTTTCCAAATTTGAAGATAAAATCTTTGTTGAAAAAGCCCACATCCAACATTAAAATGCAACAAAAACCCTAAGTGGCCCTACAGGAAGTGGCATTTAAAAAAAATTCGTCCCCCCACGGTTTTTTTGAGTAAGAAAATGTGATTTCAATTCCTTCTAATGTTGTAAATTTTACTCAATTTTGCCATTTATGCTTTTATTTAAGCTACCGCTTAAATAGTAAGTACAGAATACTTTCACTGACAGAAAGAAAACAAATCATTTTCACCTGTTTTTAGTCACAAGTAGAACAGATTTGATACAGACATTTCTAATCCCCTTAGCCGTGTTCCATGATGTCATTTCTGCTACAGCCTTTTAGAAAAGTACCAACTTTTGAACTCAACTGTGCACATTTTATTTTTAAAACCTAAAGCACAGCTTCTCTGCTAAACTGTACAAACCAGGCCTGACCCAACCCAATACAGCACAGTTTTAGAAGGAAAAGCATTTTTTCCTTAAAACCTGAAGGCCCAGGCAGCTATTTATACAACCCACACAAGAGTTTGCAGCATCGTGATAAAAGCTCCTGAGAGAAGAGGTTTATAACCAGCAACTGAGAAGCTCGTGGTGCACACTGAGGACTCGCACTTCCCCAAAAAATGACAATATTTGTCATCTCCTGCCATCTACTGACTGTGCTACAGAGTGGCAGCACCCAGCAGTGACGGCCTGGGGGAAGGAGGGTGCTGAAGGCAAGGGGATGGATGGACTGCTCCAGCTGGGATTTCACATCCTGGCTTTGCACCCAGGTTAAAGCAGCCGAGGTGTAAACTCCACATCCTAAAGCCTGGGCCTGAAATTCAGCTGCGCACTTATCATGGAAAGGCAGAACTTACCAAAAGGAAGCCACTGCGATAAAAGGTAAAAAACAATGAAGCTTAAGAAAAAGTGTAACTCGAGAAGAATAAAACACTCTTACCCAGTTAGTAGCATTATTTTCTTTCAATTTCTCCTTGAAGTATTCGGTTACCTTCTTCTCCCAATCAGAGTTTGGAGCATTTTGGGCTACAAAACCAACACATTTATGTGCCTATTAGCACCACATAAGAGACTCTTATCCAGCATTCTCCCAGCATATCGAACAAACCCAACTTTCACTTCTATCTTAGGGAAGCAAGTGCATCTTAGGTTAATTTATTCCCCTTGCAATTCACTAACTTCCCCTTTTAAACCCTTTCAGACCAACCAAGAAGCACAGAGCCATTCTTGGAAGCGAGGGAAAGCTCCGCAACAGCCCAGCGGGAAAATGCAGGAGCCGAGGCGCTGCTTTCCACGCTGTGCCGGCTACGGAAATCTATATTTCAGCACTCCTTAAGTTTAAATCAAGCCCAGCATGGAAATAGCCGCGGCTGATGGCACTGGTAATATTAGCACCGATCGGCAGCGCGTGCACAGAGCACGCGTTGCTGCCAGAACCCAGAAATACGAGATATACAAAATACATGCTATATACAAGATATTTAAGATATAGGACAGATTATAAACTATAGAGCCGGCCTCGCCGCTCTCCCGCCACCACCCCGCGAGGGAAAGCACCGTCCAGTTCCGGGCGCCCTCGGGGCGCTCCCGCTGCCGCCGAGGGGACGCGGGCCCCGCCTCACCGAAGATGCCCTGCACGATGCTGAGGGGGCTGTTGAGCCAGTCGCCCACGCACGGCATGGCGGGGCCGCGCCTCGCCGCGGGGCTGCCGGCACCCTGCGGCCGCCGACTCCCGCTCGCCAGCCCAGCGCGGGGACCGCCACCGCTTCCTCCTCCTCCTCTTTGCCCTCCTCCTCCTCTTCCTGTGGGAATGGCGGCCGGGCCCGCCTCCTGCCCCTCACGGCTGCGCGCGGCCGCCGCCGCCATCTTGAGTGCGGGCGGAAGGGGCCGGGGCAGGGACGTGGCCGGGGCGCGGCCATGGCGGCTGCGAAGCCCGGGGGAGGCGCCGGCACCAACCTGCTCTTTTCGTCCTCCGCCACCGAGTTCAGCTTCAACGTGCCCTTCATCCCCGTCAGCCAAGCGCCGGCCGCGCCGCCCGGCCCCGCGCTCCTGCCCGCCGGTACGGAGAGAGGGAGTCAGGGAGGGAGAGTGGGCAGCCGGGAGCGCCGGGGCTGTGCGGGGTCCCGCCGGGTCCCTCCACCGCCACCGCCGGGAAGGGCCGGTGGAGCCCCCAGAGCCGAGCCGGGGCTGCCAGGGGTGGCTGCGGGCCTGGGGGGCCCGGTACGTGTGGGCTCGACCCGGCTCTGAGGCTCTCCGGGTGTCCCTGGTGGTGCCTCAGGAGAGACGCTGCTCGGGATTACATATTCCGCTTTCCGGCACTTAATGTCTTCTGCTTCCCCCTACTTAATGCGTGTGTTGGTGGTTTTTAGCGCTGTGTCTAAGGATGGGCGCTGATCATCGCGCTTCCAGCTCGCCGACGCGTCAGTGCTTCCATTCAGTGTGTACTCGCTGTTTTCGCGTTTTTTAAGCTTCTCTCTTATGTTATCTTCTGTTTTCCCAGTTTGAAAATAGCACGTTAAGCAGCCGCCTTAAATATCCTTGCTAATTTAATCCTGGTTCTAATATCCTTTCCTCGTAAAGCTTTGATGGTATTCCTGACACATGCGTGTGGAACTTAAAAATCTGATGCTCAGACAGTTTCAGATAAAGGAATGGATTTTTCTGGGAATGTGTTCAGTCAGAGATTAAAGTTCTAAACATTAGAAATGCACCTAGAAATCAGATATTTCAAATTCTACTGCATTGTATATGATGGGATTGGACGGATGACCTTTAAAGGTCCCTTTTAACCCAAACTATTCTGTGCTGAGTCTTCAAGACTTCATTTCAACACTGTTGTGTCTTAGCTAAAATAAGTATTAATATAGCTGAAAATCAGTGCAGTACCTTTCTGTAGATTTAATAAAATGCTTGCTAAGTATGCCTTTGGAATAGTTTTTTAGACCAACTACTTTTTTTGGGTAGGAGGGATAAAGGCATCAGAATATTATTCCTACTTGCTTGAGGTAACTAGGTAGTTGATACATTTACTAATTCCATTGTGCAATCCTTATAGTTTTTCTTCCATGCAAATATCCATTAATTTTTCATTAAGAAAATAAAGTGATTTCTGAGTGCTGATCTGGCCAGTAGCTTTGTACAAATGACTGTTCTGGCAATTTCCTGAACATTTTGAAGCCAGCCAGGGATAAAATTGGATGGAATTTGATTAATATGGTGAATCTTATACTCTCCATGTGACTTAAAATTTGCTCGAGTGAGGATTCATGGTTCTGCTGCTGGAGTGAATTTCAGTGTCAGAGGTTGTGCCACATTCCGAGTCAGCCTAAGTAAGGCCCATGTCCTGTTAAATGTTCTGTTTCCATGGTTAAGTGTACTCACCATCTGTCCAGCCAGGTGTTGTTGGGATCTTGCTGAGTGCAAGAGTTTTTATTTGGAATCCTAGTATGAAACAGGAAAGAACAAGCTCTTGAGTTTGAATTTTAAATCGTGTAAAATGTAGCAAGAATCAATCCTGGGGTTTATTTGTCATCTGACAGCCAACATTAGAGAGCTCTGTGCAGTCATTCGTTTGTTTATCTGTCTCTAGGAGTGGTTTGAGCTCTGCAGTTTGACAATAAGATACATTCTCCGGCTCAGGTGTGGGTGCTGTAACCAATATATTTACTGTAGGAAGGGAGGAGTGTTCCCAGTGAGGACGTGGACTGATGTCACTTGTGGCTGTCTGGTGACAGTCTGTGAATGACAAGGTTCTGCCTTGTTTAGAGAGGGATGTACAGGAGGTTGTCACAGTTGAAGAAAGACTGTTCTGTGCATGGGAAGAACACATGTCAAAGCTGTACACTCAGTTTTTTACATTTTTATAACATGCTTGTCTTTCCAATATAGTTTTTGAAAAATTAGAGAAAGGGAAGATAAAAAGCAATGTTTTGTATTGGAAAACTGCATGTGCATATATGTATACACGTATAGTTGGTTTTTTTGTTGGTTTTTTTTTTTTTTTTTGACAGAATTTTTGTCAAACTCATTTTGCAGAGAAAGCTTCACTTAGGCTAAATCTCCAAAACTGATTAGAAACTGGAAAGTAGTAGGTGTTTTGTGAATATTCAGTTGCTAAAGACTTTGAGAACTATTGAGCATACTGCTGCATGTTTATGGTGACCTGACACGATGAGGTGAAGGGCCTGCTCTGCTGCCAATTGTTTGGGAAAGCTGAGAGTTGACTGGTTTGCAGTGTGCTTCTCTCTGTCCCACAGTGTTTGTGAAATGTGAAAGGAAGGTGGATTTTATTGTTTAGAAGTTGAGACCTTTTATTTAGTATAAATGTTTACTCTACTTGCAGCTGGGAGATAATCCCCAGGCCTGACTTCAGAGTGGTTGTTGCTTCTAAGTGGTTTCTCCACACAGTGGTTTACACACATAGATTTTGGCTTTGTTCCTCAAAGGGGGATCAAGTGCTGTAAGTGAAAGTAAGAGGAGTTGATAAATGCAGGTGATGCCTCAAATTGACACTGTCTGCAAAGTCTAAATAAAATATGGCTAAAATAGTTCTTTTTAATCTTGGCAGCTGAGTCTTTTATGATTAATTAATTAGAACAGCAGCTTCCTAGGGAGTCTTCTCCGTGGATTCCCCTGTACTCCCTTGGTACTCCCTATTACAATTGTGTTGGCTGTGGATAAAGACATTTGTTGTTGGCTGCTTGTAGCTGCAGAGGCTTTTGGTCTCTCTCTGCCTGGGGACTGAGCAGCAGAGATGCTCTGTGGTGTCTTCCCCACAGCCTGGGATCATTTCATTGCCAGGCAGGTGAAACACTGCTGGTTTCTGCAGATGGCACTGACTCCTTGCAAGGTGCAGTTCCCTCAGCAGGCAGGCAGTGCTGCTCAGACCATCACAGCCTTAGGTGAGCTTGCTGTGAGACCTATAACCATGACAAACCTCCTTTTCTCCCACTTGTTCCTAGATCCCTGCGAAGTAGAAAACTGTGATTGATCAGGACCTGTTTTATTTATTCTGTCAATGTGAAAGGGCATTCATGGCCTTGCATCTATTAAAATCCTCTCCTGCAATTATGCAGAATGAGGACTGATTTTTTCTGCACCAGAGATGTGGCTTTTATGCAAGTCTAGAGTAGGATTTTTAGAGAGAGCTGGAGTAAGTCCTGCTCAGTAAGTGGCTTGGGATCATGAGTTATGGCCACCTTGCAAGTCAAATGAGAAACCTTGATAGGGCTCTGCTGAAGGAGCAGGCAAGAATGGATGGGTTAACCAGTAAGTTTGGCCTATTTAGGAATGTTTTTAAGCTCTATCCTAAAAATTGGAGCATAAAGTCCTATGCTTAGTAGCTGTTTTCATGGTGAAAGGATATGAACCGAGGCTGTTCTTGCATTTGAGGGATAAGTGAAGTTGGAAGGGATTTTAGTGCCTGCCAAATTGCCCTGGGAAGGTCCCGAGTCCAGTTATATTATGGTTTCTTATTTAATATTTTTAATATTTGTTGCTTTTTCTGTGTACCCTGAGTGACCTTCATGGTCCATTTTAAATGTTCTTGAAGACTTGGTATCTTTGTTTCATTTTATGACGTGCTGAATCAAGGATGTGTGAGCTTTGTAATCCTTTTGGCTTTCTTGGGGCCAACAATTTTGGCAATAGCTGATGATTTTATGGAACATTTTGGCCCCATACAGTGATTTGAAGCTCTCACAAGATCTCTGGTGATCCTGTTGTTTTTGCAGATGATTCTGCGGATGTTGGGGAAGAGGACAGCTTCTTGGGTCAGACTTCTGCCAGCCCCAACCCACCACAGACTTTCAGCTACTTCTCTCAAGTTCCCAGTAGCAGTGATCCCTTTGGAAGTATTGGGCAGCCACCCTTAACAACTGTTTCAACACCTGTTGGAGCACCAGCCTTCTCCAGGCCCCCCACTTCACTTCCACTCGTTTCTGGGTCCCAGGATGGGCAAAATGCCTTTTCACCACATATTCCCAAATCCCAGTCTTACAGTGCACCACCCACTTCCCAGGTGGGAATGGCGCCTTATCAGCCCCCTCCGCAGAGCTGTCCCCCGCCCGCCAGCACTGCCCTGCCCGCAGGGACCCCCCAGCAGGGCTACAACCCCTACAGGCACACCACCCTGAGCAGCAGGGCCAACCCCTACCTCACCCCGCCCCAGCTGCAGCAGAGCCACCCCCCTGCCACAGCTTCCCCTGTGCCACCCGTGCAGATGTACCAGACACCCCCGGGGCCACTGACACAGGTATGTGACTCCTTCCGGCTACCACAGCAAAACAATCACTTTCCTCTTTGAACTGTGTGCTTTATCTTTTGAAGATTTTTCTTTGCAAAAAAAACCCAGAAAAAATCTTGAACCATTTATAACAGCGAAGTCTTTTCGCTAGAATAGCTTGGAACTGTTGTTTCAGGAAAACTTCCTGATCTTTGAAGTGAGCGTACCCTGAGGCTGTAGCTGTGGGAGCCTCTGAGCATCAGAAACAAAGCCAGGTTGTGAAGTTCTGTTGCTCTTTTCTGTGGGTTTCTGAATTTGCTGAGTTTTTGCATTTACCTCTGCTGTAAATCAGGTAATTCAGCTATTTGCGGGATATGGGCAAAAATCTCTTTTGAAGCTGGTTTTGTTGGTGAAGCCGGAACTTTTTGAAACTAAGTCATATAAAATTGTCAGCAAACTCTTTGAAACACATTGGTTGAGGATTTTGTGTGATATAAAGCATTAATCTCCATTCTTTTTTGCCTGCACAAAATCATTATTAAAATAATGCTAATGGGTTAGTAAAACCTGGCAGGTTTGCCTTGAAAACAGCAAAAATTGTTTTTATTTTTGCCTGAGCTATTGCTACATTTCTGTTATCATGAATAAAGAATGTAAAGATCATATAATGGCAAATGTAACAAAAACAGTCTGGAGTTTTAGATTATATAATTTCAGAATTTCTGTTTGTTGAATTTTATATATTGTACAATATTTCTATGCCTTTTTTTTCTTTTAAATGTATCACCAACCAAGGCAGTTTCTACTGCTGACATCAGTTGCTTTTAGTTGTACTGACTGGGATTTTTGTACAATTTGTATGAAATCAGCTTTATGTAGGCTGTAGACCCTTTCAAAATCAGTTACTTTTCGTGTGCCACTGATGCTACATTTGAGTTTGAAATCTGCCTGTTTTGCTCACTTTGCAGGAAGAGAGCTATTACTCAAGTGGCCACTTGTTAAAACTGGGAGTCTTTATGTGAAAGCATAATTATATGTAAATGAATAATGAGAAGAATGCATTTTTATTTTCATGTCAAATTTTGTGGCTGTAAGAAACAAGCTCAGCTTGAGTTTTGAAAATTTAAGAGAATATTTGAAATCTCACTGATTTTAGGCAATCGTGATGCTAAACCACGGCAGCTTTTAGCATGTTTGTGGGAATGAAATTCCCATTCTTCCTCAGTTTGAAAAGGTGTAAGTTTTCAAACACATGATAAAGTGGACAGTTTTTTAGAATGGAAGGTAATGTTCTTGGGGAGGAAAAAATGTTAGAAATAAAGGTTCAGAGTGTTCCCTGTAGCAAAGTATAGAAAAGTTCTGTAAAAACCATGTGAGGTTGAGGTGCTGAGCCCATCTCTTTTCAGTTTCCACAGTCCCAGTCCCAGCTCCAGCCTGCCAGGCCTGCAGGGCCCCTGGTCCCAGCCCCTCCTGTGCTGCTGCAGAACCAATACGAGCCAGTTCAGCCACACTGGTTCTACTGTAAGGAGGTGGAGGACAAGCAAATATGGATGCCATTCAGCATTCTGGATTCTGCAAAACTAGAGGAGGTCTATAATTCTGGTAAGTCCTGTCTTATTCAGAGGTGAGCAGAAGGACTAAAAGGAAAATATTGGAGTAATGCCACTCATGTGTATGGCAGTAATAAGTAAGCTTTTGAAGATGTATTTTGTGCCACTTAATTTATTTCACTGACATCATCACTGCTTGATGCTGTCAGTGTTGAGATGTACCATCCCAAATAGGTATCAGATTTTCGTATAGAACTCCTAGTTATTTGTGTCTGGGGCTGCCTGTTTGTTAAACTGCCAGTTCTGTAATAAATATTCATATTTGGGAGTTTTTCAAAGGTTTTTTCTTGTGTATATATAGAAGAGCAGAGCATATAGAAGCATTTTAGGAGCATCACAATGTTACGAAGCTTCTCTGGCATTGTGTGGCTATCAGTCCTAATGGCCTAATATTGATCCCAGGAGTGGCTGGGGCTGGGCTGAGATAGGAGAGATGTGTGTCAGTGTGGTAACCACGTGTGGCTGTGTGTCCCAGTCCAGCCTGACCCTGAGAGCGTGGTGCTGAGCACGGACGGGGGCCGCTACGACGTCTTCCTGTACGAGCGCGTGAGGAAAGCCGTGTACTGGGACGAGGAGCCCTCGGAAGTGAGGCGCTGCATGTGGTTCTACAAGGGAGACAAGGACAGCCGCTTCATCCCTTACACTGAGGATTTTAGTGACAAATTGGAGGTTAGTAAATCACAAAGTGGTAGTTCACTGTATTACTCATCTTAGAAACAGTTCTTTCTGTTTCATTAAGATGATTTCCAGAATGCGCTTTCTGGAACATAAGCAAATCGTGGAAAGAGGAGTGTCTAGAAGGCCTCATTGCTCCTGCATCAGTCCTGCACTGCTGTGACCTAAAATCTACTTGTGTAGCTCTACATGTGACATTTTTATAGGAACAAAGTTATGTACATTTTAACTGTAGCATTACAGATGATGCATGAGGCCACAAATACTGAGAAGATTGCCATGCTGATTTTGTGTAACTTGTTTACTGTTTCAGGCAGAATATAAAAGGGCTGTAACTACAAATCAATGGCATCGGCGACTTGAGTTTCCAAATGGGGAGACAATTGTTATGCACAATCCCAAGGTAATAGATTTTGGCAATTGTGTCTCACAGGATTCATTAAGGGCGAACAAGCAAATGGATGAAAGCAGAAATTGAATGCAGTCTTAACCTTGCATGAAACAGGGCCAGGTGGTTGTTCTGAGTGTGTGTGCATTAAAGATGATGAAGTTTACAGAACACTGGACTTCAGTGTGCTGTCATGTGGTTAAAAGACAATGCTTTCTGAAACCTAAAGAGAATAAGGGTTTGTATAGTAAATATTTTGGCTAAGCATAACTGGCAGCAAATGGTAAGCAATTGTCTGTACCAAAAGAAAGATAATTAAAAGTAAGAGCTTTCATGTGGAGAAGAGCATTAATCTAGCTATAAGGTAAATGGTCAGTTTATTTAAGCCCTGAGAAGGTTTCTGCTGTGACTATTTTTAGGCCATAAGGAAGTGTAGCAAGACAAGCTGTAGAAGTTATTCTAAATACTCTGTGAACAGTGTCATGTGATTAAAATATGGACTTCAGCCTTCTTGACCAATACTGTTAACTGTTCACTTATCACAGATGCAGTAATTAATACATAGAACTATCCAAGGGCCAAAAAGGATCATGGTTGCTCCTACTTCAAGTGTTTAATAATGGTGGTTGGGGAATTCTGTCCAGTAAAAACCCAGAGAAGGAGCATTTAAACCACTTGTTGTCATAAATACGAATTCAGACTGTAAGTCCTATAAACAGCTGGACTACTGAATTCCTCACTTTTTAGTTTCTTGACTACTTCAGATACTGTTGTCCTTCCCTGAAAGACACTGCGCATTTTTTTTTCCATTTTCTCCTTGTGATAGAGTTATTGTAAATAAGGTGGTATTCAATTTCCTTACATAAGCAGGAATCTGCTGGGGAAGAGTGGATACTGGAGAGTAGGAAAGAGGAGCTTGAATAATGCTTGGCTGAGTTAAAATGGTTCAGAATCACTGACCAGGCCCAGCTTTACCTAGTGGTTACTTTGAGTCACCTGTTTGCTTTTCACACTAATGAGAATTTTGTGGAAGAAAACATTTGAGTTTCAGGTGCAAGGTAAAGCAATCAGAAAATGTGTTAAACCATGCAGTGCTTTCAGACTAACAATGTGAGTCATGAGGGTTTTCTGTGGTTAGAACTGGACACTGTGTTTGTTGCAGGTCATAGTTCAGTTCCAGCCTTCTGCCACACCAGATGAATGGGGCACCTCTCAAGATGGCCAGACAAGGCCAAGGGTAGTGAAACGTGGAATTGATGATGACCATGATGAGATTCCTGATGGTAGGTGATGAGATTCCTGGTGTACTTGGGTCTGCACTGGGGACAGTCATTTTGGATCTGTGAAAAAGCTGGCCAATACTGGGTGGAGTGACTGTGTACTCTTTGTGCCTGGAGTCTAAAGATTGAAGTTATTCCTTCATCTAAACTGCTTGAAAGAGGTTATCTGGTTTTAATCAATGGAGTCTTGTGGGCTCTGTTATGTCCTGAACCATGTTATGTAATAGGCTTTATAAAGTAAGTGTGTATTACACTTGCTTGACTCTAAACATCACTCCTGCAGTACATATTGGTACTCTGAATGTTTTCCTTTTTTTTTTTTTTTTCCTACAGGAGAAATGTCCCAAATTGACCATCTGGTATTTATGGTTCATGGCATAGGTCCTGTATGTGACTTGAGGTTTAGAAGCATTGTTGAATGTGGTAAGTTTGGGCTTGTATAATGAGCAGTTGTATCCTTAACTGTTTAAATGTGGCTCTCTCTAGCTCATATTCAGATAAGCACATCTTAATAACTTTTTTTTTAAAGAAAAGTCTCTGATATTAAGAAGTTCAGTTTTTTCATGGTTATTTTCCAAAGGCAGAATTTTATGTTCTGTCAGACTTGAAGCTTTAGGTGTTATTACTAGTACTCAATATCAGACTTGCAGGGTGATTTGGGTTTTGGGATGTGTTGAGGGGTTTATTTGGTTGATTGGTTTTTTTGCTTTTTCTTTTTGTGGTGTGAGTGGATGTGTTTGCTTTGTGTGGTTTGTGTGTGTGGTGTGGTTTTTTATTTGCTTTTTTTTTTAAATACACTCCAGTACAACTGAGTAAATTAAGAAAGCCCTGTCTGGTTATGGAGTGAACAGGCAGTCATTGTGAGATAAATAGAAGCTTGCTAGAAAATCCACTCTAACAAAAATGTGTACTTTATTATTGTTAGAATTGTAATACTTGAAAAGATTTTTCCAGTTTTCATTTTCCATCATTTGTATTCTGACTATGTGTGAAATTAAGGTGCTGAAAGGACTACTTATGTGTTACTTGAGTACTGCAGCTATCAGATTTTCATTATTCTTTTTCTTTACAGTTGATGATTTTAGGACTGTTTCTCTGAAGTTGTTGCAGACTCACTTTAAGAAATGTTTGGAGGAACGCAAAGTGAGCAGGGTGGAATTCCTTCCAGTTCACTGGCATAGTTCTCTGCATGGAGATGCAACAGGTGTAGACAGGTGAGGGTGTTGTTTAATGTTGAAAACCTCTTAAAAGCTGCTTTTTAAAGGGTTCTGGAAAGTGGAGAAAAAGAGCAGTTCATCTGCTCTGCAGGCTAGACGAGTAAATGTATGACTGGGTTACAAAAAAGAATTGCTAATTTTTAAAAGTTAGTATTTTGATGAGCAAAGCTGGAAAGACATGAGGAATATTTTCTCTTGTTTATTTTCACGCACACACCTGTTCAGTACTGCGTTTGCATGAGAGTGGCCAATGCATGATACCTGATTATGAATGAGTGTGTAGAGATTGTGATCACAGGTATGAGGTGGTGAGCATGGAGATGTTTTGTCCAGTACCAGGTGTGGACAGTTTAGAGTGGAGAGTTTTCTATTCTTTACTTTCCTGCAGTCTGATTGAGTTTGACCCTAGGAGTTATTTCTGAGGAAGGCATTGAGCCCTCTGTCCAATCCTAGAGGAGTACCTGAATTATGACTGGGCACTTGAAGCTAAGGAGTTCTTTTTTTGAAGCAAAGTCCCTATATTTGGGTACGAGTGTTACAGCATTTAAAAATCTGTTTTAAAATCTGTTCTCTGTGCCTACCCCTTTGCTGTGACTTCACATTTCAAGCTGTTTTCCCTTGCTCAAAACCGGGGAAGTAGAAATTGTGAGGGTGGCAACCTGTGCCACTTAAAGTGACGCTGATGCTCTCCAGACTGTTCTGGCTCAGTCAAATCACACTGCTTTCCTCCAGTCTTGGTGTTTTATTTGCATTTGAGCACTGTATGAGGAGGGATCCTTATTCTGTTAATCAAACCAGGCAGTCTCAAGTCTATAGCAATTCCACTGCAGCTGTCTTGACTCCAGGCAGGCAGATGGTGATGCCAAGCTTTTTCTTCAGAGAGTATTATGATTCTATGATTCTAATTTTGTATGTGAGTTCCTTTTCCTCTTCCACTTCAATCTGCTCACCAAACTTCCCTGGTACTTTATGAGAGCAATGTTGGAATAGAGAAGAGGTTATTTCAGGCATCCCTTCAGCCTGGAGAGAAAAAAAGGGAGCTGTATCTTTCTCAAATATTACAATCAGCAGGTAGCATTAATGTTTGAATATGCAACAAGGCCAGAAGGCTGTATGGTTTTTTCGACTCTCTTTAGAGACCTTTTCTGTGGAATTTACATGGCATTAATTTCAAAAGCTAACAAAGTCCTCACGAGTGTTTCTTTAAAGCCTTTCATGCTCCTAACGATTCTGTGTTACCAGGAACATAAAGAAAATCACTTTGCCGAGCATTGGTCGCCTGAGGCACTTCACCAACGAAACGCTGCTCGACATCCTGTTCTACAACAGCCCCACCTACTGCCAGACCATCGTGGATAAAGTGGGCATGGAAATGAACCGCCTGTACGCGCTTTTCATGAGCCGCAACCCCGACTTCAAAGGGGGAGTCTCTGTGGCTGGGCACAGCTTAGGTGATTGTCTGAGGAATGCTGCTTTTATCCCAAATCAGTCCCTTCTTAAGGGAGTTGGACCCTTCATTAAGCATAAGGCTCAAATTAGCTGTTAGGGCATGGCTGTCTTTCAGAAAACAGCTGACTGAAAGGCAAACACCTCTCAACAGCTGAGTTTATCGATGCTGAGAGAAAGTCAGTACTTCCCTTCATGAAAACTTAGTATCTAACCTGCATTTAAAGTCAACACGTTATCTGGTGTCTTGTTAGGTGGGTGATTTCTGTGTCTCAGAACCTCCACTTAGTAAGAGCACAATCATTTTTTGGAAGATAGAGTAAGTGTTAGAGCAGCAAATTGACATATTGGTTTGGACTGCAACTTTTTCTCCAGTACATCAAGCAGTCTCAGGTATTTAAGGAAAAATAATTTAGTCATGGCAACTACATAAAGCATGAACAGGGAACAAAAGGGGTTGCTTTTAGTTGAGAGTGATTTTGTTCAAGTTAATATATGGGTGTTTTATTTCAGCCATCTCTTTTGGTCAATCTGTACCGTGACATTACTATTGCATATAAATCTTGCTCAAGATTTAGGGACAGGAAAACCTGGTATTTCTCCCAAGTCAACTCTAATTCCTGTTTGCAGGTTCCTTAATTCTATTTGACATATTGTCTAACCAGAAGGACTTGGCTTCATCAGTAAATTCTGGACCATTCTCTGGTGTTAATGGGAGTGTGAAGGACGTGGCTGTTCATGATAAACAGGTAATTTGCATGCTAGTCTTTCCAGGCCAATAGAGCTGATATTTTCAGCCATTCCTTTCTTAACTTTTCAGAATTTATTAGCTGAAACAAGTTTGAGTGTTTTGATAGTACATTTAAACATGCAGTTTTGTAAATATTGTCAGTTTCCAGGACGAATTAATTAGATCTCTCTTAAGTTCAGAGTAGGTCAGTAATGAGATTTGATGGTGAACATCAGCTTTGACCCTTGTGAACATGTAACTTGGTCTAACACTATCTGAATGCTGGGGGAGATGCATAAGAGGGAAAGAATCTATCTGTGTTTAGTCTAGAAATGGTGACCAATTGTTTGATGAATAAAAGAAAGCATTTTTGAGAGCATTTTGTCCCTCACAGTAATTTTTAAATATTTATTTTGCAGGTCTATTTTAGTGGAAAATCTGTGTCCTGCTTCCCTAAAAATGGATGTATGTTTACAGAGCTTGCATGATGTTTTTAAGAGAAAGTAGTTCAGCTTGGTTTTGTTTGCTGCATATTGGTTTTTCACTGTCAGAGGATGTGATTCTGTTTCTGTGCTGTTTTGTTAAGATGACTGAAGATACCAGTTCCTTGGGCTCCTCCATTGCTACTTCTGGTGATGATCTTTGTGAGCCTGAAGCAGATGAAGATGTTCCTACTTTGCAGAAGACTCTAGAAATGCTCAGTTTGTCAGAGTACACGAGCACCTTCGAAAAGGAGCGAATCGACATGGAGTCTCTGGTACAAAAATGTTCACTTGTTTTGTAGGGATTGCCCAGGGCATGGAGGCTTATGTTTGGGTTTCCTTGTTGTTGTTTTGTTTTTCCTTTAAGTTCTGTGGCCATGAGAGCAGTTGCAAAGATAAGATAATCAATGCATGACTTGAAGACTAAATGTTCTGCAACTCTTGTAGTTTTTTTCTTAGTGTGGTGCATCCCCCCCAGTTATGTTAAGGCACTTTGTGTCATGTCTTTTTAATTTTTTTGTATTTTCTGTAGCTTTGTAAATCGACTTAACAAATTCAGAAGTCATTGCCAGTAAGAAATTATTCATTTTGCTAGAAATGTTATAAGTACTTTTTCTACTAGAAAAACATGTTTTGATGTGTGTTTGGGGTTTGTTTCTTTAGCTCATGTGTACAGTTGATGACCTGAAGGAGATGGGGATACCTCTTGGACCAAGAAAGAAAATAGCTAATTTTGTAAAAGACAGAGCAGCCAAGCAGGTAAATACATATTTCAGGATTGAAATAAAAAGCTGTTAGGCAAATGTAACTGACTTCCTTGCTGTGGAGTAGCTTCTATTCTTGAACACTCTTGTTAACATCCTGGATATATTAAAGGAATTTTGACAACTGTGAAATAAACTTCTTTTTTTTTCTCCGTAACTTTAAAACTTTTCTCGAAAGGAACAGAAGAAAGCAGTAGCAGAAAAGAAAGCAGTGCTGGCTGCCACACTCCAGACTCAGGAAGACACCCAGAAACCAAAAGAAGCAGTTTCTTCTGTCTCCTCTTCAGAGTCTGGTCAGATGCACTCAAAGAGGAAGCTCCCAGTTGGTGCATCCGTGTCTTCTGTGAACATTGACTATGAGTATTTTGAAGTTGGAACTGGCCAGGTGAGACTACCTAGATTTAAATAATTTGAACAGTTTGAAGGATTTGAACAATCCTGTCTTTTCACTATATTTTTCTTTAATGTTGATGACTTTTTGTTACTTTCTTTGAAGCTTTGGAGCTGACAGTTCTGAGAGATGATGTGTCTGATTGATTGATGTCTGTGATGATTTCTGTCTGGTAGGTTTCTGTGGTTTACAACGCACTGGACTTTGAACCAGACATTTTCTTTGCTCTTGGTTCCCCCATTGGTGTGTTCCTTACTGTGAGGGGTGTGGAGAAGATTGATGAAAACTACAGGCTCCCCACCTGCAAGGGGTTCTTCAATATCTATCACCCAGTGAGTAGCAGTGCTTTTGAGGTTTGATTTTAGTTGATGTAGATGATAAAAAAGGCAGAATACTAAGGTTTGGCTTCTGAGCATTACACCTCTTGTTCCCCTGTGTACATTTCACAAAACGCTTTCAGATATGGGTTGGTTTGGTAATATTTGCCTTATTCCTTTTCAGAACTAAGGAAGTTTTTTGGGGGGTAGTTGTTTGGGTTTTTTTCATTAGTTTGAGGCCACTCTTGTAGATTTTTATGGAATGTTTGTATTTTTACATGCAGTGTTTGTCTTCTCCTGTCTCATTTTGTTTAGAATTCCACAATGACATGTTGATAGAGGCTGAGTGCAAGGAAATCTTGTTGTTGTGTTTCCTCATTAGAATCTCCTTCTATAGAAGAACAAGTTCATGAACCTGCTTAATGTGTCATGAACTGAATTTCTGTAAATTCATAGTACAGAATTCAAAAATGGTCATCTATAAACCATAAATAGGGATTTTTTTTCACTGAAATGTAATAATTAGAATAATTTTAAAGATAACTAAATGTCAATGTATTGTTTCTTAACAGCTTGATCCCGTAGCTTACAGGTTAGAACCAATGATCATTGAAGACCTGGATTTAAAACCAGTTCTCATTCCACATCATAAAGGCAGAAAAAGACTTCATCTGGGTAAAAAGAAAATTTATTTCATATGGATTCTATTAATTATTTACTCATTTGATACCTTGGAATATTGTGAGATTTTAAGAGACTAATGAGTATTCCTGGATATCTGACTCCATGTTTTTCCTAAACATCAGAGGTGATTCCACCCAGCCCCATAAGCTGGGCATTCACAATTGCATTCAAAAGTAATAATCATATTTCCTCCAGATTTAACCTTCTCGTTGCCAAAGGTCCATTAAAAAATTGCTGTACATTGCTTGTTCATTTCTAAGATGTGAAACAGAAACTAAATTTATTGGGTTTTTTTATCTTGACCCTACTGACCACCATGATGTGTTCAGCATTGGAAACCCTGAGGGGAAAGGAGGTTCTGTAGCCATCGGAGGGCAGGGACTGATTTTGTTGCTCATGGGTGCACATCAGACCAAGGTGCTGTACTTAAATTTTCCACATCTAATAAGGAAAGTCAGTTTTGCTGTTGTGCAAGTTCACAGAGCCCTCCTGAAAGCCTCTCTTCAGGCACTTGGAGAGATTCTGCAGCATCTGTCCTTTAGAATTGTACATTAGGGTGAGTCTGCTTTGCTAGACTAGACAAGGTACTTGTTTTAGGTTACAAGTCCCCAAAAGCGTGTGTAGTAAAGGAGAAAAATATGGTCTGTTGCTCTTTACTATTTTTACTTTGATGTACGTGGAGTCATTGACGCACTCAGTAAGAAGTTAATTGTGTATTAATTGCATTTCACCTAATCTTGAATAGAGAAGCAAGAAACATACATTTATGACATAGCAGGCCTGTTTCTCCTGGTAATTGGGATGCTTATTGAGCAGAGCTTCATCATTCTGGTTTTAGTTTGTAATTTTAAATCCTTCTGTATTAAATTTTTTGTTTTTTTTTTTTCTTTGTCAGAGCTGAAAGACTCTCTCTCTCGTATGGGATCTGATCTGAAGCAGGGCTTTATTAGCTCTTTGAAGAGTGCGTGGCAGACCCTTAATGAATTTGCACGTGCTCATACATCTTCAACCCAGCTGCAAGCAGAACTGGAGAAAGTAGCTAACCAAATTAAAGAGGAGGAAGAAAAGGTGGTGGAAGGTATGTGGCCACATCACTGGTTTTCCTGTAACTTGTTTATCTCAAATAAGTTGACACTTGAGTATCCCAGTGACTCTTTGCTATTGATTTTCCTGATCCTGTTAAGGAGGCCTCTGCTAAAAGCCAGGTTCCCACCAGAGGTGCTCTGTCATTCTCCTCCTCAGCTGGGTGGGGGAGAGAAAATACAATGAAAGGTTTGTGGGTTGAGGTAAGCACAGGGAGAGATCACTCAGCAGTTGCTTCTTAAGAAAACTGTTTAAACAGTTAGGAAAGAAATAAACCTATAGTTCAGTAACCTTTGTGAACCATGCGGGGCAGGTCAGGTTGTTATTACTGTCTTACCGCAAGCACTTGGAAATTACAGTAGGAAAATGGATAATATTTCTTAATTATAGTCAAGCAGGCTGTGCTTGAACATAGTTTAAATCTGAAACTCTTTGATTTTAGCTGAGAAGATCACTGAAAGCCCAGACCCTCCAAGAGATGAAGATGTTTCAGTGAAGGTTGGAATGCTAAATGGAGGGCGTCGCATTGATTATGTTCTACAAGAGAAACCAATAGAAAGCTTCAACGAGTACCTGTTTGCTTTGCAGAGTCATCTGTGCTACTGGTGAGGGGAAAGATCTGTGATTCTAGAAATACTGATTAAGATACACAGTAGATGTGATTGTCCAGGAGTGTCAGGCTCAGGGTGTTGTGCTGTCACTGTTTGGTAATCCTATTTCAAAATAAAATTCTTTGTTAGCACACAGTAAACAAATCTGTTTGCAATAAAGACATTGCACACTGTTCTCTTGACCTTTGACACTCCAAACACCTAGTTTTAGCTACTGCCATTTTCAAAACAAGGAGACCTCTGGAAGCATTTTCACAGCTGTAGCTTTCCCAATAAAACTGTTCAGGAAGGAATTTTACTAGATTACAATGTGTGATAAAACTTTAGTGCTTCCTCTGGCAGAGCAAAGGATGTGTGAACTATATTTAACAACACACCTTTGTATGTAGTAGTCAACCTTGAGTGTCAGCTGTGAGCTGTGCAAAGTGGTGTTGAAGGAGGAGTGACTGGTCTCTCATTTTGAGTTCAGCAGGTGCTGGACAAAGAGTGCTCTACATTCTTTCTGCAGGTTTTGAATTTCAGTAGGTAATTTTAGCAGCAGGCATTTTCCCCAGAGGTTAAAATACAGCACTGAAAGCGTTACCTGAAGGGTCTCATTAGAGCCATCATCACTTCCCCTGTGAAAGCTCAGCAGCTGCCAGAGGAGGGGTTAGCGAGGCTCGCTGCGGGCGCTGTCAGGGTGACCCGCTGGTGGCAGTGCCGTTCCACGGGCGGGGCCGAAGGGATGGGAATTCTTTCCACAAGGTGGCAGCCGATCACTGCCAGGGTTTTGAAAACTTGGTTCCCGTAGCTGTTTTTGTAATTCGAGTAAGGCAGATAAGCACTGTGATTAATGACCCAAATAGGAGAGCATTTTTTCCTAAGGAATGGTGGGAAAAGCTTTGAATGAAATGCTCCGAGTGTTAGAGAGATGGGAGCTTGTGTTGAACCCTCTGCTTGCTTGTTTGCTGCTCATTTAATGCAGAGAACATTAAGAAATGTCTGTGCTTAATTGTGGAAAATACATGTAGTCCCTTAGCTTGCATGTTTAATTCTGTACTGGTGTTCTGCAAATTGTGCTCCTCACATTTGGAGGATCACAGTTCTGACCATCTAAATCTCCTTTACTGACTCTCTGTGTCACTTATTTTAAAAAGCACAGGAAGCTGCCCTCATCTAACAGCTCCTGCAGCTCTGGAACTTTGTTAAAATGTGCCTGTTTAGCTTTGTTATTTTTTTGTGTTGGTATTGTTTGTGTGTATTTAAATAGCATTTTATAGATGAATAAGAAAATTAAGTCTATTCATGTTAACTTTAAATTCAGATAGCTTGAAGCTTTGGTTTTTGAAAAGAGGAGGGAAAACAACCACTTGGAAACATGGCACTTGAATTATATTAATCTTTGTTATTTGAGAACTATCTTACATTTTAGTGGTAAGGAAGACTGTGGGTATTTAGCACAGTCTGTTTACAATTAAGGGCCTGCCAGTTAGAGAAGAATGAGAATATTGCTGCTAGAACTGGCAAGGCTGAATTTTGACACTGAGCTAATTAATGGAGTGGGATGAGATGAATAGAATGAAGTGTGGAATCTGTTCAGGAGCTCGATGCAGACAAAAAGTGATACATTATTTGAGGAGCTGAAGACAAGGAAGGAACATCAAAGAAGTGGATAGAGGAGGGGATTTAGAGTTGCAGCATAGGAAGTTAGGGAGGACAGAGGAGGAGGAAGTGCAGTAGAAAAAAGGTAAATGCTTGGGCTAGGGCCGATAGCAGAACTAGTTCTAAACTGGTGTAGAATTGTAGCTTGAAGGAAGTTGGTAGAGGTAAGGCCATGTTCCTGAAAAATAAGCACGAGGCCAATAGGTCGTGCAAACTCTTTAGAGAGCTGAAATAGGATGAAATCTGACTTAGGAGAATTAGAACATGGACCATAGTGAACTAACTTACCCCTTTTTTTTTCTCCTTTTTTTCCTTTTGTTTTATTTATTTCATTCTTCATAGGGGATCTGAAGACACTGCCTTGCTGTTTCTCAAAGAGATATACAGGACTATGAATATCAATGCTGAGCAGCCACAGCATTGATGTATGAACACATGAATTTGTAAGTTTGCTCTAGTGTAACTTCTGTGCTTATATCAAGTTCAGCTGCAGCTTAGATGTCTTTACTTTCCCTTTCTCCTCTGAAGTTTATATTACAAAGCAGACAGCCATAAAATGTCATTTTGATTGCAAAAAAAATTTCTAAACTTGAATGCAGAGGAAGCCTGTGAGTTCTTCCTTTCATTCCCAAAATATATCTGATGTTAGTGGTTTTGGTGCTGGATAATAATTGCCAGTACAAATGCAACTAAAGTATGATCTCTATATCATGCTTCTCCCTCAGTTCAGTTGTTCAGTGAATGTTCAAGAACAGGAAAATTTGGTGAAATTGGATATGATGAAACTTCATTTACAATGCAGTAGATTAAAAAACCCCAAAAGTGTTTCACTGCTGCAAGGTCCATATTTGATAATTGACCAATGGTGCACATTTGCCAGCAAAAGGCTGTTTGTCTCCTAAGAAGGTGTTAAACATTGATATTGATAAATTACTGAATGAGACCCTTACATAGGTTAGTATTTTATTATCTTTGTATAGCTGAAGAATTTCAGTACAACAAGTGAAATAACACAGCATGGGAGCTGGTTCACTGTGGAAAGAAATTAAATACACAATATAATTGAGTATCTTAGATCTGAAATATTCTTGCAGGTATTTTTAAGATGTATGTTTCCAAACTGAGGATCTGTATTGTACCAGTTTGCATCACTGGATGTTATAGAAAAGAAAATACTTCCTTTTGAGAGTCAAGGAAGAAATAATATGCACCTTGCCTTTTTGGAATCATATAAGATAGTTTCTGATGTATTTCTTCATTTGCAGAAGAACTGATAATGTCAAGGTACATAAATATCCAGCGTGAAGAGAAATGCTTGACATTTCAGAGGAATATTTTAGGTGTCTTTCATTGCTATCATACAGTTTTAGTACTCTTTTGTAACAAAAGCTTCTGATGGTCAGTTGATAGCAGCTTTTTTTAAAATAAAATGTCAAGGCTGATCAAATACATTTCTTTAAAGCATGGAGAAGTAAAAGGAAAAAGGCACCAGCTGGCTGCACAGCTCTGACAGTGGTGTATCAGTCATCACAATGCTTATGCAGAGTCTCAAGTCACAGTTGCAGAATTTTTTCCCTACTTCTATTTCTTTATGATGGCTCTGGTTGAAATCAGAGGAATCTCATTGCAAAGGAAATGCCTTTAAGTCTCATTGCAGGGGGGAGTGGGATGTGATAATTTACCAGTGCAAAGCTCAGAGGAGTTTGTTTCTCAGCTGCAGCAGACACTGGGTTAATTGTGGTTTTTTCATTGAGAACTACACAGTTGGGGAACAGTTTAGAAGGATGTTACACAACAAAGCACACTCAGGGAAGTCTGTAATTCCATTAGCAATTGCTCAGAATGTCCCTCAGCACTGGCTTGACTGAACAGCCTTTGAGACTGGGATTCAGATACCAGAGGCTTAAATGGGAGGGCAGGATGCACTGAAGTGGTGTCTTGGGAAGGCTGCACACCATGAAACCAGGATCTTTTCACATGAGAAGAAATGTCTTTACATGAGCTGTGTAAAATATTATCACATCACAAGAAATCTGGAAGTACTGAAGTGAAAAATTCTCCCCTAGTGTTAGCAGTCATGCGGGTTTTTTCTCTTTTTTTTTTTTCCTGTTCTTTTAAGACCTTCAAACGTGAAGGGTGGCAGTGTGAAGGTAGTGGATTCTCCAGTAGTGCATGTGGCAGCAACATCCATTTTATTTTGTGTGAGTGACTTGGTTTAGCTCTTCTAGACCATCTTGAAGCTGCTCTTTGTGAAACAGTAATACAAGGTTTCATGTAAACAATGGAATCTGCACCAGCATGTGAAAGCTTGGATGTATAAACTATCACCATCTTCACTAGGATAATTTATTACCAAAAGCTAAAGAATCTAATAGCTGGTTAAAATGGATAATGAATGACACCCTGTTAGCAGTTGTTGTGAGCTTTTTCTGTTTGCAGTTGTAATTGCCAATTTGTGTCCACAGAAAGTCCATTTCAGAGGCTTGCTGTATGAAAAGTTTGATTAAAAACATGTACAGATTTTTAGATCTTTCTGAGTCCTCTTGAAATTGAATGGTGGCATATTTAATTTGTTTAGTGCTACTGCAGGAATAGAAAACCTGATATATTTCCTATTTCCAATATGTCCACGTTCTGTTTTCTCTGCACAGCCATACCTGTTGCTCCAGCAGACCTGGTGAAACACCCTCTGAAGACCATCTGGTATTTTCATAGCTGCCCATGACAGGATAAGCTTCAGGGGTTTTTTTTCCCTGCCAGTCCAGAATTTGCTTGGATTCTACCTTCTTGTGTCACTTCAAGCAAACTTAAATTTCGGGATGATCAGCACTGTCATTCAGGAGATGGATGGAATGACAGAGTTTTGATCTTAAATCAGTTTAATTGTACCATTGCCAAATATAAGGTGATTGAAGAAGGTTTTTTTGGCATGCAAATCATAACTTCTCTCCTTCAGCTCTCCTGTCTCAGCTGGCTGCCAGACATGCTCTGCCTACCAAGGCAGCATGTCCTCAGTAAAAAGGACTTGTTGAGGAACAGCAATAATCTAATTTTCTTGACACGTTTGTTCGTCCACCTTTAAGAAATGAAATGTGAACTGTAGTTATAACCACCTTTAATACAGATTACACAAACCAGTTCATATTTACTAAAAACTAGCAACCAGAATAATTTTCTTACTATTGTAAGTGTGATGGAGATTATTTTATAAAGACCTTTTTAAGCCTCTGTTAAGAGTTTTATTGTGGCTTTTTTTTAAGTAAAAATGAACCTTTGACTTTGAAAATATTAGATATTTGTTACAGCTAGTTCAGTGTTCAAATATCCTGAGATGAGGAACGATTTAAAATGACATTTTGATCTGGTAATTACAGAATCACGGACTGTTCTAAGTTAATTAAGGCAATTTTAGTGAAACTAGGCTGCAGTTGTGAGAACTAAAACACTTACCTTGACCTTGCAGTTTTAACATCTCAAAACTGCTACTGTAAATAGGAACCCAAAGCTTATGGGTGCTAGATAATAATCTAGATCCAACCCTGAAATCCAGACTCCATTTTCATGCAGTGAGGTTGGAATTCATGTCTTTGACTACTGAGCTTCTGTAGCTTTCCTCTGGCTTCAATTTACACACATATTGTGGCTTTCCTTAATATTATATTAGTGGCTTAACTTTATTCCTGACTATTTGCCTCTGTTATTGCAGTAAACAAATTTTGAAATGCAGTATGGGTTTTTTTTCTTGATACATGTAAAATACACATTATTGTGTATATAATTTGGTTGCTGTAATTAAAATTACCTTCCAGTGGGCCTTTACAACAAGGTTTTGTATTTAATCACAAAAAATAGCTTGGAGAGGTTGCTGCTTAGGGCCTTGTTCAAGGCTGGAGATCCTTCGCCTCTCTGGCCCTGTTGTGATGGTTGACTACTTTGATTGCAAATTTTTTCTAATATACAGTTGAAATTTTCCAGGTGGAGCTCATGTCTGTGGCCTTTTGTCCTTTCTCTGCATCTTCAAGAATCTCTGTCTCCTCTTGTACTCTCATGTTTCATAGTTGAGGACAACAACAAGATTTTCCTGTGTGGCTTCTCAAGGCCCAACACTTTCCTTGGCATCTCCTTGCCTGCCATGTGCTGCGAGCCTCTAGTCAGTCTTGGGGCTTCCCACTGAACTGGCTTTTCAAATTCCTTCTTGTTCTGGGCAACAAGTTTGCCAAAGGAAACTTTTTATCCAAAACAGCCAAATGTCTTTGTATCTTTACAAATTAACCTCTAAGACAGACTTGTTTAAGCTTTACAATGTTCTTTGGGAGTTAGAACACAAATTTTTTTAATACATACATACAACAAAAACCTCACAACCACTGGCCTCATTTTCATGTTAAGTATCACAGAGTGGAAGGTTATATACACTTGTATTCATCAACTCTGTGCCACACTGAGCAATCTGATGAGTTTGCTTAAATAGCATTTTTTAGAAGCTGCTGGGCTGTGACACATCCCCTGGGAGGGGCAGCAGCACCAAGGAGCAGTCAGGTTTTATGGGTGTGTGAGAGGAGTGGGTGCAGGGGGACCCTGGCTGGCAAAGAGCTGCCTCTGCAATGGCAGGGTGCACAGGAGGATGCTGCAGGAACCAGGAGCATCTGGAGTGCAGAAATGGGTTTGGGAATATGGCATAAAAATTAGTGCTAGTTATATAACCAAAAAATGGACTGCAACTACGAGCCATTCTCACTTCTTAAAAGGAAATGGAAGCTTAGACATAAAGGAGGGAAAAATGACTGTAACTTATGGTTATAGAAAACAAAGAAAAATAAAATAAATGGAGTTTATAGAGTGATTTTAAATCTGCTACAGATGAATACCTTACTTCCTCAGCAGGAATCTTCCTTGTGTGCTGCAACACACACCATACACAGCACAGCTTCCAGTCATTGCTGCTGGTTTTGATTTATTTTTGTATGAATTATAACACATAATTAAACAGATAAGGCTAATTCAACTCTAATTAGTCAATCCTCATACAAAAATTTTAATTTTTCCCTGCTATATTTTCATCTTTGCTGAAGTGATTGTAAACAATTGTAACAAAAAAAACCCAAAAAAACCAACAGATTGTCCAGAAAAAGATTTTTTTAAAAATCAAAATAACTGTGGAACAGGGCATAGTAGGGCAGGAAAGGAGGTGGAAACTTTTATGAATTAATTCCAAGCAAAAGAATCAGAGCCTCTCTAAGAAATCCATCACCTTTCCAAAAAATTCCCATTTGGACAAAAGTGGATTTTTCATTGAAAACTTTTTCTTTAGGAAAACTTTGTATCCACTGCTTCTCTCCTGCTGTTCCAGGAGTCATTACTTCTGCCAGTAGGAATGTTCCTGTCCTTTGGGAACACCTCCTCATGCAGCTGTTCATAAAAGTAGCATAGTCAAATAATTTCTCCTTGTGCTGGGAGATGTCTTGCATAGCACAGAAAACTTCCAGTAACTGTGCTGGAGTTGTCCTGGTCCTTTCCCAATAAATGTTATATTAAGATTTACAACTTTGTGTCTGCAATAAGACAAAGATTTTACAAACTCTGTCTAAAATGCTATTTCCATAATAATATTCTCCCTGATTCATCCCTGCATGTGATTTTTTTTTTTTAAACATGTGATGAATAATAAAATCTAGCATTTCATTTTTCCTCCAAAATGCTCAGTGCCAGGGTGCTGCTGGTGGAGACTGGCTGTTCAAATAGGAGCAGGGGTTGGGGAGCAGCCCTTTGCAGAGCTGTATTACTGAACTATTGTTTTTAATCATCCCTTTGAATTAGGATGTGTTCCCCAGAGTTGGAATAAAAAATCCCATTAATTTCTGTTTAACAATGGGAAATATTATTTCGCATTATTTCACATGCCTGTTCCCATTTCAGTGCTCCTAGCATACCTGTGCTTAACCCAAATGGTGGAGTCACTGACAACTAGTTGGATTTAATAGGAGCAATCTGGGGTTTTTTTTCCACACTTCTAACAGCACCTCTTAAACTCTGAGCTTGGCTCTAGACTTGATTTTCATAACTGTAGATCAGGATTAACTTCCCAAAGGCTGATGGAACCACTCCAGTGTAAATACAATTGCAGACAGCCTGCAGGGCATTTCCACAGAGCCACTGAGGGGGTTTTTATTGGCTTCAGGTGCAGATTTACCAGTGAAGTCCTCTAAAGAGTTCCCATTTTCCCATGGTGCCAGGAATGGGGAGAAGGGAAGCAGAAGATGGGCTCTGGGTTCCACACAGCTCCTGGATGTCTCCCCACCAGCCTAGGCAGGAGGCTGAGGGAAAAGTGGGCATTGGAGCAGTGAGCTGGGATCTGGAGCATCCAACCAGGGTCATTAGAGCATCCTTGGCCCTGCACGTGGGGGTTTGACCAGGAACAAGGGAATGTGTGAACCTCATGTTCTGCTGCTGTGTGGTGCAAACAGGGGTAAGAAAAGCAGGAATGGAGATGTCATTCTCAGTCACCAGGACCTTCCCTGCAAAGCTGCTTTCCTGCTGGACAGTCCCCGTTTCTCCAGCCTGCTGAGGTCCCCCTGGCTGGCAGCACAACCATCACCCAGCACTTCATTTTAGGGTTTATTCCTAACTGCAAAGCAACCTATGGACAGAAAAGCATAAACTGCTCTACCTCTGTTGCAAAGCCCAAAGATTGAAGTATTTGTCTTTTTTACACAGTGGAAATTTTCAGTGACCTGAGCAGGGGTGGCCACGAGTACAGGGTTTGCTCCCAGCACTCAGCTGAGCTGTTTGGAGGGCAGAGAAGCCCACCTAATGCACCCTCTTGAAGGTAAAATGCAGTTCCCCAAAATGCAGGAGGAGTGGTGCTCTCAGCTCAATGGCTCTTGAAACGCAGGACTCTCAGGCTTCCTTTACATATGGAGGCTGTAAAAGAAACATCTTTTATATGTCAATAAACTAGCTTCAGATCCATATAAATCCAGGCAATCAAAAGTGAAGTGTGTCTATTTAAGAGATGGTTATGGAGAACAAAGGCCTGAGAGGAGAACAAATCCAGCAGTTGACCTTGTAGCTCACTTTCTGCCAAAAATGAGTTCAAATAACTTTTAATGTAATCTTCTTAGAGTGGCCTCGTGAACACAACCAAAGCAATATTTATGCTTGAGACTGCTCTAAGTGCATGAGTAGGGACAGGGTTTATTCAGAAACCAGGAGCTCACTTGTGTGTAGTCGGAAGCCAAGCTTTCCTAAGCTGAGGTTTGTTATGGGTATTGGGTATTCAGCTGTTGGTAGCTTAGGGGATTCTCGGTGTTCTCTGCATGGCAGGATGTTCAGGTATGATTGTCCTGTCCCCAGTTTTCTGTCTGCACAAAGGACTAAGAAAATTCAGCTCTGAATTTCTAAATAATCAGCTCTAGCTCTAGTAGCCACCAGGGAGGGTCTAAAGTGGTGTGGAAGGGAGGTGAAGAAGGGATGTGAGGGATTTCTGCCCATAGAAAGTAGCCAGGAAAAGGGGAGCTCAGCTTTGTCATGGCAAATACTTTCTCTGGTTTTTCTCCTTTGCTTCTCAGTGGAAGCTCCATGTGGAGAAAATACTGACAGTGAAAAACAGGAGTTGCAGCCAGAGAGCAGAAATAAATTACCTCCAAAAGTCCTTCATGAAGGTGGCAGCATTTCTGCAAAATATCCTGGCTAAATGATTTGTTAAAGAGCCATTCTTCTTCAGAGCTGAGCTCTGTCAATAAACAAGATTAGTTTTGCTTTTCAAGCCATCCTTTGTACAAATATATGTGGTTTCAGCCACTGGGAGCCCCTTTGTTAATAGGGTCATGATACAAGTTTATTGACTGAGATGTGGTGACATCTCATATTGAATGATTTGTGAAATCCTCTTAGGAGGTAGCACACTTAGAAAACAGTGGTGCCTGACAACAGCATCAAAAGATCTGTTAACAGAAATGACAAACTGAGCTGGAATTAACAATCGGGTATAAATGCATATGTATATATTATGTGTTCATGTAATGAGGCACCTGTTTGAAAAGTCCTGAGGACAGAAGAGGGATCTCTCCTGTAACATCAATGCTTGATTTGTGAAGAGGCTGAGATCCTCTGCACTGGAAGTCCTGTAACCTCTGAAGCAGGAGCTCCCTGCAGCCTCAGTGCCTGGGCACAGAGAGCTGCCCGAGCAGGAGCTGCAATAAACTGGTTTTGGCTCCCAAGTCCCCCTGAGCTCGCCCATCTGTGGAAAACTGCTCTGTGCACCCAGGGGTTTTATTAATCATAAACTGGAAGATGAAATAAAGAAGTGCCAAATACATGTGCAGATGGTGGGGGGCTTCTTCAGCCTTTTGTCCTTTATTTTGATAATAGATCCCAAGTCTAACCTTCCCTTCAGGAGAAATTATACAAGTTATAAACCCTCTAAGATGTATTGAACTGAAATACACTTGAGTTATTTTAACATGTCCCCAATATATTTTTAATACGACCTTGACTTGTTGCCTTTCTTTTAAATGGCATTAAGTTCAAAATGCCAGCTGCAGGAGACCACTGACACAGCAGTTTCAAGGTAGGGCTGGAAATGCATCTGTGCTGTGTTCAAAGGGCTTGTGTCAGGCTCCTTTTACTCCAATGTGAACTTAGTAATTAATTCTGCAATCACTCAGGTGGTGTTTTGACATATTTTGAATAGTAACATCACCCTACAAGCCTCTTTCCCTATTTTGATCGCTCAGCTGCCTGCTTGAATGTGTCTGTGCAGCTGTGAGGCCACTTGGTGACCTGGACTCAGGTTAAAAGTAGTTCAGAAGGAAAAAAAAGCTTTTTTCCTCTGGTTCAGCTCCTGGTTCTGGTGAACCAAACAACTCTTCAGCCACAGCAGAGGCGAAAGCTTGGGGATGTGGAATTTAGGCCAACAACACTGCTGGAAGAAAGTGCCTGTTGAGCTGTTCCTTGGGTGGTTTATGTGACAACAACTATTTTTTCATTATTTGAGGTAAGAACATGTCACAGACTTACTGTCTGCAACAACAGCTCCTCAGGTATCATTTGGTATCTGTGCAGACTGGACTGCTGAACAAATATCTTCTTCATTCTTTAATCTGACTCACTGTTGTAATGTATAAAGGATTTTTGTGCAATAATGTTCATGGGAGGTTTTTAGCCAGGCAGTCTCCTGTTGACTACAAGCAAATATACTTAGCAAAAAATCTCAAGTACCATTAGCACAGGAGTAAAAACCCTTTGGACAGTCTGTGTGTGCTGAACTCACAGTGTGGCTAATTTGCTGATAAATGTACCTTGTTAGGTATCATTTTCTCCAGATATGCATTGACCTTTCCTTGGATTTCAGCAGGAGGTTCATAGCTAAAGTACAAGATAATTAATGGCCTAGCTAATCATATCAGATGTTGTACTGGAAGCACTGAGGGTAAAGCAATTAGGGATTAATTCTGTAGAAGTTAAAATCATCTGTAGGCTAAAAACATTGTGGGTTTGAGCTTGGCCAGCAGTGAAACTTTGGGAGTTTGTGAGAAGGACAAACTCTTTCAAAACAGGCATAAATTCAATGAGCTTAACCCTGGTGCTTTATCAGCCACAGCCCTAAGGAAAGCTTAGGGGCATCCTGTGCTTTCACTGCCAGGGGCCAGGATTTTGAAGTTCACCAAATTTATTTAAAATTGAAGCTGATGGTTGGACAGGGAAGGAAGTGAAAAGTTTGTACAACCTTAATTGCTGGAAATTGTTAAGAAAAACAGTGTGAGGAATGGATTTGGGGGTAAAATAAAAAAACCTTTTGCAGAAGAGTTGTCTGTGCAGGCAGCTGGACCCTCCTGTGGCTGAGCAGCTCCTGGTCTTTACCTGGCACAGTGCCTGGCATGCCCCTGGTGGGAGCATGACTGGGCTTCTTACCCCCTTATCCTGCCCGAGGAAAATGCCTCATTCCAAAAACCCTTCCTTGCCTGGTGCATCGGGTCTAAGCTCATTTCTTCTGGCCACAGAGCCAGCTGTGAGGGCTCAGAGCCTGCAGGAGGGCTCAGCTCTGCCCACACGCTGTGTCTGCAGAGAAATGAAATAATACTTCATTTTCTTTTTACTGCTCTTCATTCCAGGTGTCTGTGTATGTAACTTTCCAATGCACCCTTGCAGCTCCTTGCTAATCAAAGCAATATTAGGCAACATTGTTTTTTTACACTGCCCACATTTATTATATTAGAATTTCCACCGGGACAGAGCAGCCAGTGCAGCAGAATGGTTGCTGTAAATAACCCTGGGTCTGGGTGAAACAAGCAGGAATCCAGAACATGAACTTGATGGTGTTATAATATACCATATTAAATGCAAATTACAAAGCAGTAACCTGCAAGACGTCAGTGCTAGAAGAAATTCCTACCAGCAAAGGGCGATGCAAAAATATTCACTGCCTGCCTTAAACTAGATTTGATCATTACAAACCTACAATTTGCAGCCCAAATTAGGCTTTTGAGTTGAAAACATTATTTCTACCTTAACTTAGGGGTATGGAAGCAGAGAAAACAGCAGAAGTAGGGACAGATGGCTTGTCATCTTTGCAAGCAGTTCCCTTAGGAATGTACCAAATTTCAGATACAATGAATATTTGCCACTTGCCAAGATTTGTTACAGAGCTCCGCAATCCCCTGCCTCCAGAGCTGCACAGGAAAGGTCTGTGTGAAGAGCACAGCTCTCTGGATGAATTGTCTTTTTAGGTACCTAAGAGAGTGATCAGAAAATCCCACTGGAATATAGAGGGAAGAGAGTCTGTTCTGGATGCCTGATAAACCACAGAAGTCATGCACAGCACGTCTGAGGACAAACAAGGGTAGTACAATTCCTTCTGTGTCCCCTGCAGTTTTTTGGTGGTGTGTCTGACCATGTCTGGTTCCAAAATATGCTGCCAGTGTTCTAACAAGGGCTTGCCATGGATAAAAACGGTTCCTGTCCAACCTTGCCCGTTATCCAGTGGTAAACTTCATGTGCCACTGGCAGCCTGCAATGCAAAGGTAATAAATGTCTCATTTCTTGCTCTCTTGAGGGCACTTTAAAATAACAATGAACTCCACAATCTTTACCTTTTCATGCTGAGTTTCAAGAAAGAATTCCCTCAAGAGGGAAAGGAATTTCTTAAATTCTCTTTAGTAAGGGAATTTGAGCACAGATTATTAAGGACTTCACCTTCAGCACAGCGAGTTACGGACTTGGGGCTGAGCTCTGTGCTGATATAGATTGCAGAATTCCAGCTCTAACAAAGGAGCTGCAGCAATGCCTGCCAGCAGTAAAAGCAAACCTTGGGTTTATCTTGGCAAGACCCTCCCTTGCATTCTATCCAAAGCTATAAAATGCTACTATTAGCCCCGAATCCATTGCATCAGAGCAATGAGCTTCAGGATTCAATTAGTGTATCATTATTAATATGCACAAGAGACTGACTCTAAGGACCCTTCTTAGAGATAATGACAATGCCTTTCACTCAGGCAAGGATGGTGCCCATGAGATACCCTGTACTGCAAAACAGAGGCCCTGATACTGTATGTCCATGGTGTGTTCATGTCCTGAAAAAATAGCAGCTGGTTTAAACACAGCCTGGCTGTGTATTCTCAAACACAGAGCAGGTTCTGCCCTGCACTGTGGCAGAGGAACCCTGATATTTCCCTCTGCAGGGGAATTATGGCTTTTAGGAGCTCTATTGGTATTGGCCATATATATATATATATATGTATATATATATACTGCAGAACTTGCTTTAATTTTATCTTTTTGAGGGTGCTTGAGCAGAAACTAATTAGCTGTTTTTCATGCCCAGTACAGAATGTGGGAAATACTGTATAAAATGAGGATTAATCATGTCAGAAATGGAAAGTCAGTTGAAAGAGAATGGGAGTTTGTTAGTGCTTCAGTAGGATGTAAATATGGCTTGGCATGATTTTGGAGAGCGAGTCCTGCTGACAACCTCCTGCCCTTCTCTCCATGGCCAGTTCAGTCCACACCTCTGCAAAGGCAGTTTGCAAAAATGTGAAGCAAAATGTATGTCCAGAAATCCTATTTGAATGTGAAAGTAACCATGATGGGCCCTTCCTTTTAAGCTCCAAGATGTAAAGGGGAATGTAAGTGTTTATTGGCATTAAATAGTCAGATACAGGAGTAAAGGAGGTCAAATAAAATGTTAATACCTCTACCTTGCTCTGAGACAATAATTTGTCTTGCAGCATAAATCGATTATGCTCTCACAGACTTTTCCTGAGAAGATGTATTTCAGAGCGGGGTTTTTATTCATATTTTTATTCAGGAACAGGGAAACAGAGCCATGGAAATTAATTAAACTTTCTTCTTTGACATAGGAAGGAAAGACCAGCAGCAAGACATTTTTCCAGAGAAAAATGGATAGGTGTGACAGACTTGTGTTCGTGCCAGTTCCCCCACAGCCAGCAGCACCCTCTTGTTCAGAAAGATTCCTTCACAGGGAAATTTCACCTGGCCTAAGTTGTTTTTTGGGAAGTAATACTTGCCAATGGGTCTATCCTGCTTTTCCTGCACTGGCAGCAGATTGTTTTTTCCCAAGAAGCAGAGAAATAAGAGAAGCAAAGGAAGGAGCCATGTCGAAATTCAATCCATTCATCCTTCTTGTCATCCCTGTGCAGTCAAGCTCTCTCATATTTATTGAGGAGACACAAGGGCCATTTAATCTCTTGGAAGGAAGAGTTGATGAGCCAGAAAACGAATGAATTATCAGCAAGTGCAGACAATCCATGGGAGAACAATACACGCAATGTTGACCTTGTGTAAGAGAATTTGTGTGCAAGACGTGAAACCAAACGCTGACGATTTTTTCTTCCTTTAGTTTTAACTGTAAGCAGTAAAGGAAGAATTGCAGGTTGGAATTCTACCAACCTGGACCTGGCCTGTGTTAACTATTCTGTCATGTCGGTCTTGAAAACCAAATTTCAGAAGTTTTCTCTCTCAGGCACTTCAATTGTAACTATTAATGTTGTCAGATAACTTGTGTTTTGTGAGAAAATCCATTTTATAGGATCAAATATTGATTACATTATTTTCTTGTATTTTCGTCTTGTTGAAATGAAAGGATTGGTTTACCCAGAAATCTCTCTGAGCACTTCACATGTCACAAAACCCTGTTAAAACATGACATTCCAGAAAGCAAAGTAATGACAGATGTTTATATTGCCCAAGACATCTAATGTGTGAGTGGTAAATTACTGAAGAGAAAATCAGATTTTAAAAGGTTCTTTCAGATTTAATAACATGGAATACTATCAGCAGCACAGGTAGGGCTTTGTTTTAATAAGATTTTTCAGCTGTCAATTTAAAAAATCCCCCAAATCAATATCTTATAGGCAGGACAGCTGCCACAAAATACGACGCCAAGAAAAACAAAGCCCTGTTTAACATGAGAATGGTTTTCTATTTTCTTCATTTCTGTGCTTAGCAGCATTTAATTCCTGGAACTATTCTGGTCCTGATTACAAATTACAACTAATCACAAAATCACTCCCTTTGGAAACTGTCTTTTGGCATGTTGTGTAACTAACATTATTCGTGGAGATCCTAGCTCAGTTCTGTGCCCATCAATCACACCTTCTTTTGGATTTTTTTTAAATCTTTTTTACCTTCTTTCTTCTCTTGGTTTATTGGTTTCTTGTCAGAAATGGAATGTTGCATGACAGCTCCATTTATATCTAATCCAGAACACGAAATTATGACATTTCTATTATCTCATAAGAAGTTAACAGTTGCAATGTGTTCCTGCAGAAGGTATAAAACTACATCCGAAACATCTATAATAAATAGGTGGAAGTGATCTAATTAACACAGCAAACTTGGCACACATTAAAATTGAACTTCATTCCAAATGCCTCATTAAAGTACAACAAAATAATTAGAATAAAATCCTTATTGTTAAGAAAAAAAACTGTTGCCCAAATACATTTACACTGGTGAGACAAGTACAGCTTCTACTATTACCAGTCAGCACAGGGTGATGTTTTCTCTCCAGTCTAGCTGAATCATAAAACTCCAAACTCATCTATGCACGTCTCAGAACTGATAATCTAAACTGTTAAATGCAATCTTTGTACATGAGAAAGAATAAGGTTGTTTTACACCACCTTCAGGATCCTTTATAAATGAAGCTCTGAAAAGAAGTTCAGCCAAAATTATTTTTGAGTTTCACTGGTTCTACAGGAGCAACAACTCTGCTTTCAAACAGCAACTTCCAGCCAAGGGCAGGATGAACCCGGTTACTCTTGGTGATCTGATCTGCTGAGGGAGTTTTTGGAAAAGTACCTGTGTCTGTACAAAACGGGATGGAATTGTGCCAGCAGCCACCATCCTCTTTCTAGACATTACTCTGCTAAAATTTGAGCTGTTCTAGTGTAGAATGGGATCAGTTTTCCTGCAAGCTCAGCAGCCAAACAAGCAGCAAATAAAGTTGCTGTAGGTGGTCTTTGCTGGTTAAAATCATTAACGATGACTTTACTACCAGCAGCCATTGCTTTTTTAGTTTTCTTTGCCATAAACACCATGAAGAGGCAACGGGCAGGAACTGATGCCCAGGAAGTTCCACCTGAGCGTGAGGAAGAACTTCTTCCCTGTGCAGTGACTGAGCACTGAGCAGATTGTGCACAGTGGGTGTAGAGTGTCCCTCACTGGGGATCTTCCAGAACCCTCTGGACACAATCCTGTGTCCTGTGCTCTGGGATGGCCCTGCTTGAGCAGGGAGGTGGCACCAGATGAGCCACGGTGCTCCCTAGAATCCTGTGATTCTGTGAAAGTCATGCAGCTCTGCACTGTATTTCATCATGCTATGAAATTTTTAGAGCTAACCAAGCTTTTTCTTAACCAATCTTAAGAGCTTAGAAAGGGATTTCCATTTTCCTTTTCCTGGCACATTAGCAAAGCTACCGTGGGGCTTCAGGGGGAATTGCATCTTATATGGGACTCTTATAAGCTGCAGCTGTGACTCACTGACGTGAAAGCAGAGAGCCAAAAAATATAACCCAGGTCAGCTTCACTTCTCTCTTTTGATTGCTCTTGCCCTTTCTGAAACTTGTGAGTTCATTCCTGACTCCCACCAGTGCTCTCTGACACCTGCAGGCACTTTGCTGGGGACATGCAGAGCCTCTCTCAGCCCCTTCTCCCTTCCCTCTGCCTCTCACCTCCTGCAAATCGAGGCAATGGAGGGTAATTAAAAATGCTGAAGCCTGCATCACTCCTAAACAATGCTGGAGCTGGTTTGCACCACCTGAGGGCCTGGCACAGCTGTGTCACCTTTCTTAGGGCACTAAAAACCTTAGTGACAACAACCAGCCTCACCTGGGACCTCTACCCCCAGCCCTGGGCTCAGGGATTCTATTTAAGCTCAGCCTATGTGTAAAGAATGAGATTACTGTGAATGAAACATGAGAATTCCTCACTCAGGAACAATTTGGGGCAGCTCTCTTATCCCACTGAGCTGCTATGATTTCAGTCAAACTTTAAGTACTTCAGATATTTCATTGTATTGCCCCAAAACATCAGAAAGTGGGACAGTGCCCCAAAGCCCAGACAACATGATAGAAAATATTAAAATGAAATAGTGGCAGCAAAGTGTCCTGGATAATTATGCTGATGTACCCCTGTGTCATTAAAGCTTGGTGGGGGGTATTTAGGGAGCTGGTGGATTGCTGTAATGAATGCCTGTGACACTCAGAGCAATGCACATGCCACTTGTGATAGCTCATTTTAGTTCACTCCCCGAAATCCTCTCTAAACTCATCATATCCTGCATGTTCTGCTGCTGACATTCCCAGCAGACCAGCATAGCAATGAATCCAGGAGCAGGGAGAAGCCTGCAGCAGTGGATTTGCAGGTGCACTGGATTTAGGGAGAGGAAGGACATGGAATGGATGTCCTGCATTCACAGGTGAATTTGGCACTTTGCAGAGCGGCATAGAGGGCTTGGGGTTCAGCTGGAGAATTATGGAGTGATGGCTCCTTTCCAAAACCATTTTGTGTTGCTTTTTTCTGCTGCCTGCTCTGCTGGAATTGCAGGGGTTATTATGGGAACAGCACTCGATTAAAGCAGGCAGGGCCAGTGTCTCACCAGGAGTCTGCCTGCAGCTTGTCCTGCTGAAGTCAGGACAGCAATGTGAGCACACACCAGCTCCTCTTTCTTTAAAGAAGAAAAATTAACTGAAAAATCTCTCTAATTATTCTTAGCATAATATTCACATAAAAATATGCTCTGGAAGATTGGTTACATGTGCTTTTTTTTTGATCTAGGGCTCAACCTGTTTGTAATATTTCCCAGGGTTCAGTGTCTTTTGTCAACATCAGTAGAATCCTTACCAGGTGGATTTTATCACCACTGTGATCACATCACAACCACTGTGCTAAATACTGATGTGTTTGTTGTGTGTCTTTGGTCTCAGCCTGATGTAACTCAGTGGAAATGATTTCCTTCCTCTTGATGTACTTTGGAAGGAAGGAAAGGGATCACTCTCCCCTTTTTTTGTTCTAAATAGATACCATATCATTATGATTTTTGCAAATTGTGTCTCCGAGTGTACAGAGAGAAAAAATTCCTCCAGGAAAAGAACTTGATGAATAGTTCCCGTGAGGTTTTGTTGATATTAAAAATCATGCCAAATACAGGGATTAGAGCCCCGCCACTTGCTTTATTTTTAAAAATGTTTTGCTTGAACACAGTTTTCCTTGTACCAGCTAATGATAATAAATGGGCTGCCAGTAGCAATCCCACCACCTGTTGAGTTTCATTTCTCAAACCCTCCCACCGACTGCAGGAACAGATCAACACAGCTACAGCAAGCAGCTGAGGGAAGGAAAAAGGGGAAGCAAGGCTGCCTGTGTCCAGCCCTGCTGTGACTGAAACCAGAACAGAGGAGTGCAGGAGCACCAGGGAACTCTGCACCTCATCTACCCACGGACCCAGCCTCCTCAGTGACCTTGGAAAGCAACGTGAGCGTTTCCAAGCAGCAGAGCAGGTATATGGGACAACATTCTGCTGTTTGATGGCAGCTTTTCATTCCAAACATCAGCATTTCCCTATGAGCCTTCAGAAAAGCAGAGAATCCACTTCATCAAAGCATCAGCGTTCACCAGGCTGCTGGAGTTGGGCTTTGCATGTCACCAGTAATAATGGTCTCTGTCCTCACAATGGGAAATGCTCATCTGGTGTATTTGGCTACTAAAAGGAGGAATTGTTATTACCTGAAGCCAGCTACTATAATTTGGTTTATTTTTAAATGCAAGGTACATTTTGTTCACAGGAATTCCTGGTCATTGCTTTTCTAGGACAGATGATTGAAGGCCAAAAAATAGAAATACGTATAAATCACTTTCCTATATCCAAATATAAAAAGGCAGTCTCTAAGATGGTGCAGTATACATAGCTTACAGAAAAAAGAGACAAAAGTAGTAAGTGGAACAAACTGAAGCATTGATATATATCACTGTGGCATCACTATAGCAAAAAAGGTTAGAAGTTCAAGTCCTAAATACTGCCTTTAATGAGTTCACCTTGAAAAGTACAGTATTTCCTTTTCTGTTTCCCTCTGAAGGATAAAAAGCCACTTTTGTACAGTTACATAAATGCATGTTATATTTCCAAGCAATCAAGTTGTTTTTTTTTTTCAGGGAAATCAGTCAAAAATCCAATTTCTCTCGTTATTTTCAAATTGCACATGAAGAACTGCCTGTAGCAGCTTTATTATTGCTGCCTGTCATTGCTATGATATGAGACTGCTTTGAGGCCACAATATGAGCATATTGGAATATGGGAGTTTCTGTGGGCGTTGGGAGGCTCCACATCATGGTGAGGGTCTGGATCTGATCACAGTGCAGCCATTTGGTTTTGTAAGTCACAGTCTTCATCCAAAACCTGCTCCTGCGGGACTCCCACGCAGGGAGGGAGACCCAAGAGTCCTGGCCAGAAAGTTGAAAAGATGAGAGGAGGCCTCCTGTTGGTTGCTTCAGATAGTTGTTTTAATTAGTGTTATCAGAGAAACAGAGTGCTGGACACAGCACCCTGCAGAGAGCTCAAAAGATGAGCGCGGAAAAGAGAGAAAGAGAGCTTATTGCAAATTCTTGGCCCTTTTAAAGGTAAATGACCCAATAGAAGTTTGAAACGAAACATATTTTCACTTTTCTGCCAATGCCCAACAAACCCAGCTCCTGCGTGGACAGGAACTGCAGAATTTTTTATCCAATCATTCCAAATCACTTCTGTCGCAGGACATGGAGGTGTAGAAGAAGAAGAAGAAACCCTGGAGAACAACAACTGTCCTCCATCTTGGCATTTTTAGCTTTTATCTATTTACCACATAAACAACCCCAAAACCTCCAAATTCTTCACCTTGTGACACCACTACAAACTATTCTATCATCTGGTTCAAACCTTTCTAGATTCAAACTCTTCCCAAAGTGTTGGCAATTTTTTCCATGGACAGAGGTCAAAATAAGTGCCGTCCAGGGGGGATAAATCCTTCAAAACTGGCAGGACAATATCTCCTGCACCTTGGGTACCAACATGCTCCCATTTCCCTAGCAAGACAATAAATGAAAATGAGCAAATAGTCTGCTTTTAGAGCAGGTTTAGATTGGATATTAGGAAGAAATTGTTCCCTGTGAGGGTGGAGAGGCCCTGGCACAGGGTGCCCAGAGCAGCTGTGGCTGCCCCTGGATCCCTGGCAGTGCCCAAGGCCAGGTTGGACGGGGCTTGGAGCAACCTGGGACAGTGGAAAGTGTCTCTCCCCATGGCAGGGGATTGAAACTGGATGATTGAAGCTTTAGGGTCCCTTCTTTTTGGTTCTTTGACTTGAACCTTTCAGTTTCTGGCCAAATCCAGTACTCACTAGTGCTGGGAAAAGTTGTTTGGTATTCAGGACTTCACTAAAGTCTACAGGATTTTGAAGGGAGGAGAGAGGTTGTTATTATGTAGCACTTAATTCAGAGCCCAATAAAGAATCCAGGAGTAAAAAAATTCACCTGGGGGAACACAGACAGTGATTAAACTTAAGCAGAACTTTCCTGCTAAGTTAATAGATAATCCAGGGATTAAACCCAGAGGATCATTACTACAGCTCAGCAGTGTAGTATGTACTCATTAAGGAAAAGCAGAATCAAACTCCAACTCCTTTTTTGAACCTGGTTGTTTCTTCTGGGATTTCTTCCATCACATGGGTGAGATTCAGGGCCCAATAAAAGATCCTGGAATTAAGGATTTGTACTTCAGGTAGAGTTTGCTTCAAAGTCCTACATCTGGCAGTGTCTTTAAAAACAAGAGCAAATTCTGTGCTTCTGATTGATGCTGGCCTCTATAAATGTCTGACCACGGGGAGGAGAGGACATGTATGGCCTCAGTATGGAACAAGCTGAAAGTTCCAATTGCAGAAAAACAGTACTTTGGCTCTTTTCTTGATACTTCTCCTTCCCCAGATGCCATTCTCACAGGTTAGAAACCATACAGACATGTCCATTTGGGAAAGATGATCTGGCCTTAAACTGTGTCCTCTTGAGGTTCCTGGGAAGACCCGGTTAGAATTGGATGGCTGATACTGAATGGTTCCAAGCTGCCTATTAACTGTGAAAACCATCTGTTCTTTGATATACTTTAAACAGAGACCTAATTAAAGTTCTGAAAGAGAGGGATGCTCACAGAAGCTTTGTTTCCTTTAAAAAAGCCCTTTAATAGCCTGGGCTTTTGTAATTCCTGTTTTTTGATCCCTTCCCGTTTGCTTACATCCTTTAAGACACTGATTCAAGTGGCCTGAAAGTTATTTTGAAAACTGTAAGATAGTCTTTCATACTACTGAGTGAAGGAATCACTTAGCACTGATAAATGAGAAAGAAAAAGAATTAAGTTCCTTCCAATCTACACATCGACTGTTTTATGCTGCTTTTTGTATTGGCAGCTTGCAATACAAATACCTTTTAGTGCAGTAGCTGAACAAAAGTTAGAACTAATTTATACCAAACACAGCATTAATCACAGAAACAGTGAGGCCCTGAATGAATAACAAAGAGTAAAATTCCACCAAATTCTTTCTGGAATGGAAACCACTCTTTTTTTGCGTGTAACTGGTTTTTAATGCATTCTTCTATCGTGGGATACACCACTACCTTCTAACTTTTGCCCAGCTACTGGACTAAGAGGAACAAGAACGCAAAAACTCACAGACTGGCAAAAGAAAAATCATCATGAGAAACCCTGAAGGCAGGTGAAGCATCAGCTCGCTGTGATAGAGCCCAGGAATGGTCAGCTGGAGCAAGGCTGAAAGAGGAAAAAGCTCTGCTCCTTCCAGCCTTCTGCAGCATTTGGCCTTTCATGGTTGAGAATGACCCACAATTAGGGGCAGCCTGTGGAAAAGTGGTTTGTCTCCTAGATTCCAGCTTTTTTCCATGGTAATACTTCACTTTTTTCGCCCCTTACTGGGAGGCTGTGAATATCACTTTAGGATTTTATGGAGTGATGCTCCCTTTACAGCAACAGCAGCTCTGAACCACCTGGTTGGGTAAGATAGAGAAATGGATCATCAATTTTCAGTTTTCTGTGACAGCAATTTCTTTGAAGTCAAACAGTTTCTAAAAGCTGATGTTATCTTTTTGAGTGTCCTTAGAGCTTTAGAGGCCACTACTATGATCAAAAACATTTTCTTCAACTTGTTTTATCTTCTGCTGAGCTAGTGTCAGCCTCCTCTTCTGGGTTAGAAATTCCAGAGTGGAAGTTGCTTGGTATTTATGGCACAGATGAGCTTAAATTATTAAAGCTTATTTCACTATCTGACTTTGAAAAAGCACTTCCATATTCTTGTGTCACTTTTCTTCCAAAATAATCAGAAATGAGTGTTTCAAGCTCCACAGAAGTCATTTGACACAGCCTGTCAAACTCTACTAACTCTGTGTCGGGCTCTCAGAAGCCATTCAGTGCTATCACAGCAGCTTCAAATTCACTTTAGTGACCTTCTGTACATGAAAGAAAGTCGGAATTTTCTTTCAGCTGCTCAGGACTTCAAGGTTTTAATTGCTTCTGCAGTACCTGTCACTAAACTCAGCGAGCAGTGGCTCCATTAGGATTTTTCTCAAGCCTTTTGGGTCTGAAAAAACGTGCAAGTAAGAAATCTTCTTGATACTAAAGGAATTAAAAATCACACTTAAAATTTTTTAATACACAAGCCTTTCAAGGGATAATTTTTAGCCCATTAAAATTAATGGCAATCCACTGAAAGGGTTTGATGAACATCAGGCCAGGCTGTTGTCTCCTAGGCACTTTCTGACACAGTAAACAGAAACTAATGAGCTGTAATTAAAATCACATTGTTTACTGTGTGTTACTTGGCAGAGGTAATTTTTGCTTTCAAGTTAAAGTATGGTTCTGTTCTGGAAAGTCACTCTGAGAGTGGCACTGGGAAATGGCACATTTATTTGTCACTTTACTCTTCCCAGGTGAGTTTGCTCAGTTCATAAGCAAAAAGAAGCATTTCTTCTGCCTTATTGCTTCCCCTGTAAGTGGCATTTTGAAAGGGAATTTTAGCCATGTCCTTCACTGCTTATGATTCATCAGCACTGAGCATGCTAAAGCCCAGAGAGGTCAGAGCTGAGATAGAAAGTGCAAACAGAAGGTACCTGTTGTAACCCTGAATCAAAGCTACACCAGTGATTTGGAGCACAAATTTCTGCATTGACTCCAATTACCTTTCCATCTGGTGTTTGGAAGCTAATTCTGAAAGTGTTTCTACATCTACTTAATCCTCATGCTGAAAAAAAATCACTGTCAGCAAGTGGAAGCCCCATCTAGTCTGATTGTGCCAACTTCTCCATTTCCCACTGACTGTGTAACTTTAGCTGCAGAACTGATGTTGGGGGGCAGGGGGAATAAGAAAGAAAAAATAAAAGAAAAAACCCCATTACTTTTTATTCTGATGCTTTCTGAGTCTCAGGCCCAGGTCCTGAAGCTGCTGTGTACCCAAGCACCCTCACGAACTGTCTGAGCTCCAGCCTCAGAGATTCTGCTCAAATCTGACAAAAAGGTCACGAAGCATAACCAGGAGCAAGGACGTGCCACCAAGGGGATGCATTTGCATTGTGTCCTGCAGGTCTTCAATCAACAGAAATGAAAACAAAGTCACCAGTGCCTGGCCCTGGGCTGTGCAGGGTTAGGGATTCACACACAAGCTCTGCTCTTGTTTTGTGTCTGGCAAGGTGACCAAAAGGGTGGCAGTGATGAAACTAAAAATTATTAATGGGTGATTTGAACCAGAGCGGGTACCAGAATCCAGAGAGTTTGTGGGTGCTCAGTGCTGAATGCCTGGGCTGTGTCAGGCACCACTGCTGCTCTCCCTGGCTCCTCTCATCACCCTGCTTTTCCTGTAACGGGCAGGTACAGACCAAAAGTGGGAAGGCAGTGAAGAGTGAAAAATGGATTAATTACTGTGAAATAAGTTGTGCTTTAATACACCGTTGCATTTCTGTGGATCAAAGACAGTTCTTTAGAGCATAAATCTGAGGTTTAGGCCAAACTGAAGGTTGTTAATCATTTATATGAGCTCTATGATAGGAAAATAGTTGCATTGTAGGGAAAGGCACAACAAATATTAAAATTATTTTAATTATCCATCACACAACTGAGCCCTCTAGAGCACAGTCTTTTGCTGACAGCTGCCATTGCCATTCCCCCAAGTGAAACTGTCCCCGTGTCCCCACAACAGCGTTCAGGATTGCTGCAGGGCTGCTGGAATTACAACAGTCAAAACATTCATTTAGAAAATTTAGAGACCTCCTCTGTCACCAACCCGTCATAGTGACACAGTACCTTGGAGTTTAAAACTGGCTCTCTGAATGAGAAAAGGTAAATACAAGGAGGAGAAAGAACCTGAGGGCAGTTTGGCAGCTGTTACCTACTGATAAATACTAAATTACTGAGTGGTGGTGCAGGAGCAAGGCACAAACCGAGGGCAACAGGCAATCAGCCATATTGATTCAACTCTATTGTGCTCCCCTAGGAGGAGTTTTAGCTTTTATACTGTGTAGTAAATAATTCTGATTGAGATATTTTGTCTAATCGTTTGTCATAATAAATAATTCATTTTATTTAAACATATCTGATTTGTCATCTTTAAATCCCGTGGGACAAAGTTACTTAAACTCTAATAAACTTTGTCTGAAGCTCCCACTCCACCTGTGACAGGAGGTCTGTGCATCCACAACAGGAGCAATGGTTATTTGTCCACTGTGGGTGTTAAAACTCCCTTTTCCACTCACATCCACAATATTCCTTCAGGTTCATCTTTTGGAACTCCCCTGAACTGCTTCTTGCTGATGTTTGCTTGAACATAGCAATGTTTGTGTTTTCTGTGGGGCAAGATTTGAGCAGTTGTGACATTCCTAAGGACTCAGTTATGCTCTGTGTAAATACCTGTGCACATAAAGACAAAAAGCCAGGTGAAGCCAGTCCCTAAAAAGACAAATTAGCAGGTGACAGGGTCTGTAGGACCTGCCTGGGAATACAGTCCTGGCAAATCAGACCTGATTGGAAATCGATCTCTGTAATTGATGACAAACACATTCTAACTCAAATCAGCTGCCGTTTGTCTTCAGGCAGCACCACACACCCCAATTAACACTGATTAACTGAGATTGGCACGGCCACGGCCCCCAGAGCTGCGAGTGGAGTAGTTTGCTGCTCAGATGGGGAGAGGAACTCCTGAGTCAAGAGAGCTGCTCTGCAGAGGTTGGAGTGTCACATCCATTCCCACCCAGCCTGAGGGCTTCCCTCCACATCCTGGAAGTGTCACATCCATTCCCACCCAGCCTGAGGGCTTCCCTCCATATCCTGGAAGTGTCACATCCATTCCCACCCAGCCTGAGGGCTTCCCTCCACATCCTGGAAGTGTCACATCCATTCCCACCCAGCCTGAGGGCTTCCCTCCACATCCTGGAAGTGTCACATTCATTCTCACCCAGCCTGAGGGCTTCCTTCCATGTCCTGGAAGTGCTGCTGTGCCTCAGTGTCCTGCAAGGCAGTGAGGGAGAATGAAGGAGCTGGAAATGAGGAAGCAAACATCTGGTTTGTGAGAAACTCCTGAGTCTGGTTGCAACCATCAGTGTGTCTATTTTGTGAAGGATTGCTCTGCAGCACAAAGTCTTCCTGTTGGATGTGGACATGTTATGCTGATGGCTCTGGGGCAGGCACCTATTTTTGGACATAAATCTGATTTTTCTTCTAGTTCTGTCCCAACTAGATTTTATTTGTGCGGTGGAATGCTGCACTCCCTTTTGCAGGGAGCAGGTGCGCCTCTTTAAAACTTCCATTTTCCTTTTCTGAGATAAGAAAGCAAAGCACTCCCCTGGAATGGCAGCAGAGTGCTTGGGGAAGAGCTGGAGATATCTGCGAGGCATCATCTGTTCACTGGCACTGGAAATAGGAAAAAGTGCATGAGGAAAAGCAACTCTTCAGTCATATTTCCTAATCTGGAGGGACAAGTGGGTGTGGGAAGTAATGACAGCCTGTAATAGCCTTGGCTGGCCATCTGGTAGGGACTTTATTTGCTCTGTAAAATAGAGTGAATTTAATACTCAGTTTAAAAAAAAAATTGTGCTATCTGAAAATTCAGTCAGCAAAACAGGTTTCCAGGAGAAGAGAGAACTTCTTTCAGCCCCAAAACATTTGTAGGCATGGAAGTTCTCTATATACATATATATATATTTTTTTTACATGCACACACACATAGATATATATGTAAATTCTTTAGAAAATTATCAAAGATCTCTAGAGTAGGCTTGTTAGGTTGTCGGGCTCTAGTGGGTTAAAGAACCAGTCACAGAAATATAGGAAAAGTTTGAATTTTACACACTGAATAAATTGAAAGACACGGGCAGGAGCTTAAACACAGTCTTCAGTCAACAGCTTTAAAATAACACTTGAAGAGCTGTGAAATCAAACATTCAAAGTTTCAGAGATGGTGAAGTAGCAAAATTGGCATTTCTAATGCAGTCAAGGTTGGCTCATCTGCAACTTTGAGTGTGTTTTCTTGAAGGCTGAGCTGCAGGAGGTTCATTCTTTCAGCAATACTTATTTGTTGAGGTTTCCACTAACCTGCAGCTGTGTCATTTCAGCTCAAAGCTGGAATTAACTTCTTTAGGGAATCTTCATGGAGCTTTTTTCACTGGGAAGTGAAATATCCAGCAGGTTATGATCCTGTGGCTTGTTGTGCAAAGCAATGACCCAAGGCTTGCCAGCTCTCTCGTCGTATTTCATCATGCAACCTTTGAGCCAGGACTGAAAAACAGACTCTGGCGTGCCAGAGTGAGGATAGATCAGTGAGACACTTAATTCATAATTATAGAATGGAATTATTTGGGTTGGAAATGACCTTAAAGGTCATCTCATTCCAAGCCCCTGCTGTGGACAGGTCCCACTGGACACAGGTCAGTCTTATCCTTGAAGCTTGAGCAAAGCTTCCCTGGTAGCAGTCACACCTACAAAGGTGGAGCATTCAAAAAACCCATCCCAAAGATTAAGGCAGTGCTCAGGTTTCACAGCAATCCAGTATTTACTGTACTGTGAATAAAGATTGCAAAGCTAACCTCTGACTGTAGGGAATTTATTATTTGACAGAAAAAATTCTCCTGTGAAGAGCAGGCATAGCACAATTTCCACATGCACTGCAAATCATCTTGGCATGATGACTGAACTAAAATATTAACTTGTGCTCAACGAGAATGCTGGATATTGACTTGACATTAGCTTGAAGTACTGACTGCCTCCAGAAATACAAAATACTCAAGGATGCAGACAGATTCATTCAGCCTGCAGGAAGCACCCCCACTCCTTCATTCAGGGTTCTCCTATCTCAGTGTAAATACTTTGCCAAAATATTTTCTCATTGTATTTAGGGTTTTAAACCCATTTTTGTCAGTAATTGCTAGAAACTCAAGCAACTTTTTATTTGCAATTATACTGCCTAAATAGTTTTCCTTATCCACATGGAAGAGGACCAGCAAAAAACATTTGTTTGATCTCCTTTGAATAAAAGGCAGCAGGTGACCACTCCAAATGCAGAAAACTTACTTACAAATTTGATATTTCTATTAAAGCAGTTCTCAGTGTGTTCAGACCACAAGGAGCATCCAAGTTGCTTAAAAGGAGATACAATTGACAAGATATTTTTTAATCATTTAGAACTTCAATGCTAATGTTGGTCCTTATTTTTTGTTCTGGTAACATGGGTATTATACTAGAATCCATCTTTTTGCTCATTAACACTCCGAGAGATTAAATAAAAACATGCATCAAGCAACAAATGTGCTTTCTGAGTTGTGATGCTTATGGCACAGAACCTCATAAACTCAGCCTTAAAGTGTTTTGTCAGTGTTAGACACTATAAAGACTTGGCTTTTATACTTCCATTTCACAGCCCATCATTTGCCCATTACAGGCTTGTTTTTACTGAATTCCCACTGCACTTCATTTCTTTTTAAAAACATTTTCTTATATATTCATCTGAAAAGTCTTGATGTCTGCATGCTGGGAACATCCGCATCTCAGCTCTCTTTGATGATGTTCTCTCTGTTTAATTCGGGTGCTTTTCATATTTGGTGCACTAATTGGCTTTTCACAGTCTGGCTTTTCAACTCTTCATGGTAGATCTCCGCACATTAAACCCATTTTTACCTTTGTTTCCTCTCCCATTCTCCATTAGTTTTTTCCTTGTTATTAGTTCTGTGCCGTCGTCTTTCCTGCCAGCAATGTGTAATCACATAGATCAAAATTGCTTCAAATTAACTTCTTGCCCAACTCTTTCCTTTCTCCATTATTTAAGGCAGACTGACTGAAGCTGTGGGCTAAAATCTCGAGTCTGGAAAGGAGTTGTGGAGTCAACCAATAAATATATGTATTTTATAAATATATATATATCTTAAAAACGATTTGTGCCAAATAAAGAAGCCTGCCTACATGACATTTACTTGCAAAGGTTATTAGGATGGAGAATTCCCTTGCATCTGCTTTGCTCTTCACATTAAATGTGTTATTTGAAAAAAAAGCTCTAAAAACCCCAAAACAACTAAAGCACACCTTAAAATGTTTAGTCCCTCACCCAAAATTACCAGAACTAGACCACATTCACATTAACCTTTTATCAGCATTAAGGTTGATATCTGCTGAGGAAAAATGCCATATCTAAGTTCAGGGAAGACAAATGAAATGGTGGAAAACTGAAATAAATAGTTCCACCCATTCCCAAAGGAGTGTCAGTGGAGTGTCACCCATCCCCTAAGGGGTGCTAAAACCAAACAACTTCAGTATTTTTCCTCACTTTTAAAAGTTGTGCCAAGTTATGATGATGGCTGGCAGCAAAGCAGGGACTCGTTAGAGACTGTGGAAGGGACAGGAATGAGGAAGAGGAAATCCCCTTGTACGTGGGTCACTGTTCCTTACTTGGGAGTTTAGGGAAGGCAGTTCTGAGACGATGCAGCAGTGAAATCAGTTCAGTCCCATGCCATGGTGAAATCTCCTACAAGCTCATAAAATGAGACACTGGTGAAAATGAAATGTTCAATATCCTATAGCTGAACTGGAATATATTTAATCTCTTGATATGAATGCTTATTTCTGTCCAATGCCTTACTCTGTTTTTTTCAGTGTGCCAAAATTATTTCCAAAACGAGCAGCAGAGCCTGGATTTTACAGGGGAAGAAGACTTGGCAGCCTGTGTCTGTTTCCTTATGAAACACTTTGTGAAGTGCACACAGTGAATTAATTAGAAAATAGAATAGAGAAATACAAAGCTTTGCTCTTTATTAGGCTTATTAGACAGACTAATTAAAATTGCTAGATACCATATCAGGTTTGGTGACTAAGCGGCCAATTCCAGCTGGTTGGGAAAAAAGTAACTGAAATCTAAGTAATTCTGATGGGATGAGCAGCCTGCTGCATTGAAATGGAAAAACTGGAGAGTGTTGGGTCATGGCATTTGGGTTTAATGTGTGAATATCCATACCACAGCTCTGGAAAGGCTCCTCATGCACTGGGCAGAGGAAGAGCCAAATGCTGGCTCTGGACATGGCACCAGCCCTTCCTCCACGCTCCTGCTTCTTTTTCAGCACCAGCTTGGGAGTGTTGGATTCATTTGTAGCTTAGAAGACAAAAATAGGCAACTGAAAGAAAAATTATTTGCAAAGCAGAGAGGAATGGTTCTATACCTCGTTTGAAAAGCTCGGAAGCCTGTGGAGAAAGAGCAGAAAGCTTATTGCTGGTTTGTGAAACATCTGGATAAATGATGGAAAGGGGCCACAGAGATGCTCAGAGGGCTGAGGCAGCTCTCCTGTGAGCAGAGACTGGGAGAGCTGGGGATGTCCAGCCTGGAGAAGAGAAGGCTCCAGGCAGACCTTAAAGCCCCTCCCAGGGCCTAAAGGGGCTCCAGGAGAGCTGGAGAGGGACTGGGGACGAGTGATGGAGTGATGGGACAAAGGGGGAATGGCTTCCACTGCCAGAGGGCAGGGATGGATGGGATATTGGGAAGGAATTGTTCCCTGTGAGGGTGGGGAGGCCCTGGCACAGGGTGCCCAGAGAAGCTGTGGCTGCTCCTGAAGCCCTGGAAGTGTCCAAGGCCAGGCTGGGCCGAGCTTGGAGCAGCCTGGAACAGTGGAAGGTGTCCCTGCCCATGGCAGGGGGTGGAAGGAGATGGTCCTAAGGTCCCTTCCAACCCATCCCACATTCCTATGATCCTTCTCAGGTACCCTCACAGCTTCTCCAAACCAAGCACTGCCCTCAGCCCCCTGCACTGGCCTTCCTCCCCTAAATCTGAATTCACTTGGTCCCAATTCCTTCCTGACCCCCTCCCCAGGGCACTACTCAGGGCACTCCTGTTGCATTCAGGTGCTGATGACCAGCACATCCCGGGAAAGGATTTTTATTTTAGCTGCTGTTCCTGAGAACAGAGTTTGCAGGTGAGGGAGAGGCCCTGGGAGCCCCTGTGTGTCAGTAGTTAAAACCCAGCCTTTCCCAGGCTGAGTGCCAGCCCTACTGAGCATCACCAGCGGAGCTGCTCACTTAGCTCTGGCTGGTTCCACACGGTGCAGACTCCAGGCTGCTCTTTCAGCAGGGCTAAAGGGATGAAAGACAACTTTCCCCACTGAAGTAAACAGGAATGACAGGCTGAATAATATGTAGCTTTTAAGGTTACAGAGATGGTTCAGCAGACAGAAATTCTGCCCTGTTTGTCTCAAGTCGGAATATTTTCCACTTAAATTAAAATAACTGCTGTTTTATGCAATCAAGGCAAAAGTTGCAATAAGTTTCATGGTCTTTTAAGGTAATCACTTAAAAATATCCAACGTAAATGGAGCTGCTTGCTTAAAATAGACAAAATATAATCTATTCAGAAAAAAAAAGAACCCTTCAGACATAACCATCAGTATTCAAGTGCAAAGCAAGCTGTGCTTTCCACAGCATCATCCATTTGTTCAAATGTAATATGGGATGTGAAACACTTTTAGGAACGTTTTTTCCACCACATTTATTTGGTTTTCTTTTATGTGTTTATGACAACACAGCACGGAATTGCTGTTGGAGATTCTTGGAAACCTTTTCACCTTGCATTCTTTAATATTTTATACAACACTGGAAGCAAAGTGGTCTGAATGACAAATATAAGCATTTAAAATGAGTTGGGAAACTTGTCTTTAATACTTGGATTTTGCCAGGCACTGTGCCCAGCCAACAAAACACTTAACATGTCCCTGTCTGAAAGTGTCACAATTTTACACAGAGAAACGTCTGAGTGCCAAATATACCACCAAATGTTCGAAACCAAAACTGCACAAAAATTTCTTTTTTTTGAACTTTCTATTCTATAATGACAAGAAATTAAGTAATTGTTAAACATGAATTATAGAAAAAGCCCTAAGGTCCCTTATTCACACTTTATGAATAGATCAGAGTGTTACAGGGTTACAGTGATGATCTTGTAAGCATGGATTTCAAACTTAAAGATGTCAGAAAAATTAATATAATTTCCTTGATGGCAAGGCCAATTGTTCTGTGTTTTTTCTCTTTTTTTATGTGTTATTCTAATGAATTTTGTACAGAAAAATTATTTTCACAGGGTGTCTCACGTAAAGTAATTTTAATATTTTTTCTTCTGCTGTTCAACAAAATCGATAAAAGTTATTCCTAAACAAGGCAAAAATTACAAAGCTGTTTGGAGCCAAAATGTTCAGCTCAAAAAGTAGTTTTCTGTTCCAAGAAGTAGAAAACAGAATCCACTTTGATTGGCTGAACAATAAGGCAGAGCCTACTGGAAGACGTCAGCTTTTTAATTGTTTTTTCCATTACTGTAGAAGAGCTTCAAAAGCCATAATAGACCTTTTAACTCTGAATAATTTCACCCAAATGCTGTTTGCTTCAGGACAGACTCTGCCCTCGCTTGCAGCTTGGCGAGAGCGCTCTGGGCTTGCAGTGAAATTGTTTCCAATGGCTCCAATTCCCAGTGATTGACTCTCGGAGAGGCTCACAGCTGACAGCGTGGCAGAAGAAATTGAAACCTAAATACCACCTTTGTTACAAGTTTTGATTCAAGGGAGCACCATCCATTTAACGCCTGCTTCGTTTTTTAACAGACTCGTTTGTGTGGCTGTAAAAACCGAATTAAAGGCGCAGTGCGTCTGCCATGCCAAATACAGTAATTCTTTTGAAACTTGCTTTTCCAGCAATGATGCTATTCTTTCTCTTGTTTTTTTAGGAAATGGCTGTTTTAGGAGGCAGTGATGTGTGTTAGCAACAACTTTGTGAATACTTGTTATTTTAAGCAATAGTTCTCCTATTTATTGGTCAAAATAGAGAAAAATATTAGAATTTCATGAAGTGAAAAAGTGGTGCTGCTGCCTCAGTGCAGTGCAGTCACCCTTCAGTTTGTGGTATCAGAGTCTAGGAGTTTCTTTCCCACTATAAAGGCCAGTATTTCTGAGAGGAAATGGCACAGTAAACTTAATAAAATTGATTCAAACATACAGAACCTGTAATTATGAGGGATGAGGTATCTGACATAAGAGGAGCTTCTAATCCCAAAAACAAAAGGCAAATCACAGTAATACAAAAAATATGCAAGACTCTGAGACTGAAGACAATCCTCATTCCAGCTGGTGCTTATCTGGTTTGCCAGATAAACATAGAAATCAGTGATTATCCCTGACCCCACAGCTAATATAAAAGTCTTTTAGGCACACGGACTGGTAGCTGTGTGCTTGGAAGGAGCAGGAAGGTCCAAATGGCTCAGCTCAGATGAGGCTGGTGTTGATAAAGGGTTGGGAGAGTTTTCTTCATTTAATTCAACCTGGAAAAACAAATAATAGCCTGCAAGCATCCTTTTTCCTGCTCAAATGGCTCTTCTGCCTTTGCAAGGTAATGTGCTTGTGGTTTTAGGGAGAATTAAGCCTGGAATTCTGCTAAGAGTGTATTCAAACGCTTCACCGTGGTCTCTTACATTGAAAACAAAGCTAATTATTTTTACTTACAGATGTTCTTTCTCTCTAAGGGAAGCACTGCAAGATAAATTGCAGAATTTTTATAGATTGTTTTAATTCTCACACCTATCCACTATTAAATGTCTTTTTAAAAAAATGCTTTTGAAATCCATTTAGTCATGTTATCTCAATTCTTGTGGCTTACCAATGAAGAAGATAAGGCAGTTCACAATAACATTCTATTTTTCTCAAGTTGTATCACTATGAAAAGATTTTAATAAGGAACTAGTCTTGGGATGTTTGCTGTAATCAGCAAGTTTAGTTTCATTAAAAAGAAATTAAAATTTAATGGCAGAATACGTGACCTATATTCTCTAGAGAGAGTGTAGTGATTTACTTCTGTGCAGGCAACTTGACTGGATCTAGCCCAGGGAATCCTAGGTTTTATGGCAAATGATTGATAACTAATTATACTTTAGGATCAGGTAGTTATTGGTAAACACCTTTCTGGAGGTTTGAAACAAAACTCTTCAGAGGAATAACATCCTCCATGGGAGTGCCAGCTGCCCAAATAAGAACCAAACAGACCAGTTTGGGCACTGGTTCAGGCAGGGTTTAGTTGTAGATGTTGGGGTGCAGCTTGAAATGCTCAAATGTTCACGGACAGATTCATCAGCTCTATTGCAGAGTCTAAGGAATTTGCTGAACTTGATTTAATCCTTGGAAAACAGTGATGCAAGGAGCTGCTTATGTAAGTAAGATTAGCATCTGTGCTTACATTAGTTAGGAAAAATGAGGAAGGTTATTAATGCTTCAAATCACTGACTGAAATTAAAAGGAAAACAAAAAATAGCCCATAATGGCACATCCATGCTGTGCTGTAATTATGTGCATCACCCTTTCTCTGATTAAATGCAATTCAAGCTTCTCTTAAAAAGAAATAATAATAAAAAAAATCATACAACAATTACAAACCTCCCTAACACCCCTACACCTGTTTCTGGTTTATCAACTGCTCCAGCCACAACCCTACAGACCTTTGGGGCAAACAGCAGCCCCAAATGTCTTCATGTTTTATTTGGGGTACAGGTAATTGCAGCATTAAGCCCACAGGTATTAGATGAGGCAAGGGCTGTGCAGCTTTGTGATCTCATTGTGCTTCTGGAAATGGGAGTAGATGGTTCATGCCTCCTTCAGGGTTCTGTACCCTCTGTATCTACAGACCTTGTGTGGTAAGGAATGATGGGGTGGCAGTTCTGCTCTTCTCTGGACCTTCCTTTGTGCTCAGCTCTGCCTTAGAACTCCTTCCTAATGAGGACAAAACTATCATCTCCTTTCTCTACAGCAAACACAGTGACCAGAAATTTATTTAAGCTCTTGCTGAGGAGTGGGTGGTGTGTGTTTGCGTTACTAGCCTTGCATTTTTACATCAATATACTCGATATAATTATTACTTTGTAATCTTTCTGTCACTAAGTTGAAGAATGACAGTTTTCTGAACACGGGAAAAATCTACTTTATCTCTTAAAATAATTAAGGGGGAGACTGCATAAACACTAGAAATAATTTAATAAAGAAGGGACTCCAGATGGCTGAAGGTAGACGCAGGCATTCAGAACATTCCCCATCCTAATTGCAATACCATGCACAGACATACGTCCTGATGCTTTGGGGAATTTACAGATGAGCTGCACTACAATCTGCTGGGAGGCAGAATCGTCACAGGGCTTTATTGTCACAGAAAAAGCATAATGTCTATTGAAGAAAACTAATTGCTGACAGTTTTTGAGCTGGCTGCAGTGCAGGATACATTTGTTCTGCCCTGTAGATTCTTGTTTCAAAAAACAAAGTACACACACGCAAATAGAAACGCATTGCTTCAATCTCCATGGCATTTATGTACAATTTCCCTCCAATGACTCCAAGCTCCCTTTGTCTGTACAGGTGCCCATTTGGCAGTGGGATTTTTCCAAAGGTTCCCTTTCAATGCAGCTCTGGCGAGAGACCCTGGATTGCACAGCCCAGGTCCTGAATAACAAACTGATGTGAAAGGCTCTAAATTATGTGCTTCAGCACATCCTTCTCTCCTTCCAGGAGGCAGCAAGAGAACAGAGTGGTCCAGTTTCTCCTTGGGGATGCTCTGGGATGCTGTTCTCACCTGAGAGCAAAGAAAGAGCTGTAATTTAGGACTCTGACCCCGAAACACCTGCAAAAGAGAAGGGAATCCCCCAGATATCTGTGTTTCTGATCTCCAGTGGCCACTGTAGCATGGTTTTGTTCACAGTATGCTTCTCCTTCTTTTGTCCTTCTCTTGCTGAGGAAAAATCCAGCAGGCAGTGTCAATATGACCTTCAAGACTTCAAATACCCACTCCTAACTGACTTAAAACAAAGGCAAATTGCAGCCTGGCTGCAAAGGGCTCATCTGTATGTTTAAAATTAAGGGGGTTTATGCCATGGGCTAGTTTCCAGAATTAAGACACCTCCATGTGGAGATATGCAGAGTAATTACTTTCTAATTACTCAATACTAGCAATGTATTCTTAGTAAGTCACTTGTAGGTGTAGAAAAGTTTATGCTGCAGCTCAATGGCTTCTCCAGGAAGCAAGGGGATCTGTGGGTTGTGTGAGGCACTTTTGGGGGTGTGCTTTACTTTTTTTCCCCTGTGAACTCTCACTATTCATTCCCTGCCCAGTGAAAAGCCATTTATCAGACTTTCAATGCCAGTCTTGGAGTGGTGGAGGGTTCCTGCTGAAGGAAGGGCACCTTGTGTCACAAGAATTGGAAGGGTTGTGCGTGGGCACTGTGGTTGTGTGGGGGAATTCAGCAGCCAGACTAAGAGAAAATGTGTTTGTAGTGATTAATTAACTCTGCCTGCTGTTGGGTTTTGCTGATGAAATGTGCTCCTCTGATCTGATTGCGTTGGCTTGGACACTCAAGGAAGTCATGGTTGCCACTGGGATACCTTTGTCAGTGTGGAAAAAGGCTGAATACACAATTTATATCTGAATCAGAAGCAGCTGAGTGTGGATTGATTGAAATGGAGCCCAGGCAGTGCCTCCTGGGATCTGCAATCACTCCTGGGCTCAGAGGAGAATAAATTTTGGTCCAGCCAGGTTGGGAAGGGATGAGAGCATTCAAAGCTTGGAGATGACACGTGTGAGATGACCAGAAGGTATCAGGAATGCCTCCAGCTCAGTGAATTAGAATCATAGAATAGTTTGGGTTAAAGAGACCTTTAAAGGCCACCTCGTCCAACCCCTCTGCAATGAGCAGGGGCATCTTCAACTAGAGCAGGCTCCTCAGAGTCCTGTCTGACCTGACCCTGGACACTTCCAGGGATGGGACATCCACCAGCTCTCTGGGCAACCTGTGCCAGAGGTTTGTGAAGTAATCCTGACAGAGTAAGAGTTTACACCTTCTCCTCTAAGTAATATAAAGCAAAAACTCCAATAACAGAAGCTGAGACTTTGGAGAAATGATTTCTTTGCAATATTAATGTAGAGGCTGGATAATGTACCAGTGGAGCACTGCCAACACAAATTTGACAAAAGAATGAGTGTGGATTATAGGAATAAAAGTATTCAACCTCCTCTTGGCACCTGCTATAATCCATCAGACCTCTGGGAAATTCAAATGTATAAGCAAATGCTGGAACAAAACAATCACCATTGCTTTCCTATTTTAAAATTTCATGTGCCTGGTCATGAGGGGGGAAAAAACAAAAGATCTGAAAATGGTTATGGATTTATCTACTGCCTTATTTAGGCAGCTCACGTCTGAGATGGGAGCATTTTAGTGCTGAAAATTGATTTCTGGACAAAATGGGGATCAAAGAGGTAAAAATTGGAACTCAAACCATGTTTTCATCAGCAGGCAGACTTCAGACAACAGCATGGGGGGAAGGCTTACCAGCAGGCTGAGCTGTGGCTTGATGACATGATAAAAAACCTGTTTTTTCAATCAGTGATGGAGGATCAGAAATGCTGTGACTGCCTGACACAAAGCTCTGATCAGAGAGAACTTGCTTGGAAGGTTGAAGCTTTGTTTAAAGGAATGTTTATTGATTAACTTTGGAATGGGAAGGTTCTGTGCCATGCCTGGGGCTTTGTCAGTGGGCATAAATTCAGCAGAAAGGAGCATGAAATTCAGGCTGTGCTCTCTGTCTAACCAGAAATGCAGTTCTGGGCCCCTGTTTGTACAGTTGGTGATTCAGTGGTGCTTTTATTATTTTTTTTTTTTCTAGAGATATTTGCTATTTTTTTAGAGGGGGATTCTTAGTTTTAGGGGATGTTTTCTCAAAGAAGCTGGAGTTGCCCAGAGAAAGGTGATGAAGCTGGGGAAGGGTCTAGAAAACACATCTTATGAGGAGCAGTCGAGGGTGTTTAGTCTCTGTTAAAGGATTTCCACAGAGGACTGTGTGAAAATCTTTTGATCTATTGCATAGAAACTGTTGTGACACATACGATTTTCAAAGCAGTTAATTCATAAAAAAATAGTGAAAACTATATATATATGTATATATCTAAAAATGCAGCATGTTATGACTGTGCTCCTGCATCTACAAGTCTTCAAGATTTAAGGACGTGGTTCAGTCATAGTTAGGAACATTCTTTTGCAATGATAATATTAGTCAAAGTTGCTTTCCCAAAACAACAAGCTTAAAGGAGGTGCTGCCTGCTTTTTTGCTGTAGAAAAACATACTGGTTACAGAAGAAAACAAAATGCTGATGGACTGAAGATTCCTAATCTCAGTTATTAAATAAATACCTTATTCAGCTGATCAAAACATTTCTTGTAAGAATAGTGAGATGTATCTAGTTTTTGACCTGCTGATTACTCATCTTGATTTACAGTATGGGTGGTAAAGAAAGATAATTTTAATTCCAGGGTATGTAATTATTTTTCAAATAGGTGAATGAAATCTGTGAGTGGTGAAAAACAACCCCATACGGAAGGACTAGCAGGTGTAATGCTACTTGTTTCCCTCTGTCTCCTGTGAATCAAGAAGTCTATCTCAAATGAATCAGATTCTGGTAAAAACACTTCCAAAATGCCGGAGCCTTTCCTCTCTAGCTCTTCCAGCTGAGGAGATGCTTCTCTCATCCTCTCAGTGAGAAAAGCCCTACTTATACTCAACATCATAAATTCCTTTGCTCACTTTTATTTTGTCCGTATCCAGTTCCTGTTTTCTCAAACTACTGTATTAAAATAAAAAGTTAATTGGATAGGGGCTGACCTCTGATAAGCTTGCAGGCCTTTAATTTCCTCTACCCTGTTTATGAGCTCTTCTTTACAAAAAGTCTGGAAAAATAAAAAATCTGGAGTCTGGGCAAATGCTCCAGAGATGAAAGGATGCCTTCTCAGGGGGAGTGGTGTCCTCCAGACCCCCTGGGTCACCAAGAGCTCTGCTCTGACTGTAATTGCACAGCTCGAGAGGCTGCCCCTCTGAGAAGTCAGACTAAGGAAGCATTTAGAGCTGAGCTCTATGCCGACTGCAGCTCCTGGGATTTTCCCACAGCCTGAAGTGCCTGAGGATCTGCCTCTTCAGCCAAGCCCTTAAAATTACTGTCAAATCAACACAGCAGAGCATCAGACTGTAGCTGCCTATTCTCAGACCTTGGATGTATGGAACCAAGCAGTGCCACCTCAAACTTATCCTGGTGTCAGCAGAGTTTCCTGGTTTTCCTCTTAGCCCTTCTGCTTTTATCCACCTCAGATTCTACTTCTGCCTCTGGGCCTTGCCCTCCACTCAGTGGTGATGGCTTGGGAGAGAAAACTGACAACTTTTAAGAACTGAACGAGCAAATACTGAGCTGGCACAAAGTTTAGTGCTGTTAAGATGGAACACCTGAGGCCACAAAGTGACCTACTGCTCAGTGTTGTCACCTTCATTTTTTATACACTTAAAAGAATATCAGCTTTGGGAAGGGCTGGGGGGGAAGATGTGCTTCTCAGGGTTACTCAGTGGAGCTATGAAAGAACAAGCTCAATACCAGCAGTCACAATTGCAGCTCTGTCTGGGGGCTTGCTGAGCCCTTCTAGTGCTTTTTGGAGAATCTTGCAATTTATCCCTGCTGTGGCCTTGAAAGTATATTAACATAATGTGTGTATGAAATATTTCTGTTGGTGCATTGTCTCGTTCAAAACACAGAGGATGGTTGTACAAAGCACCAGGTGGTGTTTGTTGAATGAAGGTGACAGGTTATAGTGTGTCTGGTTGCAGCTTAAAAAATGGGAGTGTGCTGCCAGAAACTGAAGATAAATTCCACCAGGGTAAAAGAGAGAAAGATTTCTGCATTTATAGAGAGGTTAAGTTCCCTGCTATCTTCTTGATTAAATTAGAGCTGGCAAGGATGTGAAGAGGCTCTTGGGGGAAGAAAAACAGTTCCTGTAAGAAATACTGTCCATTCTTTTCAAGAGAAGCTATTCAAATGATTTTGAACTTTAAAAGTTATCTAACTGTGGTAAAAGTGATACAAACTACTCAGCTGTTTGCTGAAACAACACAAACCATAATTTGCTTCTCAGATTTTGCAGTGGTTTTGTACAAACAGATGCAAATAACCAAATAACTGGGTGGGAAGGGTAATTGCCACACTTTGGAGCACTGTGCTGAGTTATCAGGGAGGCATTTCAGCTCCCACCGCTGCTGCTGCGGGACTCGGGGAGCCTGATGGGATGAGCAGACTGAGTTAGTTACATGTTTTCTTGGGGAATTTCCAGCAAAACAGTTGGTTACTCTATCCCTGACTAGTTTATCAATGTCTCTTTATGTTGTTGTTGATCCAGCCAGATTGTTCCCAGACTCAGCACTTGCCTCTTCTCACGTGCTGCACCCCGCATCTTACGGAGGAAGGCCAGAAACAGTTTTCTGATCTAGGGAATCTTTATATCAAAAGCAAATTTAAGAAATAATTTGTGCCTTCAAGCAGTCTGCTGTGTCCAACCACCACCTGTGCCCTGTTCTGATAAATGTGATCAACTTATTTGCTGTCTCTGCTGCCTATTAGAATGGCACTGCCTTTTACATCCACTGTGGAAAAACCTATACCACCAGGTGATAAATATCCAACAAATCCCACAGAACTGTGATTTAAACCACATGAAGTTTAGCAGTACCACTCCTGGCCAAGAAGTTACAAGTGAGATTTAAAAAACAAAAAAAAAAAAATTATTTATTAAGAAACGCTACTTGCAATGCTATTTTTTCACTTGTCAGCCTGGTCTTATTGTTGTTTGTGGATTTATAGCAATGGCAATTTTGCTCTGTATTTTGATTTGCAATATTTGAGAAGAAATATTGTTCCTTGTTACTGCAAACTTTATAGTAGAGAAACCAGAGTTAATTCACCTGATTTCACCTAAAGATATCTCCAAGCAGTTAAGGGAAAATGACGTATTTCTGCCAAGCTATTAAGAGAATTCTTTGTTAAAAAGTCGCCCTTGCCTAAGTCTTGTTTTTATGGAGCAATTACAATTAGTTAGGGCTGCTCCAAGTGTCAGCCAGGAGTCGGGGTGCTGCAGGGAAATAAGTCCAACAAGTTTATTGCTTCCCCATTTGGAGTGATGGCCTGCCTCAGCAACCTGCAGCATGCCAAATAGTTTCTGATGGGATGAAACCTCAAATTTTATTACTTCTGAAGGTCACAGCATCTTAAATGTATCACAAATATACATAAACAGCCGTAAAATGCAAATTCACTTCCTCCATCAAGCAAAATTTCCTGCAATATATTTTTAGTTGGTTTCTTTTTCTTGGCTTCTGCTGAAATCAGGTCTGTAAGATTTATTTATGGAGTAGCTGAGTTGGTGTCCATGGTAGAGATATAATCTCAATTATTGCTTTTTTATTGTTTTGGGGTTTCTTTTAATTAAAGAGCTCAGTTTACACCACAGAACTTCCCAGTTTCATATTTATTTATATCAGATAAAACAGTGATTTTTTTTCCCCTGTAGTGAGGAATAATAACATCTTTTTAATACAGCCTTTTTTTTTTTTTAATTGAAATCTACTTTGTCATGAGGGGGGGCTAAGAATTAAATGGGTGCAGCAGCACGACATGAGGTTTTATTGCATTCCTAGATGAGAGGTTCAGATCTGCCTGTGACAAAGGGAAAGGATGATCCAATGTTCTGGTGCTGCACATATCAGCAAGTACTGACTGATAGTCCTAAATGGACTAGAAGGACCCAGTCCAGAACATCTTTTTTTCCACAAGAGTATTTTGTCTTTCACATTGGCTGACTTAAGGCTTCAGGAGTGCTCTCTTAAGAGATTACCTATAACCTGAGTGGTGTTTTTTTACTGACAATAAAAGCTATTTTTCTCTTCCAAAAACCTAGTGCTTTCCAAAATACTTTTCTCTCTGAAAATAAGAGTTGCAGAGATCCTTGGAGAGAAAAAAATGCATAATCATAACTTATGACTGACTTTTTTTTGTCTGAAGATGTGTGATGCATTTTATGAGCATTTTATCTTTCAATAAAATGATTTTCAGCTGCCTGAATTCACATGAAATTGCAGCAAAATATTGTTTGGTTTGATACTTAGATTTTTGAACAGTTCTGGTTGACAGGATTATTCATGAAGGCCTTTGGAAGCTTTTCTGAAGCTGTCTTTTGGTAGGCTTTGCATTCAGAATTATTCCCTAGGTTAAATTAAAATGAAAAACATTAGTGAGCTTGCCTTCAAACAATTTGTGTTTAATTTTATTGTATTTTATGCTATGTTTTGCTTTGTCTTGTTATAAAAATACCAATTAGTCTTCATCCTTTGTTTTTGAAAGGACCCCCACAACCTGCAAACAGAGCTAGTAACTCCAACAAGAATCATCTTATCTGTCTAAACCATGATTTATGACTGTTTCTTTGTTTTTTATAAGTCCAGAACTTGGGGCTTAAATTAATAGTCTCTTTTCTTTCCCTTGCACTAATGAAAGAAGGCTGTGAAGCTTTCGTGCAGGTTTTGGTTTTGTGCTTGAAGAGAACTAGAAAACTTTGGGCATTTAGAGCAATTTGCTACATTGCATATCTCCCAGTCCCTTAAAAAACAAGTGTAGGCAAACCCATGCAGGGGAATTTCATAAATTCGCATTTTGTAAATGTGAATCTACAAAAAGCCAGGGTTTCTGTTCTGACCCAAAACTTCTGTTGGAGAAAGAGCTGTTTCAGATGTTCCTCGTGGAGCAGGGGAGAGGAGGGCACCTCAATTTTCTTACTTGATGGAAGGTGTGACTTGGTGAGGAGAGGGAATGGATGTGTTTATTTAAGAATTATAGTGTGAATTCCATAAAAGTATTTTACCCAATTAAGACTTTAAGTTTGGGGGAAGCTTCTTGGTCTGAAACACATTTTCTAGCAGGCTTCTAATGTAAGGCATGTCTATAGTCAGTGGGGAAAACAGAGCCTTGAGAAGTCAGTCCATCAGAAATAAGATGGGGTGAAGCTCCATCTGGCTGTGCCTCTCCCCCTGGATTATTTTTTGGGGGGTATGGAAGGAAGGAGGTGACAGAAAAACACTGGTTACTGTCTTCAGACAGTGAAACTAAGAACAAGAACTCTTCAGCCTCAAAGTAAGCGGTTGCAGCTTGATGATTTTGGTGCAATTTTTGCTGTACCCATCCCTGATGTGCAGGTCAGATATGATGCTAAATATGTAGTGACTGGCATCATAATGTTTCTTCCCGGTTTTCTACTGCAGCTGTTATCAAATTACTGAATTTTCTACCTCTCTGTCTGACTGCTGTCAAGGGGAACAGTCTGCCTGCCGTGATTGATGGCAGCTTTTCCCATCACTGCTGCCTTCTGATTTCATTTTCCAGGCATGTCTGCATCAAATTTTATTATGAAAGATTCTTGCTTTGTAATTTTATTATACAGAGAGAAGGAAGAATTAAAAGCATAAACACTTTTGTAATAAAGCAATATGTAGATTTCCAGATTCATGTTCTGAAATGCTCACTGACTGAGAGAAAAACACAAGGCTTGAGGCAGAAAAAGGCAGCCCTGGAATTATGAGTTTAGGCTCTGGAGAATCCAGCTGAGGCCTCTGCCAGTACGAACAGGCAATCAGAAAAATATCTGCCCCAAAGGGCTTCAGATTTATAGACAACACAAGCAAACTGCATTAGAAAAAAGCACAGAAAAAGGTCTGAGGGGAGGTGAGATGGCAGTGACAGAGCCAGACACAGGGAAATGGTGACACTTGAACCTTCAGGCAGCTTGTGGTGTCCCAAAGCCTCTGCTTCTCCCAGCTAAAGAGCCTTTTTTGTGGGAAATGAACAGCCTGAACCCTCAGTGCGGGGGCTGTGACATCGTGAATTCACCCACTGCACCCACCCGAGCACGGAGGGAGTGGTGATGAACTGTCTCGTGTCGTGCTGTTATCAGACAAATATGATCACATATTTGGTTCTCCAACCTGCCTCCCTTGGTGTAGGAGCCCTCCAGACCCTGCTCAGCACCTGGGGCTCCCCAGCTTTGCCCACTCGCCCTCCAGAGCTCCGCTCCATGGAGCTTCCCATCAACCCCCTGCAGCTGGGTCAGGAATTCCAGGAAAGGGTGGACTCAAGCAACAGAAAACAGAGCAGAGCTGTGGCAACAAAGTCAAATAACTTACAGCCTGGGATTTCGAAGGAGGTTTGAAGCATAAACTTGGCCAGATTTCTGCGAAATATGAGATTTAGAGCTTCAGCTTCTTAAAGCTGGTTTTTTGGAAAGTTGTAAGTTAAGAGAGAAGAACAAGAAATTTCAGAAACCAAGTGGTAAGAGTTATGTGGCCCAATGCAGAGGGGGAAAATCTGACCCTGTTGAGGTTCTCTGGCCTCTTCTGGGGATGTAGGAGGGCTGGGGCTCAGTCAGTCACACATTTACACTGGTCTGTGTTAAACTGCAAACCCAAGGCAGAGCCGGGAGTGCTGTCAGTGCCATGATGTGCCCAGCACCTTGGATTCTGACTTCTGTCATGTACCCAGCTCTGAACTGAGAATTATAACAGTCCAATAATTAATTTTGGTTCGGGTTTTTTTGCTTTCTATACCATAAGAAACAGTATTGATGACTTAGATACATGCACTACAAACTTGTTAGTCCCAGCTCATTTGCTGTCAGTAAATTTCCTCCTCGTTAAAGAAGAATGATGATGGCTCAAATTATAGTTGATGTTGCATTGCAAATAACAAATAAATAGCATAGAGGAGCTTTGGTTATGATGTTGAATGTTCTTTGAAGTTTTAAGTGTAATCACATAGTGATGGTGATATGTGAATAAGTCAAGGGGAAATTATGTAATGGTACAAAGAAATCAGCTACAAGCACTGATCAGCTGTAATACAGGAGGAATGAGCTCTTTTACCTATGAAACTGCCTCAGACTTGCCAAGTACCTCAGCTAAGCTGCTTTTTGCCCAGTGTGTGATAGAGATTTTGCTAACCTGAGCCAAACCACTTATTTATGCAGTTCAATATACATTTCTTGTCTGTGTTTGTTACTATTTTTTGTTATTTCCTGTTGTGTTAAAAAAACCATTTTTTTCCTACCTAACCAGGTCTTCTACTTTGATTTCTCTTTGTATTTTCATGAGCATAATAACTTGATTTTACCCAGTTCTTTGTGATTGGTTGACCATTAGGAACAGCTCGGGATAGGATCACTGCACAGACACAGCAAGAAGCATCTTGTACGAAAATGTATGGAACAGTCTCATGCCAATAGAGTGAAATACCCTAACTTTAAAGCCAATAAGTGTGTACTAAGTCTGTTAATACCATGCCTCTGAGCACTGAGTGATGCTGAGAGGTGCCACAGGGCTCACAGAAGGGTTGGTAAAGTGTTAATCTATGATCCTGCAAGATGATTTAATCTTGTGTAGGAGCACAGCCTCTCAAACAAGCTGTTCTTGAGAGTCCCAAGACTAAGATTTTTCATTCCTTAACCAAAATGAAGATTCTTACAGAGCAATCTGGTTTGAGCAATTGAGATTTTAGTAAGTAAATAAATTTGCTCCTTAGTCTTGTGATGCAGCTATCATGGCATTTAGAAATGGGCCTTTAACAACACATTGTCTCAACACTCCTAAATATTGAGTGAGAAGGGCATCAATCCCCTGATCTGACTGTCAGACACCTGTGACTAAATGCATCCTCAAATTAGGTGACCTCATACATTAGCAAGGTTTATTTCTGCAGCTGAATTCACAGCTCATTTGTTTACCACTCAAAGAAAAGGGAGGAAAAAAAATAAATCTAGATTTTCTTCTTTTTTTTTCTTTTAAAGGCATCCTGGCTTGTTGACCAACTTGTGTGTGTATTTCTTCCCAAATAACAGTACTTAGTCACTGAGGTGGGACTGACAGAATAATAGTATTCATCTGAATAAACCACTGGAATTTATTCTATTTTATGGTGATAAAATACCCATATTCATTTACTTGTTTTCAGCTTGTATGAGATAATGTCTCTCTTCCAATGCCAATCAGCAAAGGATGCAAATAATGATATCAGTGCATGGAATTAGCCCTGACCAAGAGGAACACTGTGTAGTCTGTTGTACAAATAGCCAGACTGATTCCTTCCTTCCTATTTTTTTTTCCCCAGATCCCTTTAAGATGAAATTCTGTGAAGTATTAAACACACAGGGCTTATTCACTTGTTTGTGTTGGGTAAGTGAATTCAGTGCTTGTGGGAGATGCCAGATGGGCTCTGGGAGAGACAGAAGGTCTCTGTGTCTCCACCAAGCAGCAGCAGCGTGCGTTTCCCAAACCGAGCTGCCAAGTGCCTCAAACCTGACCCACAGGTAAGAGGCTAATTTTGGTGCCCCTGCAAGCCACTGCATCTTTGACACTGAGAAATATTTAATGTCCTGAATGCTCCATTTCTTCCTGGCGTGCTACTGCTCAGCATGGAGGGTTAGGTGCTGCTCAGCTTCAACCATCCTTTGAGACAAACATACCCTGCTCTCCAGAAAAGATACAGGAATGATTACACTGCTTGGGCTGCTACAAAAAATCCCCAAACAAAAACAAAACCAGAAGGAAAAAGCCCCATAATTTATTTCCCTTTCAATCCTGAGTGGCTGAAAACAACATGCCTAAAACTTAGAGGTTCTGACAGCTTTTCCTGTTTCATATTGCTGTTGTTGGTTTGTAAAGAGATTAATTTCATAAATTTTTTCTGTTGTGGCTTGCTGCAATGGGAAAACAACAGTCCATATTAATTTAAGACTGAAATTTCAGCTTAATAAAAACTTTCCAAACCAGAATAGTCTCAACTATGGAGTTCTCAGTGGACTATACAGAGTCAGGGCAATGGCTGATTTCAGTTTAAGCCATATTTTAGTTTAATTTGTTCTCCAGTTGTCATCAGTTGAAAGAGCTTAATGAATCTGGGTGAAATGGAGAGCTACACTGCATTTTCCTGAAAAATGCATAAATATTTGCAGTGATTCTGGTTTGTTGCTGCATATTTTGTGCAGCCCATTTCACAAAACTTAGCAGAGTGGATTTGGTTTTCACATTGTGACTTGCTAAATTTATCTTGAGAATGAAATGCCAGCAGGAAAATTTCTCAGGTTCCGCTTTGTGGTGATTTTCATAATGTTTTTTAAGTTTGAGGGAAGATGATTAATTTGGATGTTTCTGCAGAAAACAAAAGCTGCAAGGGAAATAAATTGGATTACATCAGGGGGACTGGAGGGGAGCTTTATTTCAGACAGAACAAAAATTGTAATTATGTGTTGTTTTATCTATTTCGTGGCATAGCTCTTTGTGAATAATCACAATAGGACATCAGTCATGGCAGGTATTACAATCCAAACCAAACTTTCTGGAATATGCCTTCTTTATGTCAGATAAATCCTTATAAAAACCAACTATAGAGGATGCCTACTAGAATTCCAAAAGGACTGGGGGGGGTGTGTGTGTAGGAAGTTGGCTGAGTTTGCAGCAAATTCTTTAAATAATACATAGTTTTTATAACTATTGTTAGTCAGAAAATGTCAGTGTTCTTCATGGGAACACCTGAGATCAATCACAGAGTCAGAGAACGGTTTGGGTTTGCAAGAACCTTACAGATCATCTAATTCTAACCCTCCTGCCCTGAATTTGGAAGGGGTTAATCCTTTGCAGCCCACTGTGAATATTTTAGGCTAAAGGGATTTTTTTTTTTGTCTTCAGTGCACAAGCTCATATGAAATTATAGAAGCAAAGCAATATATTGACTTCCCTCTGAGTACAGAGCTTTGAAATAAGCTTTTGCACCCAGGTGGCTCAGCCAGCAGAACTCAAACAATAGAGACATCTTACAGGGGCTGCTAGATCAATGTCTCGTCCTAATGAAGTTTATGTTTGAAATACTATGAGGGTAAATCCTAAAAATCAATCTGTTTGTCTTTAGAAAAAGGTAGTGTTAAACATTCATCCTTCCTGCCTCTTAGTTTGGTGTTTAGCGCTTTCTGTTAATTATCGTTTCACTCTTGTTAATTATTATTTCAGTCTTACAAGGTCCTGAAGCTGCTGTTGGTTTAGTTGCACAGTGTAAAAGAATAGAGGGAAAGAATCAGCCCTGAGATCCTTTTTCACTGCTGTCCCCAGAGCAGAAAAAACTGAAAAATTAAAGGGTGTGGAGGAATGAAATTGAGTAGGGAGGAAAGGAGAAATGAGGGAGCACTCTGTGTCCTGAGGGGACCTGCTCAGAATTCTTCTGACAGAGTGAAATTTCAGCCCCAAATGCTTGTTTGAATTTGAAATGTTTTTGTTTTTGAGGCATTGTGATCTCAAATAAAGCTTTAAATCCAGGGCAGAACTCTGCTTAGTGGACAAAGCTCTTGACAAACCTTGGGGGAGAGCCTTGGTGCATATCTCACTATCTCATCCTGGGGATCTGGATGGGGTTTTGGCTGAACAGAACACATTGGATGTGGCTCAGGGGGAGTCAATGTTCCCCTCTGCAGCCCTCCCAGTGCTGTGCTCTCTACTGGCAGCTAGAAAGGTGCTGATAACACTCCAGCATTCTGGAGCACGGTGTCAAGGCTCTCTCTCCAACACTCCTCACCTGGAGTGGGCAAAATCTTGGAAAAGGACACAGCCAGGACAGCTGACCCAAACTGACCAAAGGGATCGACATTATCATAGGGTATTTACTCAGCAATGAAAGCTAAGAGAAGGAGAGTGTGTGTTTATTATTACGATATTTATCTTCTGGAGTGATTGCTACGGGTACTGCAGCCCTCCTTTCCAGGAACTGGCTAGACATTGCCTGCTGCTGGGGAGCAGAGAATAAATCTTTTGTTTTCCTTTGCTCCCCTGCACTGGCTTTGCTTTATTAAACTGCTTTTGTCTCGACTCATGAGGGTTTGTTTTTTTTTTTTCCATCTTATTTCCTCTGTCTTGCTGAGTAGGGGAGTGATAGAGCAGCTTGATGGGCGACCAGCAGCCAGCCAAGGTCAACCCACCACACAGAAAAGCTGAAAGAAAGGGGAAAAATAACCATTTTAGCTTGTGTTATAATGAGACTTTAAACCCCTTGAAACTTCAAATTAGAGGCAAGCCTGCTCCTCCTGCCTGACCTTGCCACCTTAAAGCCTACATCGTTAGTGCTGCATTCTCCAAGTACAAACACAACGCCCTGGAAAGGAAGGTGTGAGGAACGGGCTTCTGACAAAGCTGGTGGGATGTGTGCCTGTTACCTGACCTGTTCCCATGAGCTGGAGCGAGCAGGTGAAGCTGTGCTGCCCCAGGTACCAGGGCACAGACCTGGACACTCAGTTTTGGAGCCACACATTTAACTGGGGGACTTGCCAAACCTTTGTTACACAGCTTGCCCAAGGACACACACAAACGATCCTGGTACAAATAGGGGCGGGGATCAAGGACTTGCTGCTTTAAAAGCAGCAGAGGCAAGACCCTACAGCCTGCCATGGGCATGGAACTGTGGGGGTTGGTGTGGTATGAACTCTGATACCAAACTTGGGGCGGTATTTGTGCTGGCACTGACTATGCCTGAAGAGAAAGCCATAACACAACCCCAGACCCACCTTACTTTTTTTTCCAGGCAGCCCATGTGCATACAGACCACAGACAATCCACCTGCAGGTCAATTCCCACGGAGTCTGATGGTTCTGGTAGGAAGCTGCAGCCCAGCTGCACCTCAGGGCTGTTCGGGGCAGGCTCTGTGTGCCTGTGGCTCCCAGCTCTGCTTGGTACAGCAGGGTCAGAGACAAATGTTCAATCTACTCCCTCGCTGCCAGCCTGAGCCAAGAGCAATGACAATAAAACGCTGGCTCGGGGGCTCTCAGAGGTGGAGATGTAACTCTTCCCTCGTCTCGCTTGCACAGCAATGTTATTCCTGTTGGTGCAGATTTATGGGATGTGTGAGCCAGCTTTCCCTGGCAACAGTACATAAGAACCTGTAGAATGGGCACCTGGGGAGGGAGTCTTTCCCCTGGTGCAGCCTGTGGTGTGTGCTGGGGGCTGGGAAGGGGCTGTGCCATGAAGTGTGACTAGAAGGGGGTTATGACTCTGGGATGGCATCGTTGCATGACCCTTCTGGGACTGTAAACGGAGCCAACATTGAGCCAGCCAGCAGGTGAGCCTGTGGAAAAAAAAATCCCTTCCTTTCCTTGGGGTGGAGTGATGGCCATAATAAAGTTTGCTCACAGGAGCACTGCAAGTGCTGACTGCTTTAATGTGCACAAAGGGCTTTGGAGATGGAAATGTCTGCGTAAATCCTGAGGTTGTTGTTGGTGACAATGCTAGTTTAGAACCTGGGTGGAATTAGAGACTTTTCTTGGGATAATGGTCTCATTTTGCTTTATTGCTCTGTCAGGCTTTACCCTTCAGCATTGCTGTGCTGCATCTCGTAACTAGAAGTACCACAACATCCACAGCAATAACTATTATTTCCTCAGTTCCCACTGGATAAAGTCTGCATAATGGCCTCTGAGGATAATGTTTCTCCCAAAACCTGGATGTTACCAGTTTAAACAAAATAGGGTCTAAACACTGTGGAGTTTTCAGACTGTTGAAACACAAATCATTTTGAATGAGATGGGAATTTAATGGCAGAAAACTTCAACAGTTCAGCTTTTTATACAGTATTAATTGTCTCAGCTGGGCAATGCCAAATATATATTTATATATATATACACACATATATGTATATTTAAAATAGCCTGTTACCATTTCATTGGTTTTGCCAGACCTTAAGCACATCCTAGTTTAAAATCCTGCCATCTCTCCAAAATCTGTAAATCAGGTTTAGGGAAGGTGAAGCAGGATGCCAAAAATTGCTCTTCACTGCAAAAATGAATTCAAAGGAAAGGAGCAGAGTGAGAAGAAAATGTTAACTGTTGTTAATTAGAGATAACAAGGCAAGACCATGAGCTGTGTGTGTGTGTGAGCTGAGTCCCTGGGTGCTTTGGAGGCTACTGGCAGGGGAGCAGAGCTTGAGGGCAGCACCTGGAGCAAACAAATGTGTGAGCAAGTTGTGCATCTCTTACTGCCTTCCTAGGGGAAAAAAGGATGGGATTATCACAAAAGGTATTTTGCTTCATTTTAGAGTTTACTTCACTTGAAAGGCAACACAGAGTTTTGAACTTCTCTTTTGAATAAGCTGTAAAACCCCACACGGGCACTTTTGACTTCCACAAAAGCTCTGGACAGCATGAAACCAGTTGGTATCTGGGGCTTTTTTGCTATGTTGGTGTTGTTTGTTTGTGTTTGTTAAACATCCCTGCAACTTTTGGCAATATATTTCAAATATCTGCCACTCCCCTCTTTGATCTACTTTATCAGGACACAGAAACTTTACTGAGTACTTGATGCTGTGCTAATGAAATCATAACCATGTTTCCTCATGTTAATTTAACTGGGTTTTTTTTCTCCAAAAGTGGATGCAGAAACAATTAAAGCATGCTATTGCTATTTAACAGTCCTACTAAATATCCCATCATCGTGTAAAGGAGATACATAAATTCCTTTCTACTCCACCAAAATCCTTCAAGTTTTAATTTACTGGAACATTACAACAAATGTAGCAGTTCTTAGATCCTGAGGAATCGGAGAAATACTCAGACCCCCCACATGTCAACACACATCACTCAATTCAACTTACAGTGACAGCTGTGCATTTCTGTATTAGGAAATGTATTTTAAGCATTTGGGGAATAGTTTACAGAATTTTTTAAAGCCATGCATGTTATACATATTTTTTTAAATATAAGGTCTCAACAAAATTCCAGATTTTCTAGTAGGGCATGTTGGTTCGACAGTGACTAACAGTGTACCTAAGTTTATTTCTGTCTCTGTTTCACACAGAAATAAAGTATTTGCCAGGGTGATCTGTCACCTGCCTCACTTTCTTTTCCCAGGATTCAGTCTGGCCTTCTCTTTTCCCTCTCTTGAGTCTCTGGTTGCCTGATGTCTCTGCTGGTCACAGAGGGGTCGTGCCTGGGTCTGAGCACTCTCCAGGCTTAGGGAGATGTGAACTTTGAACTCGGTATTTCACAGACCCTGGTGAAAACCAAACTCTTGAAAGAGTCAATGTTCTGATACCAGCTCAGCAGTAAAATTGTCTCTGTAGCCATGGCCAGGAACTGCTTTGCTCTGTTTGCTCTCCTTCTGACTTTGATACGATCACATAGAGCATCTGTGACCCACTGCTATCAACAGATCTCCCTTAATTTGTGCCTAATCTGGGCTCCTCACTTGACATTCTCAAACCATGCGACAGACAAGAAGGTGAGAGTAGCAGCTCTCAAGATACTTGTTCCAGGCAATTGCCATACAACTGTGTTTATGGAGCTTGAATGTCAAGCATTTTAATAATCTCAGCTTGACTGAATCAAGATTTAATCATTAATAAGAGGAACAATGTTCCACAACTGTAAGCCCACCATGTGCACAAAAAAATATTGCTGCTTTTATTCATTATCGGTTCTGCTTAGCATTCCAGTGTTTAAAGGCCAATGAAGAGTCTGATCCCATTGTATCTATAATAACATTTTAAGAAAATAAATAAATATTCCTTGTCATGTAGTCTAAGGGAAGGTGCCTTGTGCCATGTTCTCAGGTGTTGTTACACAAAACCAAAATATTGATGTCTGTGCTATTGTAATGCCAAACCTGAATTTGTTAATATATCTCAGAAGTGCCTATGTCTGGTTTATGAACATATTAATTTGGTTGGATAGGGGTTTTTTGCGGCTCTGGGCTTGTTCATGTAAGCCAACAGAACATCCAGATGAGGGCACCTCTAACCACGACCTGCAGAGATGGTGATCAGGATCCATGAATCCTGCCTAAGCTGGTTTATTTATGGCTTCTCTTGTAACTGTGGCAGGGACCATGCTAGAACAGCAAAATTCAGCACAGCAAGGACATCCTCAAAGGGAAGCTTTGCCGAGATCAGTGGCAGGAAAAGCATTCCATGGATTAAATCAAGCAGCAGCAATTGCCACAAGAATTGAACCTGATCATGCAGAAGTTTCTCAGTTGTTCCCAGTACCAGCTCCATGGGAATAGTTTTCCACACATGACCAGGCTAGTGCAGCTCCTCAGAAGAAACCTCTTCCAACTTCTTTTTGCGCTCAACAAATGTGAAAATACAAGAACAAGATGGTTGATGCAGGAAGAACAGAGTGTGCCACAACATTATATATAGTCATTTCTGCAGAGTACTTCCTTGTGACACGTTTATTAGTCCTGGTTTCCAGAAGCTGCCCATAGTTAAAATCATACATCTTGGGGAATAAGCTTTGCACATTGCCAACAACATATGGCTCATTGTGGAAACAAACAGCAACTGAGTTCACAAAGGCATGTTTTCCTGCAGCCACTGATGTCTCAAACCATGGAAGTATAATATATTTTCAGTAATTACTCTCTGCAGTTCATAATTACCCAACATATGTAGGGTGGTGGGAGTTTCTTTGCAGAGCTCTGGAGAGTTTCCAGCAGAAGCAACTCAACGGTTAAGCACCAACAGGAGAGAGGAAAACCAGACGCGACCCCTTCGTTGTGGTATTGGCCTGCTCTATGCTGGACTCTCACTTCAACCCAAAATTTTGGGACTCCAGGAATTACATATCCACAGGGACTACATAACACATCTAAGGGAAGATAAGTTTTTAAATTATTATCACTCCCTGCCCCCCCCTGGAACAGAGAATACAACTTTCAAATTATTTTGTATAATAAAAGGTAGTCAGAGTGCCTGTTCAAGAGCCATTGATCATCTCAGTTGCTCATTTCCTGCTACCCTTGTGCTTAAAAGAGACAGATTTTTTCCCTCAGGCTCATGACACATAGACTTTTACCTCATCTCTTGTGCCTGATGCTCAAATCAAGAGAAAACCCAATATTTGAGTAGAGGGAGGAGTGGAAGAGGGATGACACTGCTGAAAACTGCCTTAACAACATATTTGCCAATGCTGTGCTCTTCTACCTTGAGATATTTACATCTGCTTCTTCCACCTATATCTTACTTTGGTGTGTAAATATTTTGTATAACAAAACTGAAGTACAGAAATTCTTGTGTTAAATCAGAGGAAGATGATTGCCCCGGGTGGGATCCTCAGCACAGGTACAGTGCTGGGTAGCACCAGTCAGCCTCTTGCTCTGCCTGAGGGCATTTCCTCCTTCCCTGCTCCCTTTCCACGTGAGGAAGCGGTTCCTGTTTTCTCTCTTTTCACCTCCTGGCAAATACAACACCCTTGGCTTTGCTATTCCAAGATGTCATGCAGTCAGGGAATAATTTAATTTGGAGAAAACCTGTAGGATGTGTCTTTCCTCCTCTTGCTAACACAGTTTTACCACTGGGACAGCACTGATGTGAGAAATCCCCCATCTTAGGAGCAGCTCAAAAACCAGAAGATGGGGTTTTGTAGAGTGATATTGAACTGTGTTTTGAAGTCACTGCATAAAATCCAGGTAATCCCTGAAGAGATAGGTAATAAGACAACAAAATAAATTTTAATATGCACCCATGGTGGTACTAAAGAGGATGTGAATTCCCCTATGAAAAGAAGAGCAGGAAATATAACAAAATCTCTTTTTTAACCAGTTAAAGGGGCTAAAGACAGCCACTGGCTTGCTCCAAGCATGTCTGGTTAAAACCTTTTCAAACTGTCTTTCCTTCAGTATCATATTGGGTTCTCTATCCAGGCTGTAGTTTCAGCCTAAATCATCTGCATTTTACAAGCTCAAACATCTTTATGAATTTTTCCCAAGGTTTCATCATTTTTTAGTGACCTTGTAAGTGTCATCACTTACTTTATTGTGCTTTTTAAAACCTCTCTCTAAATCTCTTCTTTGTTGTATTTTCTCATATTTTTTTTAATAAACTCTCATGAAATTTAGCTTTGAGGCTGGTAGGCAGTGAAATAGAAATGGGACATAATTACACAGCTGTTGACTGCTTTCCTAGGACTTGCCCTAGTTTTACTTGTAAAAATTCTAAAGTTTCTCTCCCAGTGACAACTTTTATTAGAGAATGACTGGATTCAGAATGTATCTGTTAAAAACATACTTATAACACAATTTTGACTTTTTTCTCACTTATCCTTAGATTTTTTGTTTTGCTTCTCAAACTGATCTTCAGTTTACTATTTTAATCTAAATAATCTCAAGTTTGAGGATACTAAGTGGAGCTATGTTTTTAGTGAGGCAGGTCCTCAAATGCTGTAAACCAGGGTAGATGTGACAGTGAGGAGCTTAAATTGAGGTGTCATTTACACTTCCTTTAAATCTGTATTTAAGTTAAGTTAAACAACAAATATGACTCAGAATTATTCCTGCTGTAGTTTACTACTTATTTTTGTGTTTACATAAAGAATTTTTCAGCACAGTCATTAACTTTGTCATTGTGGAACAAGGTGTAGAGCACGTCCAATAAATAAATCCCATGCAGAGGGTGGGGGGATCAATGACATAAACAAAAGAATAAAATCACCTTGTAGAAAGCCGTAAAGTCTCCCAAATATTATTTTTTTCTATTCTTTCTGTCATTTTTTATTCAATATTTTGTTGCCTGCAAAAGAAGTTCAGGCTTGACTATACTAAATTACCTTTTCAGTCAATCCTTTAAACATTCTGTAGTATCATAGTATAGATATTAATATAGAATATTTTAAGCTCAATATGGTTAATTAGCACTAAGCTAATTTCTAGGGCTTTCTAGGAGAGGAATATTGCCTGTCCAGAGTGGGGAAAGAGCTGCTGAGCCCAGAGTTCCCTTGCTCCTGCAGCAGGGAAGGCAGTGACAGGGTAGGTGGTTGTGTATTATTTTGTTGCTTTAAACTCGGGTTTTGTTGGGTTTTTTTTGGGTTTTTTTTGTTTTTTTGTTTTTTTTTTTTTGGTTTTTTTTTTTGGTTTTTTTGGGTTTTTTTGGGTTTTTTTTTTGTTTTGTTTTTTTGCTGGAGAGCTGTGGCTCTTTGTATCACTTTTCATGGCTGTGCAGATCTAGTCTGCCTTAGGGCAGCAATTTTCTGAGCTTCAAAGAACTCTTGTGTGAGTGGAAAGAGAGGATAAATAAACACATTGGTTAGCCAGCCAAGATAAAGTGTAGGTCTGCTCTTGCATAACATCTGGCTCTCTGTATTTATAAAAATAAAGCAGAACCATTTCAAGTTGCTTTAGTTCCCCCAGAGGAAGAAGAGGAAACTCTTTGGGGGAGAGGTAAACGCTTCAAGAGAAAAATATCCTTTTCTTACCATTACCTAGATCATGGTTTCCAGTGGGAACTCCAAGTAAAAAATTGGAAGTGTTTACTCTGAAGAGTTCTGTACATCAAATACTTTGATAAAGACACGACAACAGTCATTAGGTTTGTTGTTCTTGTCAGAATTTGGGATGAAGTTTTCAAAAGTAGTCACCCTCCTCGTTCTGCTCTATTTCAGTGCAAAGTGAATTAGGATAAAAGCTGAAAATCCAGACATATCTGAATGCTTAAAAAGCCCGACTGCCAAGCAGCAGGGAAATAGGCTGGGCCTGCAGTGGGGCTAATCATCTCCCCAGGTCTCCAGCACAGAAAATAGTATTCAAGCAGGGCATTAGGCAGGATGGCTGTGCCTGCTGTGGGTGTGCTCCTCGGAGGACAGGCTGGCTCCCACCGCTCCAAATGGCTTCAGGCTCTGAGGCAGCCCCCAAAACCCTCCCAGCAGATATTTGTGTGTGTGCTTAGCAATCCTCAGCCAGTTACATCCATCTTTCTCTTGATGTGCAATTTTTAATATGAACAATGAGTTTAATGACAAACTGCCTCTCTTTACTTGTTGTGAACCTTAATTTGGTGTCCCCAGTCCTTACACTGCAGGGATTGTGCACAAGCAGCCCCCTTTCTCTTTGGAATTCCAGATTTTGCCTCATTTTTTTGCATCCTTTTGCTGTATCTCCCCTGAGCATCTCTACTGCAAGCTGATAATTCCAAGTCTGCTTAGTTTGGCTGCTTCCAAGCCATTCCAGACCTCAGCTGTTTTTTTTTTTCTCTCCTTCTTTTTGACATTTTACATTTCTCCTATTAATAGGGGGGTGCAGAAAGATGCAGACCTTTCCCTGAGATTGACAAATGAGGCAACTTTTTCTGGAGAATCTTCCTCCTTTTACTCATTCTTAGAGGCTCCTGCTACATTTGATGCTGTCAGATACTTGTCAGGCTTATGTTTGCACCTCCCTGCTAATTACTGAATATTAATTTATCTTCATATTCACTACCATGGTCTTCTTGTCGGATTTCAATGGCTTCATAGCCACTTCTCAGCAATCTGTTTTTATGGATGACTCTTCATTAGGATCTGGACAGAGATATCACTGTGGGGCACCTTGTAGTGCTGCATTTCCAAAAATAAAACTGAACCATTTCAGACAGTTTTGGGACTTGGGGGGTTTGTGGGAAAAGCTGTGGGAAAGCAGCAAGCCATTTTAAAAAAGCAAAGTATTTATCACATTTCAGGTGTGGGTAGGAGGTACATGTATGGAGTGTAGTCTTCTCAGCTCCTCAAAACTACTGGTTACAGATCAATGTAACACTTTAAATTGTGTTTTCATTACCAAAAGTGAAAAATTGCAGGTATTTTTCACGGAATTTGTAAAAGAGCTGCTTACTTGTAAATTTTTGGAAAATATATGTCCATTTTTTCTTTTACTCATTTTTTAAATCACATTCTTCCCTTTTCAGTTTTGCTACTGGAAAAAAAAAAAAACACCCTGAAATGAGAAGGGATTTGTGGTATTTTTAATAGAATTTGTGAAAGAGCTGTTTACTTGTAAATTTTTGGAAAATATATGTCCATTTTTCTTTTACTCCTTTTTTTTTAATCACATTCCTCCCTTTTCAGTTTTGCTACTGGAAAAAAAAAAAAACCACCCTGAAATGAGAAGGGAGTGGGGGAAATGCGACATCACATAATTTTTTTACCTCTTTTTTTGATGAAGAAATTATTGTGCTTTTTTTAAAAGCAGCCTGCTTTTCAGTGAGATGTTCTTTTGTTTATCTTTAGTAGACAAAAGAATTGCAGTCACCCTTTGGATGTCCAGACACTGTGATTTTGGGAAGCTCAGAGGGACTGAAGGACGTGCCTGAGAGGGAACACTCGCGCTGTGTCTAATTCCACCCCTTCTGCATGGCTCTCCAAGGAGCTGCAATATATTTTCTGGCACTGTTTTCACGTGGTTCTCAGCAATTGTTCCTGATAAGGCTCCCAGGGAGCCTAAGGAAAGATAGAGCCCTGGGTTGTCCTGGGGACCTGCTGAGGGGCAGATGCTGGATTTTAGCCGCGGGCTCTGCCAGCAATCAGTGCCTTTCCTTTGCTTTGAAGGGTCAGGCAGGGCACGGGAGGTTGAATTGTACAATTTGTGCTTCTAAAATGAGGTTGCCTTTTCCTCCCTTGCATCTTTATGTCCTTTAGGACTTGCTTTTAAGAGTGGTCAGGTTAGGGCGAGATTCTGGCGCTGAAACCACTCCTTTTGGGGTGTTCAGTTCAAAATTAACTAATTAGGACACTGGTTCTTCACAGTGAAAACTTGTTACAGACACGTGTTCCTTTTGGCTAAACTTTGGCTGAAGGTCTAGAATGTTCAGATTTTGGGTATGTCCAGAGCAATAAATGTATTTTCATTTACCAGGAAGGTAAAGGGAGGCTCTCCTTAGTTTCTTGTATCTTCTACTGAACTTGAGCATGTTAATTTTGAAGGGAATTGGAGCTATGAGAAGCAGAAATTTGATAATATCATAGAACAGTAGAGTGGTTTGGGTTGGGAGGGACCTTAAAGCCCATCTCCTTCCAACCCCCTCCCCTGGGCTGGGACACCTTCCACCATCCCAGGTTCATCCAAGCCCCGTCCAACCTGGCCTTGGACACTTCCAGGGATGGGACAGAACACATTGAAACATATTTCCACATATTTTCAACGAATTTCTGTAAAATACTTCATCAGAAATTAGAGGAAGAAAGAGAATTTCATGGAGCAGGCTTGCTGCCAGGCAGTTTCTAGCTCAGGATACGTTTAACCCTTTCTTTGCCTGACAATTTAGTGGGATGTGCAGTGAGTAGACAAGTGCTGGGCTTCTGGAGCACTCCTTTCACACAACACTTCTTTTTCTGTTGTGATCTGGGTTAACAGCCCAGTCCCCACATTTATTAAATGAGTGACCACTTACCAGGCACAAGAAAAAGACTGATCCCCCTTTCCTGAGACACCTGATGCTGTGTGGGCTGTCTGCTGCTCACAGTCCCTGTCCTGGAAGGTACAAACCCTGTTTGCAAGGCTGTAAACGCCAGAGGTAAGCAAACATGAGGGATGAAGTGAGAGAGCTGAAATCACCTTGAGTAATGGTGCTCCATTGCAATCACAGCTGGCTTTGCTCTTATGGTAATAGAGTTGCTTGCAGGGGTTGGGCTATAATGAAGTTTTGTGCTGTAGGCCAGGGAATCTGATGTAATCAGATTGATGGAACAAAATCAGATATTCAAGGGAGAGGCAATTAATCCTTCATTTAAAGACACTCAGATCAGCAAGACTTCTCCTGTTAAGGACATAAATAAGTCTTTAATGTGGACTTCATGACAGGTAACTCCTGCAGAGGCATCTATCAGCTGTGTGTAATGGTAATTTGCAACCCCCTGAGGAGTTTGAGACAACAGATGACACTTTCTCAAGTTTTTTTTTGCTGCTAGCATTCACAGCGGGGTCAGCCTCTTGCTCAAGAAGTGGGCCTGGCCCTTTAGATGATTGGAATCACTCTAATTTTCTACTGCTCTGAGGAAGATAAAAAGTTGTCTTGAAGAAAGTAAAAGGATGGCTCTAAGAAAGGATAAATTGGGAAAGTCCAAGCTTATGAAAAATTTTACTTCAAGCTTGTAGGTCAACTGTGCAAATAAAAACAGAGCTGGTCTGTTTTAGGGTTGCTTAATCAGAATAAGGCAACTGCTCATTAGGACCTCATTCAGAATACTCACGGATGCATTGAGACAGATCTTAAAGGAGTAATTGCTTGAAAACCTTGTCTCTGGTAATGTGTTACCCTGTTGAATGATGTGTGAATAGATCTATTCTTTTGGGGAAGTCCTCTACTTTTTTTTCTCGATTTTACTGAGGTTGGAATCTGTCATGTCCTTGCCAATTTAACAGATCATTATGAAGCCTGTTTAGCTAAAGAAAGAAAATCAATACTTTGGAGACCAAACTGCCACAGCTGGATCAGTCTGTTGGCTGGTGGGTGCTGAGCCCGTCTTGATGCCTCCAAGGCTCTCTGTGTCCAGGGAAAAGCGAGTTTGGCACAGTCCATTGTCTCTTAGGCAGCCCATGTGAATCAAAGATATCTTAATTTACTTTTTCTTAAGATTTCTTCATTTTCTTCTTTTCCCTTTCTGTGCTAGCACCATGGATCGGTTAGTTGCTAGTTAAGAAGTAGTAGATTACCGTATCAGCAGCCTCAGTGGTAATATATAAAAAGGAAAAATCGAGTTTTAATTGAAACGTTGCAAGTGTGTAGGATCAGGCATACTGAAGAATCTGTGCCGGGAATTTCCAAGGAGCTCTGGAGGAGTTAGGGCACAAAGTTACCCTCAGAGGTGAGAAAGTGAGCTGGAGCAGCTCCACACAGCATCCACACACACGAGCAGCCTCCTGAGATGATTTTCCAGGCAGTCCCTGAAGCAGCTCCATCACCGTGGCCATCCCTGAGTGCAGAAGATTGATCTACTCTCCTAGAAGTGAATGAATAAAGTCTGTGAATATAAATGCTCACCCCAACCCTTCCTTCACGTAAATTAAAAATAGAAGTGAGGTCAGAAGGGGAACTTTGCCTGCAGTGTGTTACTAAATCAAGCCTTTGTGGCAAGTTAAATTAGACATTTCACACAGCTGCTTTATTTATGATTACATGGACTGTCATATCTGATAATGGTGGTTAATTTTTATACCTGTGCAGTCTCTGCCTGACTTTATTATCCAATCAGATCAAACTCACCCATCTAACTTCCTTACAAAAATCAGTTAATGTATTCTACAGAAAAATAAAACTTCTTCTGAGTAGGACTGAAAGTGATACCTCCTGCAAAAGGGAAAAAATCTTACTGTAGAACAATATTTTTCCCTCTTTCCAGTTTTCCTACACAGTGAGACCTCCTGCTTTTATTGGTACCTCTCCACATTCATGAAAGATAGAGACAACCAATACTTTGAAGAAAGGTACTTACCTTTTTGATGGACCAATCTCGTTCTGTGCTAATGTTATTCTTTTAGAAAAACAAACAGAAAAAAGTTTCCTGTGCTTTCAAGAGAAATGCCCATACACTCTAAATATGGGGAGTAAATTGCCCTGGTTTTCTTTACAGTGTGATTTAACACACTCAAAAACTTCATGATGTTTCTCTTAGCCTTTTCATCTCTAGACTAAGCAGCCCCAGTTCCTGAATAATTTGCTTTTGCTGCAAAGGGATATGCAATAAGCATATTGTATAATGATTACAGAATGGTATCCTAAAAATATATCCTTATGTGTACAGCTTGAGAGGCTATCAGCTATGGCAGAGAACATGAATAAGAAAGTAAACATTAAATGGAACAGGAGAGAAACTAAGAATTATACAGTAGGGTATGAAATAATGTATCAGTGTAATCTCAACACTGATTAGGAAACCAAAAAAGGGAGGGTGGGACTGGGAAGCTGTGTCCCAGCTATAAATGAAGGGGTTGGTGATGTTCAGGGAAGGTCAAGATAATTCCACACACATCGCAGTTGCTGAAGGATGGCCCGTAGATTTATAGGGTGTCTATCAGGGAGACACTCTGCCTGGAATGCAAAGGCATAGTTCAGTGTTGAAGAAACAGAGCAAATAAACATTGAATTAATGGAATTAGGGAAAATCCTGACTCCTTAGAGAGCAGAGATTGATTAACAGCAACTCTGAAAAAAAAAAAGTTAAACAGGAAGGACCAGTGGTCTAATGACAGGAGCTGGCATGGAATTTGGAGAAGACCCCAGACTCTAGGAGGCAAAATCCTGGAGGAGGGAAGATGGATCAGAGTTCCTCCCTGGAATGGTGCCTGTGGTTTCTCCTTGATGAACATTTCCAGTTTAAGAACCATGGGGTGCTCTGCTCTGATTTGCCTCCTGTGGCAGTTTTTGGACTCTTGCAGATGTAGAGACAGGAAGGGGTTCATTCCATATGGGTGAAGAGGTGTGAGACTGCTCTGGTAGCTAATTAAGAACAGGAAGTAATGACGGTTCTGTAGTTTTGTCTTAACCTAATAAAGAATGAAAAGCAGCTGAGGTGAATGTGGGGCCAAAAGGAACCCAACAAATGAAGTGATAATGAAAGTTACGTCCAGCGTAGACCCTTAAGAAAAAAGAAATAAATGAGTTTCACGCTAATTTTGATAATTTTCCTATAAACCCCAGTTCTTTTCCAACAAATTAAAAGCTGATTGTAAGCAAGCAAGAAACTGCAATTGCTTCTGCCTGTTATTAAGAAAAGATTTCAATCTCCTAGGGAACAGATAAACCAAGCATCAAAGTAGAGCAGCAGGACATTTCTTTTTATTTTTAATTTTTCATGTGCCAATTCCATTGGACACATCAGAGAAAGCAGCAGGAAGGCTGTTTTGGCTTTAAAGTTTGAGAAACAGAAAGAGAAGAAATAGATAATCCAGATTCAAACAGATGTAAGATCAGCATAAAAGATGCTGTTTTGGGGAAGCCAGTGACATTAGCTAATCAAGTGTAGAAACCCCCCATTTCTGTTTAACTGCTTTTCTCTGCTAGATCTCTTGAGGCTGCCAGCAGCAATCACTTTGTTAACCAGAAAACAAAATGGTAATTGAAAATTCACTTAAAAATTCAACTTTCTGAATAAATCCAAGTCCAGAACAAGAAGTTATGCAAACCTAATGGATAATGTTAAAAGGAGAGAGCTGGCGGGTGAGATTAATCACAGTGAAAAGTGCTGAAGGAGTTTCATTGAATGTCTGAGGAATGAAGAATGTGAATTATTAGCAAAAAAAACCCCACAAACCCAAACCAAAATAAAACTAAAACTGGAGTAGAAACCTAAAAGCTTTAAAATGGAAAGAAATGGAGACAGAGTCCTGTGCTGGGAATGATGCTGGGACCCATAAATCTGGAATTGCTCATGTGTGATGCTGGGTAAGAGGCAGGAGAGGAAAAGGAGGAAACCCAAATGCACAACAGCCTCCACCCCTGTCTCTACTGTATTTGTGCCCTTCTGAAATCAATGCAAATGATTAAACACACAGATATTTAACCCAGACCAAAATCAAAGCACGGACTTTCAGCAGCCTGTGACAGCAGCACCACTGCCATCAGAAGTGTTTCCATCAACGCTTCCATTGCTTGGAGTTGCCTTTGAAGCTGATTCTTTTCATGTGAGGTCTCAAAGGCTTGTTTTTCTTCATGTTTAGCCTTTGGAAAAGAGAAGTCACGTCTCACCTGGGGAGACACCAGGCTTTACAGCCTTCCCCAGCAGCTGAGCGAGGCTATGTGCAGGACAGAGAGAGGAGAGAGTGCCCTGGTGACACTGCCAATGCACACGTGTGGGGTGTGAGCACAGGACAGCCAGGCTGAGTTCTTGAAAGAAAAACTGTATTTCCAGTTTTCTAAGGAGGGAAGAGAAGCTTACAAATATAATCAAGCGTAGAGACAGACATGGGGACTTTGTACTGTCCTAAAACAGGTTAGTGTTTCAAATTATTATGAAGGTGAGAAAATTCTCTTAATCTTTACATAACCTATTTGTTTTATTTTTAAGAGTTAATTCTGAATTTAGATTCCTAATTTAGTTTTCTAGGAGATACACAAGACTTCTGATATCTGTTGTGTTAGGGAAGATGAAAACCTCTTGTTTTCCGTGCTGTATTAGAGCAGGATTTTGTGGATGTGGTCCACCTCCCCAAGACTTAGTCCTAAGGTGGCATTTAGCTCCTTTTTCCACCTGAAAGTTTAATGTGATGTTCTAAATTGATTCTTCTTATTCTTTGGGCTCATCTGTGTGTTGGCTTGAGGGGGAAAGGGCTGAAGGGTGAATATTGCAGGCCTGGAGCAGTTGATTCCACAGTTCAGTCACACAGCAGGATCATTTCGCTTTCCTTCCTTCAGATGTCTGGTTTGATCCAGGCATGTTCTGCCAGAGAGACGCCCTGGTTCCTGAGAACCTGTCCTAACAGACTCATATTCCAGAGTATGAAAGGATAACCCATCCATTTAGCTGTGATGTTGGCAGAGTCCCCAAGTAGTAAATTCCCTTGACACACTCTCAAAGTCTGAATGCTGTGTAAGTCATCCAATTTTCAGAGTAGATTTTAATTCTGTTCATTAATTTGTAAAGCAATTACATACTCATGTAAAGTCAGCATGCTTTAAAGAAACAACTAAAAAACCAAATGGATTGAAAAATAGCTACAAGGCATAAGCGTGTTAAATCTCTGGTTTTTAAGGCTAACCTTACAAATGCATAAACATTCTGTTAAATCATACAAATCATAAAATAAAATACATATGTTAAACTGATCATCCTTGTTTTTTTGCAGTTTACATAAAGTAAATTAAATTACTGTTTCCACAAACCAAAAGTGGCTTTTTTATATAGATTAGTGGACTCTGTGTTCACGCTGTGTTTACTGTTATAAATCTGTCAATGGCAGCCTTATTACACCTGATTTATCTGTGACATTGTGCTCTGCTGTGTACAGCTGTGTTTGGAATGGGTCAATAGTGAATCAATCCTGATTAACTGTGAACATTTCCCTCATGGATCTGCTGCTGCTCGAGGTGTCCTTCTCACTGTGCAGCAGGACAGGGTGGTGTCACTGGCAGATAATCAGCCTCTTCACTTTCCTCTCTTGTTCCTCTATGGGATCAGAATATATGGGAACATTTGCAGCACAAAGCTGAGGCATTTTATTTCCTTTAAGCATTAACAGCATTTGCTGCTTGTAAATCACTATATGGCTCCCATTTAATTGTAATATGTATCTTTATATGTTATTATTGAGCAAAAATTACAGAATCACAGATTCATTCGGGTTGGAAAAGACCTCCAGGAACAGAGTCCAACCTTTTACTGATCACCACCTTTTCAACTCAGATTAAGATTTGATCCATGTTCACGGGAGCAGTTTTGTGGATAGATAGAATTTGATAGAATTTTCCATATGAATAAAGGAGCAGAATATAATGCTTGTGGAATTGAGGTCTGCCCTGCACATGCTCGAAGGGAATACTTACTTGCTTAAATTCTGGCTTAATTGGAATTGAAAATGGAGGAAATAAGTTCCCCAAACCTTATGAAGCCGTTTCTTCAGTCTTTCCAGTATGAAAGCTTATTTCTGAAGTGGTATAATCTACTTTAGGCATAATTAGAACAAAGCACTGCTGTTTCCTAGATGTGGCAGACTTGGCCTTTGCAAGCTGGTGTGCAGGAGGCTTTTTGTGCTTCAGTAATTTAAATTCATTTTTTCATTTAGGAAAATTACCAGGTAATTATGTTTAGTGCGTTGCAGATGTATAAAATCAGTGTGTTGCAGGGGCAGTCAGGCTGTGTTGCAGGCAGCTCTGGCTGTTTGAGCTGTGCAATTTGCAGTTATCACTGCACTGGGGCGTGAGGGAGCAGCTCTGATGGGCGTCACTAAATTCAGTGTATACGTGGTGTATGGGCAGGATGTGAATATGGTCAGACACAGAACTTCCTGCACTGGTTTTGCCAGCTTGGAAAGAAGCATTAGGCTCTGACCTGGAAGCCATATGGCACTAAACATGCATTTCCAAGTCCATATAGACTTACCCTCAGTTTCCCCCTACCCCTCTCCCACCGATATCTGGTTTCCCGCAGGTGAATTGGTGGCATCTTCTGAATATTCATCTCCTTTGGGAATCTGCAAGTTGGGAATGTGAAGATTGAGCTTGCAACTCGATTGCTAGGCACTGGAGACTTGGGAAATCTTTGGCTATGCCCCTGAGCCAAGCTGCTCTCCTCTTCTGGGAAGGTCGCTATTTAATGCTTGAACGAGTGACATTTTCTGTCTTTTTCTACAAACCCTGTGGCAGATGTTAAAGGCAGCATTCTAGGAGGTGAATTCCCTTAGGAGTCCAAACCGAAGCCTTTCTCCTGCCTCTTCCTGAAGGCTCAGAGAAATTCTCGCCTCCCTTCCTCTCCAATAATCCTGATTCTGGCAAGGTGCTCCAAAGGTGATGTAGAAGACACGGCAGCTTTGTTTGTTACCTGAAGAGAAATAGGAAAATGTCAAAGAAACTCCATATTGGTAGATGGAAGTGAGTGATCTGTGAGAATTTCTAGGTGATTCAGAGCCCTTTGCATAGTTACTTTCTAACCCAGTAGGAGATGCAGGTGGAGCGAGAACAGCTCAACTCAAGTTCTTCCAGTACACACATCGTGGACTTCCTCAGTTTCTCATCCCAGCCGACCTTCATGGACAAACAGCTATTTTTGACACAGGATAGCTGTGCTTTGGTGTATTATTTATCTTAGTCACTTCTACCACTGAAAGACTTGAGGGAAAAATGTAGTTTTAAACCCCACTACAGAGTAGGGTATTGTTTTTCAGTTCTCTCTGCCCCCCCTTTTACTGTAATGGCCTTAATGAAAAAAAAGCGTGAAGTTAATGTTTCAAAAGTTTGACATGGGGGATTGCTGTTGCTATTAAGGACTGTTGCAAAACAGAAACTGAACTCTTGGTCCTTATAAATGCCAAGAAAAGAGAGCTCCATGAAAATCTGCACTGCTGATCATGGATATGAAGATAGGTACAGTACTCCCCTAATGCCAAATCAGAGCAAAGGTTTGAAAGGATTGGAATTTTAATTATTTACAGAAAATTACTTTATGTGCCATTGAATCAAATTCTTCTGCTGGTTACAGCACTGACATGGTATTTTAAATTTTATGGTATTCAAAGAGATTATTTTTGTGTTGGATATTTCTTGAATGGTAATTTTCACCCAATTTGCTTTTTATAGGAAAAGGTTACCTTAAAATATAACCATTGATAAATGGGTCTGACAATACAACAGACGGCCCAATTTTTCTCTCCTGAAATTCCATTTTCAATGGATTTAGGACTTATGTATTCTCAAGATACATCTTTGATTAAATGAAATTAAATACTTGACTTCTTAAAGGTCAGCAGGTTATATACAACTAAGATTGTAAAAATATTCAGAGTGATAAAGAGTTGGACTGAGAAGCAGTTTCACCTTATTGATGCAAAAAATGTAGTCATGGGGACTGAATATATAAATGAGCAAAATACTCAGAAGAATCAAGTTGAGAATGTGAACTTCAACACAAATTAATTTGTACCTGTTTCATGCAGGTGAATGAATTTCTAATTCACCATTAGAATTCTTTCCACAAATAAAAGTGGATGGGGTTTGAATCCACTTTGTTAAGTATCGTGTTAGACATAAGTAAAGAGTTTAAATTTGATTTCTCTCATATTCAAAAGTGTTATATTTTGTGTATAAGGCTGTACATAGAATGATGTGAATAGGTTATTATAATCTGTGAGAAAAAGTGTTTAATGAATTACAGTTTGATTTTCAAGGAGACAGTCAGTCGAAATGTGAGAAGTTCCTTGCTTACAATTAATCTGTATTTCTTTCTGTTAGAAAAAGAGCAAGGAGGAGGAGTGCCCAAGTTGCCCTCAATTTGTTTTCTAATTTAGGCTGAAGCCTTTCTTTGCAGGTGCATCTGGAGCACGATGGAGTGTTGTTCCAGTGTGTGTGTGTGTCTGTATATAAAAGCTGTACATACAGAATGTGGAATTAGACTATCCCTTGACAAGAGGAACATCAGGTACCTCTGCCACAGCTGCAGTGGGTGAAATCTTACATTCCATCTGTAAATTTATTGAGTACATGCAGAGCAATTGAATCTGAAATACAAGCTATGGAATGTATGACGGATGTCAGTCCCGGAAACACCTGCTGGTCATTAACAATGAATTTTGTCCTCAGTGTTGGCATTTTTGCACAGGAAGGCTTGCATCCTTGCTTGGTGTTTGCTGTTATTCCGTGTTCTTCTGTGACGGGTTGGCATCATCTGAAATCCTGTCCCGTTTGCTCAGACTTTAATCTTTGGTGTATAAATTTGCTCATCAGGCTGTTTTCCTGAAGCACTTTGTGCCTAAGCTTTACAAAACTAATAGATTCATTAATTTACTTGATGCCATGATTTGGGATGGGCTCTTTCTCCTGGTCCTCACCTGAGAAGATCCTGTGATGTGCAGTGCTGCTGCTCCTTGTCTTTTGCCAAATGTTATCTGCTGATGTGCAGCTGTGGTGGCTTCTAACAAAACTGCCCCAGCCCTGGTGAGAGATTTCTGTCACCTGAAACCCCCAGGACCCTCAAAGCCCTGGCACAAACCATGGCATTCAAAAGGTGGGACTCGAGGCTTTGCCCCTCTGAGCGCTCTTCCCTGGGCATGGTGAGTGTGGAGTGAGTAAGGTTGGTCTGTGTTTTCAAAACTGTGGGAAAACTCAAGAGATTTCAATTCTCCTGTTTCCAAAAGTAAAAAGTATAGACCCCAGAGCAATATTGCACATGAATGATTTTATGTTCAGCATTATGATGATGCAAGCCACCGCAATGTGGGATACTGCAATAGACAGATGTAGATGATTATTTAAAATGTTTTTGTAATTAAGTTGCCCAATTCCATTAGCTCATAAGTGTCTACTACTCAGCATAACTAATAGGAATTTTATGGGGAATCAATTAGGGTGGGAAAGCAGATTCTCTGGCTCCTATGATCTGGAAAGATAAGAATTCAGGAACAGAAATTAAGTTTCTCATTTCTCTCAGAATTCAAACAAATTATACATCTGGCTCAGGCAGCAGTTACGAATCGTGGCTTTTATAGAAATGCTGTTTGGAAAAAAACCTCTCATACTAAACCCAAAAAATTAAATCAGTAAAAGTACCTATTAAATAGCACGGAACAGCTCGGGTAACATGACCAAAAGAAATGAAATTCATAATTAGAATATCAGCAGGCTTGTGGCAATGGCTGGGAAAAAGCAAATTGTTCGTAAAAAGCTCCTTAGAGCTGGGATTAGAGTAATGGACGCCTTGAATTAGACTGATTTGGTACTTAGGGTACAAATGCAAGCTCCTAAATACACTTAGAATAGTGTGTAGTTATGTGGAATTACATAATTGCACTTTCACTGCTAAGTCAGTTTTTTGAAGTGTAGGAGAGAAATGCAAGAGGATTTATAACTGAATTAGGAGCTGGGATCCTGTCACAGCCAAGGCTTTGCATGTGAATTGGTGGTGATGTCAGGGAAAAGCTGGCCATCTAAAGCCCACAGTCCAGCAGGAAAAACATTTCATATGATATGGGTTATCTCCCTTTGTCAGTCCAAGTGAATTCTGTGGAAGGTTACCAAGGCATAAAAGTCAAGCACAGACTGTCAGATTAATGATTTCTGAGGACCTGAGCAGCCTGTTTGAGCTCAGACTCTAGATAGAAGAGATTATTAAGAAATTCCCCAATTTTACTTCCACTGGGACTGGCTTTTCTCAGCATCAGGGAATATTGTACAGACAAGATCTCCATATCACAACTTTTCTTGTTTTATTTGTTGCAGTGGTTATTTTCTTTCATCTAAGATGTGCTGCTGCAAGAGGTTTTCCTTCTTTGATTTTGTGCTGTAGATACCCATAATGTTGATTTGCCAACCTCTGAGTTGCTGCCATGATGCAGAATGAGCAAAAAACAGGAGATGTTCCATTGAAATAATTAATCTACTGGTGCCACAAGTTAAACTTTAAATGATCTGACATTGAATATGGCTGGTGGTATTGCCTGATGGTTCAGTATTAGTAAATGTTACTTCTACTACAAAAATCCGTGTGAAAAAATGGTGGTTTATTGTAACTGAGTTTTGTAATGGTAGTAGTAATAACAACAATATAAATAATAATAAAAAACTCCCAATATTTCTTGGCGAATATCTTATTTGCTGCAGTAGATTTAGTTTCCCCACAGTCCAGAAACTCTTTCTTGCTTCCTTTTTACTTCCTTATATTCTTATCTGAAAAATGCTGAAAAATAAAGTAAAAATAAAGTAAAAATGACCTTTAAATACCTTATAATTGAGTAACTGGAAATAAATGAACAGTTCTCTTGTCTGTTCTCCATATACAACCTATATGCAGTGCTGAAGGAAAAAAAACATTGCTGATGCTGATAAAGCCAACAAAAATATCATAAAAAGTTGGCAATTTTTCTAAAGATTCTTCAGAATGCCACTAGCAGCAACCCAGGGAAGAGGATGTGTAGCTGAAGTTTTGTGTTTGTTTTCAGTCTCTTGGGAACTTTAAGGGAAAGGATCACCATTCCCTCTATTAAAAAATAAATTAAGTGAGTGAGTGAAGAGCTTTAGAAACAAAACTGTTCTCTCTGAGGTTCATGTTATGGGTAGAAATAAAGTCCTTTTCATTTATTGCAGTATAAAACCCCCTTGGTAGTGCTCATTTTATACACCAGTGGGTCAGTTTCCGATTCACATGGTTGCTCCAAAGATGACTTTTTCACACCTCCACAGATGCTCTGACCTGAAAAGCAGCCAGAGCAGTCCCAAGATGCCTCTAATTCCACCTGATCCTGATGGCTCTCTGAGGCCTGTCAAACCTCAAAGTCTGCCCAAGAGCACTGTCAGTGCCCTCCTTCTGCAATGCTGCCTCCTCTGAATTCACATGGACAGTGATGACCTTGAGATTTCCAGAGAACACCCTTAATTCTCATAGTCTATGTAAAAAATTCACCTGGAGAGACTTTTAGCTCTGCTCTTCATTTTAGCACAACAACCCCAACCAGAGGTTTAGGTCCCGTGGCCACTGAGGTTCCCATTTAAATATGTACAGCAAATTGTATTATTTGTGTCCTTCTGCCCTAAGGATGACTTTGTCCCTGGAAGGGGATGTGTTACAGTGCTGGAGCGGGATTAAACCCCCTGAACCTGCTTTGTTTCCACCAGTTTTAGTATTTCTAATTAATTCTCTTAAAGGAGAATAATAAATGGGGACCAGATCCTCCAAGCTAATTCCCTGTGAAGCATTCTTGAAGTTTTAGGGAGTTGGATTAAAGTTTTTGGTCATATAATATCAGTGTATATCACTCAATCTAGATATGCTGGGCATTAAACTTAAAATCTTGGAAGATGTGAATGTGTCTGTAAGCTGCTATGGTACAGTTTGTGATGTTCATTATCACTTTACCATTCTGTTAAATCCCTTGAGACTTTTTCTTCTAGAGTTTTTAAGGCTTTCTTAAATATGATTAAGGAGTTATTAAGCCTTTTATCTACAGGGCTTTGTTTGATCAGCTGTAATTCGATGCACATATTAATAAGAAAGGAGGGTGCTCATTGATAGGGCCAGACATGCAAGTTTAATATGCAAGGTGTGCACAGGCTCGTTCCTCTGGCAGAGCTGTTCACTCTTTATTCTTTACAAAGCAGAAGAAATCTTTGAATTCAGTTTCCTAGGCTTTGATTTAGGCTCCTAGAGCATCAGGTGTCAAATGAGCTACTTCTGTTATTATTATATATTTGCCCAACAGCTTTTCTAGCTGATGGCTCCATCAGGGCTGCCCAGGCCATTCTCTGCAGAGCTCCTTCCCAGTCAGTGCATCCCAATCTGGGCTGGTTCCTTCCCAGCTGCAGTGGGGACAGTGGGCACAACAACAGCACATGTGAATGCAGACCCCAATGTGGAATACATTTGATCCATAAAAAGCTCTGTTTTAGCTACTCTGTTCAATTCCATAGCGATGCTTACCCCCAACACGTCTGTTTTCACACCTACCCCAGCAAGGGCCATTTTTTGTGTGCTCTTCTCCCCCCTCTGTTACCATTTCACACAGTAGGACCTGGCACTGGCTGCTTCCCAGACCCCCCAGTACGAAATGCGATTGCTTATTGCTTTCTGCCATGCAAAAATATGAAAAATATTATTGCTTTTTTTCCCCTTTATTCCTCTGCCTTTTCAATTTTCCAGGTTGCTACCAATTTCTGTATTCCCTGTTCCATGTTTTGTGGCAACTCCTACAATTAATTTCGTGTTTGTGCTATGGAGAACCTCCACATCCTTTTGTCCCAAGCATCCCCTTTTCCAAAAGGTTTAGTTCCCCTTCCCTAAATTATTTTGTGATGCTGCACATAAAAATTTTGTCCTGAAGTTGGGAGGGAAACTGAGGGGGTTTCAATGCAGCGTGGAGGAGTCAAGCTTTGGAAAGGGATTTTATTTGAGAAAGCAGAGAGAGTACTGAAAAAAAGGTTGATAGGCTTTATATTCCATTAAATTCACGTTGGATTTCTGCTCTTAGCATCAGACATAAAAAATATTGAGCTGTCCAGTAGCAGATCTTCGGAACTTTCTCTTTCCAAGCCTTGGCGAGGAGCAACTGTTACTTAAAGGCTCTAGGGCTGTGTGTGTCCAGCAAGCCAGCTGGTCTGGGACAGAATCACTTCCACACTCCCTGAATCCTTTGACCTCCCTTAAGCAGAGAAATGCAAGTCAGCAACTTGAGATGAAAATTTTAATTAATTAGTGCAAGGTAATTAATAAGCAAAAATTTATACCCGTGCCATATGTCTGGTTTGCAAGTGTGTGCACCTGTGGAGTGTGGGCAGAGGAGGGAGGCAGCTCCTGGGGCCGGTCAGAGGCACAAGCTGAAGTCAGCAGGACATTTTCAGTGCAGCTGTTTGATTTTGTTTAAGGATTAATGCTTTTGCTTTCATATTTTTTATTTTTATTTCATTTTCTTTGGTTGGTAGCTTGCTCATGGCTTTGTTTGTTTGATTTTTGGTCTTTCTTACTTTGGAATAAAGAGTTAAAAGGGTTTTTCAAAACACATGAAAAATTTACTGGAAAACCCACAAGCTAATTTTTTTATGTTTCCATTTTCTTGGGAGCAGTATAGGGACAGTACAGCAGACCTGGCTGTGCAGGGAAAATCCTAAAAATGCAGGAAATAACCTACCTTTTGAGATTCCTGGAAGTGTCCAAGGCCAGGTTGGACCAGGCTTGGATCAACATGGTCTGGTTGAAGATGTCCCTGCCCATGTCAGGGGGTTGAACTAGAAGCCCTTTACAGGTCTCTTCAAACCCAAACTATTCTCTGATTCTATGGACAGCTAATCAGTCACTTGCTTAAGTGTTGTTAAATTGGGAGAAAAAAACCTTCGACTTTTGAAAAATGTAAAGCAGATCCGTTTGCCTGGAATATTTAATGTGGGAATGAAGAGACACAGACTCCATCAAGAGGTGGGTTGACCTGTGGAAGGAGGAGATCCAGGATGGCGAGGAAGAATTGTCCTGCGCAGGCTCTCCCTGGCAGAATTCCCTGAGTGATAAACACGGGATAGTCATTATTGCTGTACTTGTGTTTGGGGCATGTTTACAAGGCACTGTGGAGGTGAAAGCTGTTATGGAAGTGTTGAGTTTCATGGTTAATTGCCACGATTAATTGCAGAGCTCGGTGGTGTTCCTGGTGCACATCCTTTTAGGAACACCGACAGGGGGCTGGCAGAGATGGCTGCTGCTGTAACAATGAGGGTGATGAACCATGTCAGAGCCAATTACTGCATGTGAAGTGCTGGGAAAAGGCAAGTGTGAATTGCTAATCCATCACATGATTGCTATTGCTTTAGTTTATTTATCAAGCAAGAGACATTCTAGAATTTAGGGTGGAGATCCTTCACTCTTCTAACAGGTTTAATTATCGTGATTTCACTCGTGTTTACACTGAGTTACACCAACATGTGTTACCATTCGCAGAAAATTGCTGCCAGTCCCTCTATTTGGCCTTTATCAAGGTCTAATACTTGTTTACAGAAAAAAAAAAAAAGAATATTTTTTTTCCTCATCTCACCCATTTCATTGGAGTGAATATTCACTATCAAATCTGTAGGGTTGATTTGGCAAGAGCCTAAGAGCAGTTGCAGCAGTGAGGTTAATGCACAGTATTTGGGGCTCTGTTTGGTGTTTCCAAACACGTACACAGCACACAGAGATGAATCAACTTATTTTGCAAAGTGAAGCTCCGTAAGAGCAGATATGGAAACTACTTCATGCAGTTAATTGTGAGATGAATTAACGAATAACACGATGTTTGAATGATGTTTGAGCTACAGGGTACTCACTGACATAAAGGCATGCTAAGTTAATTAGAGTTCATTTTAAATGTTAAAACTGTTTTCCTATTTCTCTTGAACTGAAAAAGTGTCACAGTTCAGTAGGTGAAGAAAGGTGATCCTCAGCTGGGCATGTAGAAAGGACGTCAGACTATGCCGTGAAAGACACTGGTTTACCTTGTTTTTAATTAGGTTGGCACTGAACCAGCGTGTACTTACCTGAGAGAAGCTCTGCACCGAGTGACATTGCTCTTTATTTTACCTGCAAAATCAGCATTCGGTTAATTACAGCCAGATAAAAAAGTGAAAAGACACCACTTTGCAACTTAAGAATTTCTAAATCATGTAAGAGTTAACTTTTACTGTTAAGCTCATTCTTCAAAAAAAGTAATTAGATTGAATGATAGTTCTCCATCTTGAATGTGGGAGAAGATAAGATTCAAGATTCAACTTCTTGATTATTTAATATTTTACAAGCTGAGTACATCCAGAAAGAAAGTCAAAAATACAAAAGTGCGGTGCTGAACTTCATTCCCCAAGTGGATTTCACAGTGTAGCTTCAAATACAATGTTACTGAAATTTCATTCAATAAAACCTCCATATAAGCATGTAAAAAAAAAAAATTTAGAAGAGTTTTGCTGAAGTTGTGCCCATTCCTGAATTGGGTCCCTTGTCAGTGAAATATTGCTGAATTTTTTAGAGAATATTAATAAGTTACTGGCATATTTTAATGATTGCTTTCAAAATTAATGATTGTTGCTACCACAGACTCCATGGTTTGTTTGGGTTTTTGTAATAATCTCCTCCTCCATTGGGGAGAAACAATTTATTCAACTAAGCAATCCCTGGGAGTGACACTAACAAATGGTACTGTAGGAAAAAAGTGGAAATATTTAATTTTCCTTTTTTTACTCTTAGTGTTTCTTCCGGTTTTGACAGTTATTTTATTTGAGACGTTGAGTGAGCTCAGTGCTAAACCAGAGCAGAGCCTGAGGGAGGTGGGACCTGGATACAGAGAAAAAGGATGGATAGGACATGGATACAGAGAAAAAGGGTGGCTGGACAGCACAGAGAAAGGGGTGGAAGAGGTTTTATAACCACGTATATAATATGTGCAATAACTGATATCTGGCAATTTCAAACAGAAGGGTGGTTTTCTAACTTGAGGTTGACTGAACCTGGTTTTGGCACTGGAAAGTTTTATAATTACAATTTTTCAAAATCTGTTAATTGTAATAAATATGAATTTATTTTAAGTTTCCTTGATGGTTTTTAGAAAGATTGTATTTCTTCTTCAGCTGACAATGTTGAGCATGACTGAGTATTTTTGCCTGTTTCCTAATTCCTCATACCACCTTCTAATTCTTGAATTTCCTACTACTTTGTTACGTTTAATGCACATTATTTATTTTAAAAGTGGTTTGAAGCTGCTTGTCGAGTTGGTTATGATGTTATATATATTTTCTAGGTTAGCTCATGATTTCTCCTGTGATGAAAGGTACAGATAGGCTTCTTTCAAGATGTGAAAGGAACCTTGTCAGCCGGTCCTTATCAGCAGCTTCTTGCTGTCCCTGCAGGGCTGCCCTTGGGGTGCTGCTGGGAGGCAGAACAATCACTTGGCTTGCAATTCTATTCTAATATAATTGTGTATTTTGTAAAGGCACTCCCAAACTGGGAGATTTTGACATCTATTTGAGTTTTCCTGCTCTCACTTTAAATATGCGCTCTTCAGAAGAAGCTAAAATGCCCCCAAAGATTAACAGTACATTATTCAGCTGGAGGGATGTGGTCCCTAGGGATGCAGACAGCCACAGTGTGAATGTGTGGGTGAAAAGCCACTTCATTGATCTGACATAATGAGGTTTTGGGACCTTTAGTTCTTATGTCGTGCCACTCATTTTCAGCAGATAATGCAGCCCTTGCCAAGACCAGTAAATTTAAACCTGGTTTAAAGGTGAGCAGGTATTGTTACACTTTGGGCCCTGTCTGCTGTGTGGAATGAGAGAATGGGTCTCAGCAGAAATCTGCAGTCTAGAGGAGCAGCATTGCTATAATGAGTCGAATTTCCTTGCTTTATTTTAGGTTTCATGGCAGTATTTTCTGACTTGATGGCTTATATTCTATTTGTTATCTACCTGCATGTGATAAATGTGCTTAATCTCTTTTGAATTCCTACATTAAACCTTACTGGCTTTATCACTTAAATTCATGTTTGTTTGCTAGGGCAAGGGAATTGGTATTAACCATATGAATTGGTTTCTAGATTAGTGTTTTTGTCCTTTCCTAATAAAAAGTGTGAAATGGTATTTTTAGAGATCATTTGGCCTTCAGGGTTTTCTCTTTTTTCTTAGTGATCTTTATTACTTCAGCAGAGCTGCTGCAGAGTCTCAATTTTGTTTTCAGAAGCATAGTTCTATTCACTGAACTCCTATCTTGCACAAAATTGCATTAGAGTTATTTCTTGGAGAGCTAGAAAGCTAATAATTGCCTTTTAAGTTTTAATCATGCTTTTCAGTATGGCATAAATTGCTAAATTAATTGACTTTTTTTTAAAGATGCAGGACAAATCAATGAAGGTGACAATTGCCGAGTGAGTTTGTTTTACAAAGCCTTCCAACAAACTCTCTATGACTGAATTTTTTTTCTTATTTTATGAGTGTATTGCGTTATTCTTGTGTTCTCTTGCAGTCCTCATGGAGCAGAAAGGCAGTTTTCAGTCATGGCAGTTGTGTGGTGCTGGAGATGCCCTCTGGGTAGCACAGGGGATGAAGATGTAGGAGCAATTAATAGCTCCAATCCTGGCAGAGTATTTGGGCAGCCAGTGAAGTTTCTCTGACTTCCTGCAGTTCAAACAGGAGCAAATAGCACAGCTTAAGAAGGATGAAGCACAGCTGGGTTGGGGACGAGCTGGGTTCTCTTTTCCACTTCACCATTTATTTCCAAGTAACCTCAACTAAAAGTATTGCAGTGCTGCAGATGATTTCTGCAAGACTGGATCCGGACAGCAGAAAAGGCAGAGAGGCAATAGTGGGAAAGAGACATATATATATATTTAAAAAGAAATGCTTTCAAATTAATCAATGTAAGCCTTCTTAAATCCACTCTCTGTGTCTCTTGTACAGTCCTGCATACATAGTTGATCAGAAAAATCAGTGTTGTCTTATGCTGTGCCTTTAGAAGGAAGAAGTCGTCTAGGAAGTTTTCCTTTTGTCTGTGGGTCAGGGAAATTTGACCTTCAAAGATGATCAAGCAAAATACTGTTGTAACACAGAACTGGATTCATTTCCTACGTAAAAAGTGCTGGAAAATAATTTTTTATTAGGGAAGGAGGCAGTGATTTCAGTTCACCTTCCCTATTGCTCCACATTTATCAGCTGTATGTCAAAGGACAATAATTAAGAGAACATACTGAGAACATTGATTTCTGTCAGGTTGTTGTAAGTTGCATAAAAGCTGGAGATTTAACAGTTGTTAAAGACCGCTTGAGTTTTTTTTCTTTGAGAAATCACTCTGGGCACATTTGGAAATTCCACCGCTTCTCATTACTGCAGAAAGGCCAAGAGCTTTGCCCCCCAAAAGGTGCTTATCCAATCCATTAGAAAATGCTACAATTCCTCCCCGACAGCATCACAGAAATGAATGGAAACACACATAATAATTCTATTTCAGTAAGCGGCCACCTGCATGTCTGACAAGAAAGTGTCACATTTGCAGAGAGACATTGCAGACCTGCGAAAGCTCTCCTGACACTCATCAGAAAAGAGAGAGATGCTGAAAAACAGAGCTGTAGGGAGGACTGTAGGTCTGCAAAACAGAGCAATTATTGATAGTGGTCTGCTGTAGACAAATCAAAGTTGAAGTTTACAGTCATACTCAAATAGCCTCCATTTTGCACAAGTGCTTTTGTTCCTTACAGATGTGCTGTGCAGTGGGGTTCTCATTGGGATTGTGATTGAACTGCAGATTGCTATATTTTCCTAACTGACACTTGTACTGAGATTTCAGTATATTGCAGTACCACTCTGCTAAAGAAGAAATCCCATGGACCACAAAACACAACCAAATTAGTAAATCTGATATTACACATCACACCCTGCACTCACAGAATATCTACCGAGAAGAATCTGCTCAGAAAGTTTTAAACTCTGGCAGCTTGGAAAAACCACAGCTCCAGTCTTAATAGCTTATATTTAAAGTCTTGGACTCCATGATCTTAAGGGTCTTTTCCAACCCAAATGAATCTATGAGTTCAAAGTTACCCATTAAGATGAGCCCATTTTTCAATGCTCTGTTCCTAACTTAAATTTACTTCTCCTTGCTGCTTTAACAGTTAAATCCCGGCCAAAAACCCACATGCTTCAGTAAAGTTATATTGTATATTTGAATTCAATAAAGACTGGGAGAGCTTTAAATACATACAGGTGTGTATAGAAATAGGTTTTAGAGACAAAAATGTTATTGATGTACTACATAGCTGAAAATAAATCACTTAACAGCCCACTGGTAGCCAGCCATTGGCTAATGCCTTATCTGGACCGTGGTCTGAAATTCAAGGGAATGAAAAGATTTTGTAAAATGTTACCAACCTAGAGAGACTTTTTAATAGAACCTGATCCAGTGTCCACTGTCTCGTGGAAAAACATCACCCCACTTTAAGTGAGGTCTGCGTAAATGGACCAATGTTCACACAGAAACAAACTGCCTGGATTTGTTCTTGCCTGGAGGACAAGAAGTAATTAGATTGGGACAGCTGGGAATGCCTACAGCCCTTTCCCTGTGTGTCTCCAGATGTGACAAAAGTGTTGAGTGCTTTTAGCTTTGCATCAGGAGCCCTTTGTTGGGAGGTCTTTCTTCCAGAGAGACAAAAATGACATCTGCAGAGAGCGGGTATTTTGCTTCCAAGCATCTGATCCCAGTGATGTTCTGTGCCTGCAAAGCTGCATGTTGATCAAGCCCTGATGATTTGGCAGAGTAAGGTTATGAAATAATGCTCAGTCTGTGAAGCTGGAGCTGGCACTGGGAGCTGACTTGTTTGTGGTGCTTGGAGAAGTTGCTCATGAACAAAGAGACTGACTTAAACTGGTTTGACATTTTAAAATATCAGTGTTAAATCCTCATTGATCTCTATGCTTGTGTTTTTGTTGAGAGACAAGAGCACAATAACTCCTCTGATGTTAACAGTGTTTCTAAGTCATCCCTAGAAATTGTGAACTGTGATTTTGCTATTTTAGTAATTTTCATTGTCACGACTGTACTATTAAACACAACACAGCACAGAGAATTTGAATCAGGCAATAAATTTTCCTTAAAATTCAGTGACACAATGTAAAAGATGGAAAACATTTTCAAACCCTGTTTTTCAGGCAAAAAGTTGGAACAAGCTAGTTGATTCTCTCCATAAGGAAGGGGAAATATAACAATATACTCATCATATGTTGTGCCAGGTAAATTTGGCAACCGAAAGGTGGTGGTGGTGTTTTGGCCAGACCAGAGGGATCTTTGAAAGCAGAAAAGCCATATGACCCTAACAGGAGATTCCAGGAAGGTCTTAGTGTCATATTTTTGGTCATTTGTTAGAATGGTTAATGAATGTCATTATTAAAAGAAGCTACAGTATAAATTCCATGTGCCTCCCAGCCATCGAGTCCTGCTTTGGATTTGTCTGTTGCTTGCAGAAATTGCCAGCTGAGATTTCCATGTGAAGGTACTTGGGCACCACGGCAAAATTATTCTTGATTTCTTCTGGTATAAATGACCCAAATGTTCCTCCCTGCAGTACAGTCATTAGTTTTCATAGCTGTCAGTACAGAGCACAACCAGACATCGAGCTTTGAACATATTTGATGGAATCACACAGGCTAAAAAGAGAAATGTGTGGGTTCAGCTCAGTTATGTTCCAAAACACAGCCATGTGTTGCAGCTACTGACTAACTCGAGGGCACAATATTGTTTATACTTTGGATTTGGCATTTTTACACTTTCACCATATTGGACTGAATTGATTATATAAGAATCACAAAGAGAAATCCCATCTACTTTGAGGACAACGATATTAATAGCAAATATTTATTTCATTCCACGTGATTTTGGAATTGTAATTCTGCTGTGTGCGTGGTGTTGACATGAAAACAAATAAGGTGATATAGAGATTCATGTATTTGTTGCCATGTATCCTCAATCTGCTGCTCATAGGGAATATTTGACTTAAATATAATACTTTCAGCTGAATAAAAGTATCCATTTTGAAAAAAACAAAACCTCTCGTTACCAGAATTGTATTATATTTTAAATCTGTTACAACTCTTGTCACACAATGAAGATGAGTGAATTAGACCATTTGATTTATTTTAGTGGAAAACCCAGAAAGGCTATTGGAAATTCTTGAGTCAATCATGGACGCTATTGCTCATTCTCTTGTGATTTTTTAAAAAAAATCTATTCAGCAGTTGGTGGATCTGTTTTATCTTTTCTCTGTCATTGTAGGCTGATATAAACCCCTTGCTTGTGACTTTTTTTCTGGAATATGACTGAATTTCAGATTATTAGCTATTGTGTTCAGACAGTCAGGTGCTGTAGTCAGCCCTGAAGTTGAGTACAGATAAACAGAATGTGAATTTTGACCATATAGACCCTATCAACTTTTTATATATGTGAATTTACCTGTGGGTTTTTGGCATGAATACACTCGTGGTACTGCACTCTGTGATACCTACAGTGGACAAACCCAAAATTCTGAATTAAGCCTCAGTGGATATTTCAAAACTCAGCCCTTTTAAAGTCAGAGCTGCTGACCTTGGAGCAGTGTGAAATCTGTCAGCTTTGTTTTGAGTGCCAGAGCACCACAGCATGCAGACATGACTCAATCCCGTCTCTTGGCGAGTCGCTCACAAGGCTGTGCACGCAGCAAGGAACAGAAATCCCCAGCTGCCAGGCCCTCCAGGAGATGGGCTGCCTCTGCCTCTGTTCTCAAGGAGAGTGTCTGGCTGCACACAATGCTGAGCTGGTGTCCACTGCTTGGAGGAACTGATCACAAGCTTGCCTTAAAAGTGATAATTTATTTGGAAGAGGGGTGACCTTTGCCTCCGTGGGCACATGAAAGAAAGCAGAATGAGGGCTCTCAGCTGGCTTCTCTGTGAAAACATTTGTAGAAGGGCAAGTGTGAGATGCAGGCAGGGAGGCTTTGACCTTCTGGGACTGACACTGAGACATTATAACTCTTTTATTTCGTAAAATATCAACTTCCAAGTGCTTGGAACATCTGCATAAGAGCTGTGGTGAAATGGTCTTGTTCTGACGAGTAAAAGCACGTCTTGGCAGAAGGGAGGAATCACAAGGAAATTGTGTCTCCCCTGACATACCCACAAACTGGAGTGCTCCAAGGTAGAAACAGGCATACCACTGAGGTGAAAGTGTTGCCAAAAATAAAGATTTGTGGTGTTTTTCTATTGATGGTTTAGTAACAGGACATTTCTGCACTTCTTTCTCTTGCTTTGCCTGCTGTTTTTCTGAAAAATGTGCAAGTCTGTGGTTGCATGCTGCCCATACAAACAACTCCATATTTCACACAAGCAGGAGTTCAAATCCACTTTCCTAGGCCATCCCAGTGGTGATGAACTTATTACGGACCATGGACAATCTCAGCAGCTGCAATTTCGAGTTTCCTTTGCATCCCTGCAGTCTTAACAACTAAATTCAGTCTTAGTTGATCTTCACAACTCTATAAACAATTAACTGGTCTTTTAAATCCCTTTTCAACCTCTTTCAAATCTCTTTAAAGCCCTTTCTCCACATCACATTGCTTACCAGCACCTAAGCACTTTCAGTGGTTCAAATAAAGGAACCACAATAATTATCTCTTCTTTTTCCTTGCTGCTTCCAAGAGTGGGACAAAAGGAGTGTGTGTGCTAAATTAGAAGAAAAAAGTTTTGCTAAGAATAAACAAAAGAATAATTTTGTTACTGAAGGCCCTTTGTGGAAGGGAGGTGTCTGGAGAGGGAACCTGGAGGATACTTTCTGTGTAAGGCCAGACAGCTCTCTCTACTCCTCTCAGCAATTAGTCAGTTTAGAAGCTTATCATTTTTGACCATATGGCACAGGAAACAACTTGAATGATGAAAAACCCAGGGCCAACCTCATCCCACCGGGAGGTTCTGTTGTTTTGTGATGACTTTGGCTTCTTGTGCAAAACTTCTCCTTAGTGACTAAGGAGGCTCTTGCTGCTTCTGATGTCACTGCTTTTTCTGTGGATGTCAAAATACCTCCTTTTCTAATCATCATTGCCATATTATTTTTGTCTTCTCTGAATTTTTTTAACTTTTATGGCATTAAGATAATTGGGCTGTTGATAAGTGTCTGCTATTAAAAAAAGAGACTAAAATGAATCCTGTCAGATACCTGCATATAGCTCCTGCATTTACCATCGACCTGAGCCTCCCTTTATTAGGTGGAGATTTGAGTCTACAGAGGTCTCTGGAACCACACTCTTTTCATCCTGAGGGTTTTTGCCTGAGATCTGCTCTAGCTGAACCTTCTCTTCAAATCCATCCTTCCTTCAGCTCTGTGTCAGGATGTAACACGTCATGCTCGAAATTCTGAAAATCCTTGTTGGTCAGAAGAGGTTTTGCAGTAACTGTTAATTTTGGGGATATCCAGGAATTGTGATGTAAACTTGTATCCCAGGACTCCAGGGTTTGTTGGCTGATCATTTGAAGCTGGAGCAGAGCTCGTATTTCATTGCTTTGCCTTTTAATTGTGCTTTTAAATGTTTTTACACCTCCTAAGTGCTTTGGGGATTTTCAAACTGAGCAAAGCTCTCTGTTAGTAGAAAATTTGACTTTAATGCAATGAGCAGCAAGTGATTAGAAGCTAAAAGACCAGGGAGGAGAAGATCAGGTGCTGATTCATTGTGACTTGAATGGAGCCCAGGGGATCTGGGCTGGTTTCGAAGTGAGAAATGGGAAGATCTGGTGTTGGCAGCAAAGCTGAGACATTCCAAAGGTTCTGTCACTGTAACACACTGTGGGTGTAAGAGAGGGTTGTATCAGCTGAAGGAGTGGTTTACTTGTCATCACAACCTGGGGCAGTAATCACACACCTTCAAATGTGATAATTTTTGTAAGATCTAGAGAGCTAAAATGTGTTTATATAAATACAAAAGCCATCATGGAAGCCATTGAAGAATCAGATCCTCAGAATGGCAGATATGAGGGACAAGAACACTAAATCTGAGGCAAATAAAATTCCTGTCTAAACCAAAGAGTGATTCTGAAAAGCCTAAACCATTTCAATAAGAGGACTAAGAGGAATGCACCAGCTTAAGCATTTGAACAGAAAAAATATATCAAAATGTAGCCTAACCTTTATTTCAGCAGGTAGATAGGGTGTGTTGATTGATATACAAATATTTTATGAGTTTGCAGATAATTCAGATAAAATATCAGCTCATTTGATTTAAACTGAGAAGAAAGTGAACACTTAGAAGTTTTATGATTATGAACATACATTCAGCTGAAGGTGGATTCTTCAGAAAAACTGTAAAGGCTTTTTCTTTTCAATAAATGGAAAGCTTTTCCACAGAATTTGCCACAAACTGACACTGCTCTTTTCACAGCGTGATTTTTGTAATTATCTCTGTGCAGAATAATCATCAATTCTCAAGGAAAGAACATCCAAAAGAATTGAGCCTGCAAAAATCTTTACAAAGTGACTTTGTTCCACCATACTTAAGATTTCCTTGATGTTTTGTGTTGAGTTTTTATTGGAATATGGGTAATTACTGTCATTCTGCCCAGAGATGTTGCTCTTAATACATCACTTCAGTGGCTAAATTAACAAGTAGTGTCACCACTGACATTTCTTTTTGAAAAATAATTAGAACCCAGCCTAAGATTTAATGACCCACGTGCTAGAACTGCCCATTATTTGTTTTTCCATCCTGCACATGCTAAGGAAATTGTACCCCAAAAATAAAAGAAATTTGAAGTAGTTGTGTAATATTTAGCATTATTTAGTGTTGTGAGCCTAATTAGAGTCTTTCAAACCAGGTTATTAAAATATCTGGTGTAACCTACTCACATCTTCATCTGTCTCTGTCGTTTGCTGTTTATTGTGGGAACCTGTGCTGGTACAGCCCTGGAGCTCCTGCAAATGATGTCTTTAAAGAAAAGGGAGCTTAGCTGGAGCTCTGGGACACGAAGGTATCAGTGCACAGAGATCTGTGTGATACCCAGGCAGTGCACTGAACTCCCAGTGCCTCAAAGCTGCATCATTAAAGAGAAAGCATATTCCTTTATTTTCCTCTTTCTGCTGTCTCTACATCTGATTTTAAGCCCTTTGGAGCAAAGGCACGCTGTGTGTTTGCTAGAAAAGCTAGAAAACACTGGCTATGATCTCCTGTGCAGTTTGAAGGTTTTACCACCATTCTAACACAGAGATAATATTATTAAATCACTGGATATGTGCTGGGATATTTTTTCCCCAACTGTTGCCTTGAAGCGTGGCTTTTCAGGATGGTTGATGCCTCCTGTTTTCATGGGCTTTAGGTTTTCAAGATATCAAAGTCATTATCTTGGAGCTACAGCTTATAGATAGATCCTGCAGTGCAGCTACAACCTCAGAAAGAGTTTGGAGTCAGCTCTCAGATGGGGATTTTTTGGGTTTTGTTGTTTAGTATATTTTATATTTGTTATTTTTTGATGAAATGTTCTGACAGCATTCTGCTGAAAGATAACAACACAAAGTACAGCAACAGCATAAAATCCCATTGGGTTCTCTAAAGACCTTTCCCAAATGCAGGTTATTATTGCCTTTAGAGAGGACAAAGTCTACCCTCAAACCATGCTGAAGCCTTTAGGTGTCCTGCTGAGATAACTTGATTTAATTATATTATATCTGACTTAATTATAACACATCTGACTTAGTCTATCATCATATAAAGCATGTTTTACCCATGCCTTGAGGTTTATAACCAGGGGATTTTTTGTTTTACCTAACGATTTATGTGCAACAGTTATTTACGCTGCTTTGGACTCTGAGGTGCAATTGCACTCTAAAAAAATGGTGCATAATTTTAAATTTAAAGTGATTACTTGTAAATTACTGGTATTCTAATCAAGATGTTAATGAAAGGGGGGTTTTATGTACAGGTTTTTCTGAAATCATGCTGCTCTCACTTTAGTAAAGTATTTTCATCAAATACTAAGATTTATTTTTAAAATTTTACATTCAACCCTGAGGGTCTGGAAAAAAATATAGTACAAACTCTTTGGAAAAAAACCCAAACAAACCCAAACTGACCCCAAACTGCTTCTGCTCAATAATTGTTGAGAGAAAATTTATCCCAAGCAGTTTGAGAGCTGGGAAGGAGCAGTTTGGCTCCCGAGCCTTTGTGGGGTTGTTCAGAATGTCGATTAAGTTTTAAACCTCTGTTGTGTATCAGAAGCTTTGATATCTCGAGCTCCTTTGATCTCCAGAAAGCTTCTAACTTGAGGATAACTCACGGAGCTGTTTACAAACGTTACAAGATAGATTCTCATGTTCTATTATCTTTTTAATGAGCACGACCTTCTACCCCAGGCAGGGATCAGGGCTGGGATGTGCTTGGTACTCTACAGTGCATCTTAAAGCTTCTGCTATGATATTTTAGCTTCATCAGTTGCTAAAATCTACAGAATTTATATTATAGTTATAATATTATAGTTATAATTTGTGGTTTGCAGTGGCTCCCGAAGTTGTCAATCTATTCAGTTTCATCAAGTGCAAAGCATGTGTTTTCCTAATGAAGTTGCTCAGAGTGCTAACATTGTTAATGTTCTAGTCTTAGACTGGGCTAGCCTGCCCCTATCTCTTTAAACAGAGTTAATGGAAAAGGTGAATTTTCACTTTGTTTTTCAGGTTGTACAGCAATTCTTCCTTTAATTGAGTACTACTAAGCTGTGCAGGTGTCTTTGTGAGACATATCTCTCAAGAATTTTCAAGGATATGTTCAAAAAGAGTCTATGTCTTGATATTTCATTTGGGCTAAGCCCCCAATTTAATCCAGCAGGAGCACACTGTTATTCAGCCAATGGAAAGCCCAAGCAACGAGTTGTAGTGAGAAACAGCAAATGTTCTGCATAAATCTGAATTATCCACAAGCACTACCCATGTAGCATCCACCCAGCTGGCACAAGTTACCATCAGATTCCAAAATCTGGGAGCTGTTTTGCTTTCAAGTCAAATCTATAGGGAAAAAAAATCAGCTTTGTGCTGTGCTCTCCTGGTTTTATGGATTTTATGATGGATTTTATGCTGTGGAGCTTCTCAACCAGTCACAGTGCCAAAGTACTGAGAAATACAGGCCTTTAGCAGAGACTGAAATGTAACTTTTAGCTGCTGTGAGAGTCAGCCTTCTAAATGTGGAGAGTGATTTGGTGGCCCCAAAGCACAACACCTATCAAAATGGAATTAAATTTAAATGTACTCAAGAATGACTCCTGCAATGTGCTTCTCAGCCCCCTCCTCTCCATCTGTAGCTGGTGGGAGTTGAGCTTACTCAGAAATTTGCTGAGGATGCTTAACACCTTGCAGATGTTTAAATTTGAATGTTATTTGTAATAGGATATAAATACAGTAATACTGGTTGTCTGTAAAATGCAATATCTTGGAAAGCAGTGTTGAAAAGCTGTATGAGATGAAATGGGGATTTTTAAAAATTTCAGCTGCTTTTAACCTTCTTCTTTAGATGGATTTTCCAAATCTGCACAGTTTCCAGCAACTTTTTTAAAAAAAATAGACTGGGTGCAAAGTAATCCTTTGTTTTTAATCTAGTAAATAATTGTTTTAGAAACCACATGAGCAGATCCTTAAGCAAGACAAAGTTGGTTGGAGCTCCCAGGAGGTGGGTGTGTCCACACTGGTGTGAGCCTGCAATATAATTCTCTATATCCTCATCCAGATAATTGAGAATTTCCAGGCTCACCATCCTTGTAGCCCTCCCCTGGACCCACTCCAGGAGTGAGAAGTCTAGGAGAATCCTTTTATTCTGTTATTTTCACAGTGACAGCAGCTACAGCTTGGGAGATGCTAAATTCAAACACTTGATTTGCAAGGGAAGGTTTATATAAATGATGATTTGATTGCATGTGGTGGCAACAGTAAACACATCACTAATGGGAATAAATCCTCTTAGGAAAAATCATTTTGCAGCTCTGTTCCATAGTGCGACCCAAATGCTGTAAGGCTTTGCCCTAAGTTAATAATTGGGAATATTGCTGAAGAGTAGTGAACATTTTTAAGGAAGATGGATGTTTGCTGTAAACCAGACATCATTTTATAGCTTGTAGACATGGGTTGTCTGAAGTATCTGCCTTGCAAATATCAACGTGGGTCAGGAGGAAAGAAATGAGAGAGACTACAGCAAGTGCTGTGCAAGACTGTTGCCCCAGGCATGAAATATTTGTTGTGATTACAAGCTATATACAAACCAAATGAGAATACAAGACCTTTTACTTGTCTGAAGTTGGAAATAAATTTGGTTTGTGCATTTTTTTTCTTTTCTTCTTTTCTTTTGTCTGCTGTTGGCTGGTGTAGGTTTGTAAATGCTCTGATGTATGCTTTGCACTAAGGTTTTAAGGCTGCATTGTGGTAAGGTTGTGTGATATCTCCCAAGATTAACCAATGATTAAAGTTCCCCACCCATAATCTCTCAAAGTGAATGAAAGTTATTCTGTTGACTTCACTGGGCCCCGCTTATTTAAGCACGCTCTAAGGGGGAGAATGGATACCCAGTTCTGTGCTTTATTTCTAAAGTTTTAAACAAATCTCTTTCTAATACCCCTAAAAGTCACCTTGTTCCATTAGGAGGGTGAATTACTGGCAAATAGGACCATGACTAAGAAAAAAGAGGATTTACAAATGGGCTTGAGGCGACTGATAAAAAGCTGAGGTTCACAGCTCAGTGACAGGGCCAGTCAGAGCAGACACCTCAGAGCAGCTCACCATGTCACTGGAAATGTCCCTTACAGCACTTGCAGCTCTATACTGAAACCTGATGGAACCTATTTCCACACCTGCAGTTTTCCAAACAGACCTTGAAACGACTGCACTGGATCAAAAACTAATTGAAACTGGGAAAAATATGTGAAGATCACAGTCTCTGGAAGTCCCAGCTCTCTATTCCATCTCCAGGGACCCGAATCTGCTGCGTCACCCAAGGCCTGGTGATGTGATAAGAAACAGCAGCAAAGGTGCTGCAGGACTGATTAAAAACAAGCAGTTAATGAGCTGTTGTTACAGAGAAAGGAAAGGGCAAGAACCCTGCTTGACCCACAGAGGGTGGTTCTCAACTTGCCTTTTCCCAAGTCAGTGTAATTCAATTCAATTCAGCATTTCGACCATAAAATCCACATTTATTTTATGATAACTCCCTCTCTTATTTAGAGAAAAAGATGTAAAGGACCACAGAAGCAAAAGCTGTAGTAAAGCATAACATGTTCTTACGAAAAGTTTGTTGAAAAATTATTTTATTTGACCCAGGGTCTAAAATTATTAGGAGTGGTGAAAAGCAATTTCCATTGTAGTGCTTTTAGTTTGATTTACAAAATGTGGAGGCATGGTTTCATGGTGATAAAGAAACCAATGCATGGTTGTTGCAAACCATGACATTTTCAAAAGTAATTCTATTTTCTCAAAGTGAGATAATATTATTTCATTCTCTTCTCTTCAAATCATCGCCCAGCACTGTGTCAGGCATGTGGGAGTCAAGATCACGGTTCTCTATTGAGTGTGAGAGATGAAAATACATCTTAGAAATATCTTCCTGCTGTCATTTCTGAGTGGCAGTGACCAGTGTCTGTGGGCTGTGTCTCATCGTGCTGCCTCAATGCAATGTCAGGCTATTGAATGTCACAGTGTTCTCCTCTTTAACACCTACTCCTGTTTCAGGACTATATTTAATAGAAAGAAGCTATTCTTCTCTTTATTCAAAGAGATTTGAATCTCTTTTCTCTGCTGAGAGACACCAAATGCAGAAGCCCTTTTGTTAATCACGAAGGACGCTGAAGGAAAGGTTGTGCAAAAAGCAGAATAACTCTCAGTCCCACATGGGCTGAAACTGGGACCCTGCAACATTTCAAAATTTTCACTACTTCCATAATTTCCCTATAGTTTCCAGCCATACCTCTGCACTATTGCCTTTTCCAAGTGCTATTTGATTAGACTGTGGAAATTAGGGATCAAGTTTCTGGCCCAGTATGGTAGCCCAAGTTACTATTAACAATCAAAAGCTTTATTTAATGACAGTTAATATTAGGGTGTGATATTATATAAGAATAAAGAAAAGAGTTTTGAACATTTCTATGCTTAAAGGCATACAAATAAAAGGTAAAAAGGAAAGATTCATGCACACCTTCCTATTTGTATTGCCTGTAGTGGCATCAGCAGTGCTTTCATTTCCCACTTTACAAGGAACATTCCAACACTTGCTCTTTGTTATTCACCTTTAACATCACTCTTCTGTTCCTAGGTGGTAATTTCACTGACAGGGCTGCCACAATATTCAATAAATGTGTGAAATTATTCTGTCTTAACACAACTGAGATCTCTGAAATTAAAATGATGGTATGTGACACTGACAGTGAGAGTAAAATGCAAGACAGAAAACACAGAGATGTATAACCACTGGTGCAGAAGAAGCTTCCATGGAGCCAAATTTGACTGCTGATGTTTCAAAATGGTCTTGATTTTCTTGTAAAAAACTATTTTTAATGAACATAATGAAAAATCTAAAAGTATTTAAAAATATTCAGAAGATTCTACACTAGATGTCTCAATAAATTTTTCATCCAACCTCCATAAAAATACAGTGTAATATACCATTCAGAGTTCTTTTTCTACGTTCTGACTTTTTGCCATGGTATTTTTCAATGGTATTTTTTTCCAACAAGCTAAAGGTTAAAGCTCTTATTAAAACTGAATTCTGTACCAGGACTTTAATCACAGAGCTGCTACTTCGAGGCTGAGATATAAATAATCACCACTGTGACAAATTTCACGTTGCTGCTCAGTGAGTGTTGCAGTTACTTATTCCTGCTAACTTGCTCTCGTTACATCCCACTGGCTTGCTATTGTCATAATCTGGTGTAATCGAGGCAAAGTCCCATCAGTGTCCCTGTATTTCACAGGGATGTCCTAAATGCCATATAAATCTTTTTTTTTTAGTATATTAAACCAGAGTTTAGGTGGCCTCCAGCATGGATGTTTTTTGATCAATGGGCAACCACAAATCTCCTTAAAGCTGAGGCACATACTGGATGTCTGTCGCTTACTTGAAAGTAATGAACAATTAAATGAGTCTTGGTGACAGATGAAAAAGGCCAAGGAACTGTCATCATGTAAATGCTGGGATTGGAATTTGACAGTCTGCAATCTCCCCTTCTCTTCCCACCCCTCACCTCCATCACTCCGTGGAACAGGTGTCAGTGGTTAGAGGAGAAAAACCAGGGAAGCAGAAATACAACTGGAGAGCAACCAGAGGAATAATAAGAAACTCAGTTTGTGTCTGTCATGGCCTTGGGAGAAGATCTACAGATGGAATTAATTTTTTTAAAGAACTTTTGGAAGAAAACTGTGGTTGGAATTACAAACAGGAAAACTCATGTTTCCTAAGCCTCCTGTATTCAGCAAAACAAAATGTTTCTATTCACAGATTTTTGGGTCAACTGAGAGGGATCAGATAAATATAATTTGCATTAAAAAATATGTTATTCAAATAAAACTAACTCACACATTGTTTATGGCTAAACTAAGCCCTTGACATGAGATGTGGTCTCTCAGTGTGAAATTCCAGGTTCACTGAAACAAACCCAGCTTTATCAACTTTTTTAAATCTTGGTTTGTTCTTCTGGTTGAACTGTTATCTCTCAGTGGACAGGACTTTTTGGGTATATTGTGTAAAACACAAATTTAAACTGTTAGTGATAAAAAGGAAAAAACTATTTTATTGCTTTGTACTTCTACTCCATAAAGATAGTTAATTTAGGGTTGGGAACCTTGTTCCTGGGACTATTATATGACACTGTGATCTTTTTCATCTCTTAAAACAGGAGAAAATACTTTCTGAATTTTCTGTATGAAAGAACTGTGCTTGTTGCTCTGAGCTAATTTATCTCTAGGTTCATTTACTGTTATTGTCTCAAATCAGGCTTTTAGTTCACAGGAAAAAATGAGTAAAATCTGATGCTCAAGGGATTTGACTTCCATAGTCTGTCTTTGTATGTTTATATGAACAATCTAAGGGCCAAAGACACTCCTTTTTGTCTCTGCCCTCATTTCCTAGTGCTTTAATTAGTGCCATGATATTATGGATTCTTTTATTTCTTAGAAACTCCAGCTATATAATTTTGATAAAAAGACTCTCAGTTTTCAGAAAACTGATTGATGGGTACTAACTTTTACTTGGTTCTGTGAACAGCCAGCTGTCATGTTTGCCCTAAAGGGGACATAATTTTTGCTTTAGATTTACTACAGTATCAAAAAAAGATACGATTTTCAACATTAGGAACAGAAAGGGGAAAAAACTGCACCTAATGTTTCCTGGTTTTTAAGGAAAAGGGTAACAGATGTAATGAGGAAATGATAGCAAGTAATAGGCTAATAATAATAGGCAGATTTAGTGGGCAGTAGATTTATGTGTTGCTTGAAATCGTGGTTCCTTCATTCTATTTTCATTGACCCCACTTGGGGTCAGTTTCATATGTAGAGAGCAATATGTACAATGAAATTATTATTGCTGCTAACGGGATTGAAAGAATACAAAAAAAGGAGAAGACAACAGACACGCTGAGGCCAACAGGTCAAAAGGGGATTTGGATATTTTCTAAATTAAAAATTATTGGCAAGGGTTAAGCAGCACTTGCCAAACAAAGTACAGGGCAGTGTTACTGAGATGTTTTTTTATATTTGACCCTGGTTCCTTAACTTAAATTGGAATGATTGGTCTCAGCCAAATCCAGTTATGCCATGTTACCTTTCCAAATACAAAAGAGGATGAGTCTTTGTGTCACATCATATTTTCCAGTGCTGATTATGGCTACTTGAGCAATTGAGTTTGATTGTTTTCCTCAGGAAAAGGGATTTCACCTTTTTTGTATCTGTTTAACCAGTTAACAAGAGGTCACCAGATCAGGTACCCTGAACTAACGGAGCAGTCAGAATGTGTGAATTCTGTAGCCTACTTTTCCCTGAATAATCAGATATCTTGACATTACAGAGAATCCATCTTTTTAGCTGTTCTTTCAGTTGTTTTTACAATGCAGTTTAGTGGTGCTCACTCTCAGGATGAACAGATCAAAGCAAGGACAAGCCTGGGCTTGTCCTGGACAAGAAAATAGACGAAAACTCTGTCTCTTTTTAATCAGATTTGCCCTTATTTCCGTTGGAAAATGCTTTTGTGCCTCAAAAGCATTTTTTCTGCTTGTTCTTGGGGACAACTCTGCCCTTGCCTGTGCTACTCAGCACACTGATTTGATGAATTTATGTTATTCTTTTCATGCCTTGCCTCCATTGCTCTTTCAGTGATGGTTCTGGGTGCCAGAAAATGGACATTTGATTTCTGAGTCAACTCAGTAGGAATGTGTCTGGTAATTGGCATTACAGTGGTTTGCAGAGACGTGGGGTTTCCAGACAAAATAAAAAGTCACAGTATCTGAATATCCTGCCATTCTGGGATATCTGGAGGAAAACTGTTAATTCTGCTTATGTTTTGCCATGGTTTCACCATTGTTTCCTCCTTTTACAGTGTAGAAATGAATTAATTGGTTTAAACCCTTTGCCTCCTGGGCCTGGCAGTTTTAAGCACCCAGGTGCCGGTGGTGCCTGACATCAGCTGAGGCTCTGCCTGGAGAACAATTCTGGTACGAGGGGGAGTTCAAAAGCTCCTTTTGAAGGACATTTTCTCATGGAAGTTCTTTGAAATTCTGAGGAATTAAAATGATGAAAGGTGGCTCTATTCTGTGAGAGGAGGCAGATGATTTCTTCAAGGTTCCTTATCTTTGTGATCTGTGGATCTTTCAGCCCATGCATTGACTAAGTATTGCCATAAAATGTATTTATTAAAAATGCAATATGAAGAAAATAAGTTCTTTTAAGCTATAAAATGCTGGTAAAACCTATTAAAGAGCAGAACAATAACACCCTTCTGATCTAAGTGTATTTTGTGGGCAATGGGCTCATGTTGTAGTCAGTATTTTGTTACTGGAATGGAGTTATTTCCTGCAGGAAGAAAAGCCTGAAGATTTGGTAAACCATCTTTTGTTGTTCCAGAGAAAGCTGGTTACATCTATTTCTTATGAGGAGATAATGAGGGAGAGTGGGATTTTTCTTATTCACTGGTAATTATTATCAGTATCCCCCATTTTTTATTCAATCTGCTCTTTGTCCAAAACACTCAGCAAGGTGTTTATTTTCTAAAATCTACTATGGAACTATTTTTCTTTGGAACTTGTTCTGATAAGAAATTCTATCTCAGATCAGAAAAATCCTCCTGAGCAAAAAACCTGGGGTGGATCCAGTAAATGTATAACAGTCATGCTGCATTAGAAGAAAAGACATTTTGGTGAGAAAATCGCTTATTGGAAATGTTTCTGTCAGCTCTAGAAAAAATTATGGGATCTAAACTGTTCGTGAGATGAATGATGGCTGTTCTGCAAGAAGTTCATAGCTTAACACCTAAATAAAATTCACCTTTCTTCTTTAACACGTGTCAAACCCAACATGTGTGTCCCTAACCCAGTTGTGTGCTGTTTCATGACCCACTAAAAATAACTTCCAATTCACTTCACTGTTTCTTTTGCAAATTCTGTTGACATTTGCTCCTCAGAGCTTTATTCCAATTTCTGTCTGGTTTCGATCGGCCCAAGTCCATTGATGTGATTTCAAATTTTCTCAGGTTTCAGAGCAAGTTGTTTGTTAAAATTCCTGTTGGATTTTTTGTCCAGCACTGTCTGTATTAATGCATTGCAGATATTTATAAAAATCAGAAAACTATCATATTTCATCTTCTCTTGCTTGTTTTTTGACTCCTCACGCCTCTTCAGTGTTTTCCTTCGAGCTGTACCTCCTGTAAACACATAAGTGTATGTGCTCTGTATTTTAAAATCTTCTGCTGTTTATTTGATTTTATGGATGTTTTTGTAGTGTCTACTTTTTCTTAGCTGAAAATCTGTTGCTAATCTTCCATTTTTCCCAAAGATCCTTCACAAGGTTGTGCTGGACCAAATACACAATATGTATCTGGTGTCTTGCAAATCTATCTGAATTTAAGAAACCAAGCTGTGCTTAAATGAACAAACATTTCTATGTGTTTTAAAATAACTTTCAACATCCTTTGAAGTAGCCATGAGGATTTCATTACTGAAAGTTCCTTCCCTGTGTGATACAGCTGCTCCTTACAAAGACATCTTACAGTGTGGCCAGTTCCATCCTATGAATTTTCATACCTCTTTAGCTCTGGGCTACTGTGAATGCTGGTTTTTTATAGTCTCAAGCCAATCATTTATTTCTCAATATTTTATCCAAGTTGGACTCTGATGTTGCCAGTGCTCTGAAGGTTTCTGTCCTTAGCCCTGAGTTATTTTCTGTCTCAGTGCTACCCAGTCTCATTGTTAGTCTCATCTTGCTTTCTGTAGGTGGCAGCAAGGATATTGTTCTGCTGATGCTCTTTCATCTCTCTCAAAATGTTTGTTCCAGACCTAACCCAAGAAACATGCAAATAAGTGTTTTACTGCAGAGCAAACACTTAGCAAACATGCTGAGGTCTGGCAATGACAGGAACATAGGATTTTTCTGAAATACATATTCAGAGAACAGAATTGCAGTAGATCCTTTGCCTGGGAACAATCACTGCATTAGTTGAGTGGTTAGGATGAGACAGAGCTCTTTGTGGCAAGGGAGCTGCATCCTATTTCAGAATTCTAATCTGAAACTCCCAGCACATCAGGGCCCTGGGGCATCCTCTTGCCTTTGTCTGGCTCCTGCCAGATCCCTGCACAATGTCCAGGACAGCAAAGAGAAGAGGAGAGAGGACGAGGAATAGAATGGAGGAATGGAGTGCAGAACAGGTGCCAGTGGATAAGGAATGTCAGGCACCTGGGCGTTCTTTGCTGACCAAATGGCTCTGCAGCAGCTGCTATAACTTAGCACACTTCAGAGCAGCCCTAAAGCAGCTCTAAATTCCAAGTGACCTCAGTTGTTCCCTAGGTTCAGCAATGTTCTGTATATTCTGTCCTATAAGTATTGCTCACAGCATTTAAGAAGCAACAAATTCTCCTTGCTCCTCCCTGAAGGTACAAAGCTGTCTCTTGAGTAACGTGGTGAGAGATCTGTGTGCTGAGCAGCTGTACCCCATCACCCTTCCCATCACCAGCCAAACAGCCCTGGTATTTCTCACAGCATATTTATCCTCAAATGCCCTCCTCTGGAAGTTTTGTCCTATTCAGAGGATCTTCTTATTCCATCACATTCCTTGGTGAAAATCCCAGGCTGGTCACCTTTCCTGAACCAGTTCCCACCTGTTGTTCCCTGTTTTTGCACTCAGGGTTGGGATGTTCACAGACAACACCAAGGTTGGGTGGGAGTGTGGATCTGCTGGAGGGCAGGAAGTCTCTGCAGAGGGATCTGGGCAGACTGGACCAATGGGTTGAGGAAAATTGTTTTAGTCTCAAGGGTTAAATGAAAAACTGGGTAGTGAAGTGTCTGAAAATTGGTAACATCACTTTGGGAACACCGTTCATGTAGACTCACAAAAAGTAACCCAGACATCAGCTGAAACAGGAATTTTAATGAGTCGTCACCTAAAAAGCAAGATCTTAGTTTCAGAAGTCGTCAAATCTAAAATATTTCAACTCTGACCTAAAAAGCCCAGACTGAGGAGATGATCCTACTGAGTCTTGGTAACATTTCACAGCAAGCGTGGATGTGACTCGTGCTGTGCAGGAGGGGCTGAGCCGTGTACCCTGCAAGGCTCAGCTCTCTCAGGTCTCACTCCAGGCTCTCCCTCAGGCACTACAGAACAGCACCAGAGCTGCTGTCTGAAGCAGGGAGGTTTTCCTACCTCTGTTCCCTCTCTTCCCTCGTTGACTGCACAGCAGCAACACCGTGGTGTGCCGGGCACGGAGGGCTGAGGCTGGGAGTAGGAACTGTGTTTAATGTCCAAGGCAGGAAGGTCCACTTAGGGGGAAAGTGAAGTAGAATAAGATATTTTTCTTTTTTTTTAAAAAAGGTTCTACCTCATGTCAAGAAAGATGAGATCTGCCTTTGCTCTTGGCTGCAGGGAATGCCTTGGGAAGCAGAACACTCAAGCTTTTCATTTACTTTCCTCTTGACTCCATGTGCTTTGCAATGGGAGCAGCTACAGAGCCTCGCTGCTGGTCTGTCTTATAATTGTCTGTGTCTGAAGGAATTAAACTTTACTGCTTGCTGCAATGTGCTGCTGCTTTGCTGTCTATTATCCTCATGAAAATATGAGCAGGAGGATGTTGAAGATCGCCCTCATTTTCATCAAGTGTGAAATCTACCTGCACCCTTCATGCATTAATTACCTGCACCCTTGCCTTGCTGCCTGTGAGTAAGCAATTCCCTCGTTTATTTGGCAGTGGAAAGGAAGGAAATGCAGCAGTATAGGACTAGCAGTGTTGTGAAAAGTGGCAGAAAATGGCCAGCTTCTACCCACTGAAAAGACAAATGCTTCCCTCTATCCCCAGTGCCAAATACTCATCCCAGAGCACACTTGCAGTGAAGTGTGCCAACAGGAGCAGCTGTTTCTTCTGTCTACCATTGCTTTACTATCATAATAATTTAAACATTTTCTGTCACTGAAAGACATACTGAAAGAGAAAATCGGTGCAGAAACACTCTCACAAACAAGGATTTTAATCCTCATTTGCTCCATAATATCTAGACCTCTATCTACAGATATTTTTTCCCAGAGGGGAATAAAACCCTAAGAGCTTCTTTTCTTTCAGAAAAACTTTGGGTTTATGGGAGAGGGAATAAAGCTGCCTCTGTCACACACTGGTTTGAGCCCACACTGGCCTCTGTTGCATATTCTGGTGGTGCACATATCTGAGTTTCAAACCAGTCTGGATTTTGCAGCTTTTGGCTCCCAAATTTTTAAATTTTGGCTTACTTTTTTTTTTCTTTCTGATGTATTTTTACTTCTTCTTTGAGCTTATACATGTGCACATACATACACACATTGTTATATATGTATATACATATCTAAACAGCTCAGGACCAACAGATAAGGCGTAGTCCAATTCATATTATGTGCTTCCTTTGTTCCTTGAATCTCATGCTGTGGCTCACTTGGATGCAGAATTCCAGAACTTTTTTGTGAAAGGCTGCACCTCCCCTCAGCAGGAAAGGGTCAGGGAGCAGACAGTGAAATAAATCCTAAATGGCAGTGGTATTTGTTATACTGTGAGTGCAGGCAGGTTTCAAAGAAGAGCAGAAGGGCCTGAGGACTATTCATATGGCAAACAAAGCTTGTGTGAAACTTTTCTTCCTTAAGGCAAAATCTTAGCAAAGCTGATTGAAAAGACCCGAAAGTAATTGGTAAAATTTAGGATAGAAATCCTGTGCAGTAACATACACAGGCCTAGGTACATTTTGGTGTTGAAATTTGGTCATCCCAGGTTTATATGTGTTTGTATTCTCATAGCATGCTGTGTAATAATCATACATTCATCATTGAATCACTGAGTGGTTTGGGTTGAAATGGACCTTACAGTTCATCTGGTTCCAGCCCCAGCCATGAACCTTTCACTGGACCAGATTGCTCAAAACCCATTCAAACATAAGCCTTACACAATAAAATACATACACACTCATGTATGAATTTATTTTTAAACAGTTCAGAGGGAGAGATGAGAACTGAAGCAAATCAAACACAGAACAACTGTATGCTGGAAGAGGAATCCCTTGTAAATAAACAGCAGGCTGGGAGGCAGCCCTGAGCATCCTGGCAAATGCTGCAGTTCTGCCAGCCAGAAAATCTTGAGGGGATCTCTCAAGCTCTGCCTGTGAGAAAATTCGTGTTGCAATGAACCTTGGAGTTTTTGGAGCCAGGAAGATGAAACAACAGCTGTGCTGGCAGAGCAGAAAACAGTGTTTCAATAGCAAATCACATTTGAATCTTTGGAGTCAGAGAAAAAACAGTCATTAACAATGATGATCATTGTATTTATTCTGTTAAAATGATATTTGTTGGAGTCGCTGAGAATATTTTGTATTTGAACCGTTGCCAGTAATATTAGGCCTGAAAATGAAAAAAAACCCAGTTTGTCATGAAATATAGAATTGTGTGCTGAGTGTGATCCAGGGTTCTACTGATAGTGTCAGGCTGGTAAGCACCTCCTGCTCACTGCTGGCTTTGGAGCATTTGTCACACCTAACACCAGTAAAATGTACCTGGAGAGCCCCTTATCTGTGAGCCTGTGTGCAGCTCTCGTCCTGACTGTGCCTGCAAGATGCAGTGATAGCAATCACATAGTCCATCATATTTATGGGACATCTCTGGCACTGAATACTCCCTGTAAATTCTGCTATCAGGGAAAAGCATGGTGTGCAACAACTAAATAGCAAAAGGCTCATAAAATGCTGAAATCTTCTAGGCACACATTCCTGGAGTGCAGGCATGTAAAGTACCTGGAAAACAACAAGAGCCCTGAACTGGATGATAGACATGATGGTTTAGAAGGGATATTGGGAAGGAATTGTGCCCTGTGAGGGTGGTGAGGCCCTGGCACAGGGTGCCCAGAGCCGCTGTGGCTGCCCCTGGATCTCTGGCAGTGCCCAAGGCCAGGCTCGATGGGGCTTGGAGCAGCCTGGGACAGTGGAAGGTGTCCCTGCCCATGGCAGGGGTGGCACTGGATGAGCTTTAAGGTTCCTTACAACCCAAACCATTTTGTAATTCTGTGACAATTCTGTTATTTATTGCTGAAAAGGTGTTAATGAACTTGTACATTTAATGGGTAGTAACAATTAGAGACAGTGACCAAGATGCAGAGGTGTTTAGGCATTGAGGCTTTTCAGTGTTCACTTTAATGAGACAAGGATAAAGTGAAAATGGGATCATTCCACACAGTTTTTGAGAGCAAAAATCCAGTGAACTTGTGGCAGTGTGGTCAAAATAATGTCCCTGCATTTTGTGGGTTTGTTACTCCTCTGTAGTGCCAATGTGCTCTTTAATTTATCTTCTCTTTGCAGTTCTGCCTTGAAATGATACAATAACTTTACACTTTGAGAGAAGTAGTTTGGGTCATATTTTTAAAGGCAGAGAGTCTTTGCAAGCAGCAGGTAAAGCACATTTTTGCTGTGCTCTTGTAGTTGTTCATCAAGGCACATCTACCAGCTTATTTCAGATTTGCCCTGCCATGGACATTCTCTCATAATCCAGCTATAAGATGTGCCCTTGTTTTCCTCTAAAGAAGTTAATTCTTTTTTTATTTCCGTTGCCCCTAAGCAGTGCTGAGTTTTATCCAACAGCACAAGTCCAGTTTCTGAAACTTTAAGGGCTTTAAGCAGTTTCCTGTTGTCTGTTACTTTACTTCTGGCCTCTTGTAATTTGGTTTTATCATCACACTTAATAAATATAAAGAGTAGAGTAGTAGTGTATATTCTGTTGGTAATTTATGAAGATATTATACCACTCCCTAAAAACAAGCTCTTGAAACATCCTCAACTTTTCAGCTTGAAAATCGTGACTGTTTTTAGTGTGTGGTTTATTAATCTTGGTTGTACATTTCCCATGTATCTTTTTCAAATTTCTTTTGCAAATTAATCTCACAAATCATTTTATGCTGCTATTGATACTGCTGTGTGCCTAGGAGCTCAGAGGCTTTAATAAAACATACCTGTACTTGGCCTACTTCTTTCTTCCTATAGTGACATTCATTAAAAACAACTCCACTGAACTCTGTAGCATTTCTCTGGTCTAAAACAAGAAATCAAATTAGGCCAATGAATTTGCTGCATGCCTTCATGTACTTTTCTTTTTCAAAGTAATGTGCAAATACAACCAATTTAAATGAGAATGCTTAAAAAAGATGGCTGTCTTTTTTGTATGTAGATGGCATCTATTTTGTATATTTTTAATACAGAGGTAGGATTTTGTATGGGACACAACCGGATTTAATTTGGAGCCACACTGGAGGGGTGTTGTCTGCAACATGTAATTGTGTGTTGTTTGGGAAGATTTGGCTCTGGTGAGAAATCCAGGGGAATGTTTTGGATAGAAATCAATGGCTAAAGCACCACTTCAGGTCTGCAGAGCTGAAATGCTGGGTTTTTTGCATCTAGCAAAGTGGAAAACACGTATGTGAGCAGTAGAGATTTCTGTTACCATCAGTGTTATTGTTCTGTGGAACTGTGAGTAAAGAAGTCAGCAGATTTGCAACACCGTAGCAGAAAACTACTGAAGATGAGCAGGGAGAGGGCCTGAAATGGGAGTAAGTGCTTGATTTAGCAAATGCTCTGAAACTTGGCTGCCCCATATCTGAAAACCTGTAGGGAAAATAGCACCAAAAGCTGTCGAGCATCCTGGCACCGAGACGAGTGAGTTTTAGCAGCAGGTATTGGTGCCCAGTCTGTCCATGCTCAGAATAAACCCAGAACAAATCCTGGTGGGCTGGGACGTGTGTGAGACACAGAAATGTGTCTGAGCACCACTGAGCTCATTGTGGAAGGGCTCAATCCCTCTCCTGCATGAGGGAGAGGGCCGGGTAAGACAGAGATGTTTGGACAGGGCTCATGCACGTGGACAGACATAGCTTTTGCAGGTGTGAGAAATCACAAGGACATTTAGCTCTGCTAGGGAGTTTAGCTGGTGACTCACCTTCTAAATCGGTGGAGATGAGGGAAACTTTCCAAAAGGAATGAGAGATGGCTCAAGCTCTCCCTATATTTCATCAGGAGTTTAGAACTGAGCCTTGTGAGGTAGAAAATATTCCCAAACCCTGCATATTTCCTGCATGAAAAGACTTTCTTGAAGTTAAAATGGATTTTTTCTTTTCCCATTTAAATAAGATTAATGTCAGAAAGTATATGACAGTGTGAGCTTTGAGTGGCTTTCAAGCAGCTATTTTGCAAACATCTCTGGAATGTCAGCTGTACAAAGCTACAGATGAAAAATGAAAATTCTCACGTATGATTCCTTGGAATAAAGAAATGTGCAATCCTTTGGAATAAAAATCAGAGCTACTGCCTTAAATGCACTTCTCTATCATCTTAAGAAAGAAAAATATGGGTGTGGGGTAGTGGAGCATTTCTGAATTGCTCAGCATCTGATGCCCAGCTGCAAGAGGGGTTTATGGAGAAGATGTTGGTGCTTATATTGAAACACAAATGGACTTCGGGATTAAGAACCTCAGCTCATCCTTTCCTGGTGTTCCTTTGCACTTTCCTTTATTAGCACAGTAACTCTGCTGCAGAATGTAGGATTTGGGCAATAAATGTGCTGGGTACCTGGTCCTGAGTCCCAGTGAGCCTGGGACACGTCAGTGACCAAATAACTTTTGGAGTTTGAGTCCCCAAACCTGTTATTGGCAGCCCACAAAGTACTGCCCATGCTGGGTGGAAATGCAGGATATCCTGGGATTATTTCCAGGCCTGGAACACTGAAGGCATTCCCAAGCGTCCCTGGGGGAAATAAATCTCCCTGCTTAGGAAATAATGTGAGTTTCTGCTTAGCCTTGTCACTAAGTCTATAAATAAATCTTGGTAGTGCCCTTTTGAGAGTGTGTGTGTGTTTTAGAAACATTTTTGAGGTTGGTTTGTCATTTATTAATATTCTACCTTTGAACAGAAACTACGACAGATGGAAAGGCAGTTGTAACAGAAGTTGCTCTGATATTTAGATATAGTGATGTATGCTAAAATCTCTACAAGGCAGCCTGCATTTGGAGATATATTAGAGTTTGATTTAAGAATTGGAATTTAGAAAATAAGCCATTTCAGCAACATTCAGTTTATAGACCTGGATGGTTTATTGCAGTGAACACCACTGCATTCATTATGCATCACAGAGGAACATCATTTACTTAGGAGAGGTGCTTTTTTAACCAACTGAAACACTAAAAATCTTTTACTAGCCTCTAGAATGCCCTGAATGTGGAGCTGTAGTCAGACTTGTTTCTGAAGAAGAAATTAGGCAAGTTAAGTTCTAATTAGTTCAGTGTGCTGAGTAAACACATCAATCTGGGTAAAATCTGAGTACAGATTTTGCCTGGAAGCTGATCCCAGGTGCTTTGCTGAGTAGCTCGTTGTAAGGACGGGGGAGTCAAAGTACAAAAAAAGAGATTCATTAAATATCTTGATGAATTCGAGCCAACTATAAGACTTCATCATTGTCCCCCTATTTTCTAGTATTTTTCCTGCAGGAGAAAAGGACTTTACTACTTATGCCCATGGGAAGTAAAGTCAGGACAGAAAGTGACTGATGGATAGAGCTTGTCATCCCTCTTTCAAGTAATTTCTAAGTTGGAAAATAATTGCTAATTTCACAGAGTGACAAAGAATGTTGATCTCCAAACTGTTTGCAGACCAAAAATTCAGAAAAAACTGTTTCATTTAGGAGTAACTGAGACTTCCTTTAAGATTTCAAAATGCTTCATGTTGATGTCAACTGCTTGACTTGTATGAAACAGCAGAAAAAACTCACAAAAGCTTTTCTAAGAAATAATAGAGATTGATGCATCAGGTCTTGCATGTTCAGAGTCTTGCTAAAGTTGCCCTGCACTGATGGAGGGCAAGTTTGTTGCTATTATTATTATTTCTATTAGTAATAATAATGATGATGATTTATCATTATTGTTATCTACTATTTAGAGTGGGGGTTTTTGTCTGTTTGAAGCTCTAGTGCAGGCAGATCTGGAACTTTACTCTTGTGTGAGCTGGAGATAGAAATGATGAGTGAAACAAGAAACATCTCTCTCCTGGTGTGCTGTGGGTGCCAGGAGCAGCCTGGTGCTCAATCTGGGGCAGGGAATCTCTGAGTGCTCCTGTGGGCATCCCCCAGGCTGCCTTTTCTGGGGGGATTTCACTTTGCACCAGGCAACCCCAAGTGGGCAAACAACGATATTTGCCTGAGCTCATTCTTCTGTCTGCACTGTTAAAACTCCTGTGCAGCCAATTTCTTACCTTTCTCTTTGCTGAGAGATTCAATTTCTCCTTGTTCCTCCTGCCTGAAGTGGAACAAACCACCCAGCCCATCCCCACCTGGCTTTCACGGGCTGAGCTTGTAATTGCTGCTTCCACGTCTTTTGTCCGGCTGTTTTGGGAGGCAGAAATGTCCAAGCTCCATTTCTGCTCACTCCATGTGCTCTGTGTGCTTTTCTGTGTTCAGGTCTGAGGCACATAACTCGATTTGTTATCTGCCTGGTGAGCTGCATGGAAGGAGGGATGCTCTGCCTCACCACTTTGTCTCAGACTCTCATGGAACAACTGCAAAAGAAACACCTTAATTCCGTGATCCTTGAAGTTTTTGAATATCAATGAACTCGAAAGATCAAAGCAGATTACAAGCACTCAGTCTGGCACAACTGTGTTGAGGACTGGGGGCATGTCCTTGGGGCTGCATTGCCCCGAGATGACAGATCAGGCTGTGACACAAAAATGCCAGGGTCTGATCCCCTTCATATTGCACAAAAATGCCAGGGTGCTGTCTGATCCCCTTCATATTCCACAAAAACTCCAGTGTGGTGTCTGATTCCCTTCTCATCCCATGTCATGATCCATCCACTGGTGTTCCACTGAGCACAGAGCACTTCCCCTCCCCATGGCCTTGCTGACCCTTTTATAGCCTTGGAGCAAACTTCCTCCTTGCCTCTGTGAGTGTGGGCTGAATGCAGGAGGCTTAAAAACCCCACTGAACCCTTTGGATCTTCTGGTTCAGCAGCATTAGGGGAAAAAAAAGATGACGTTAAATATCTTTATTCTGTATAAAACCACAGCTGAGTTGCAGCCTCTTTATCTCTCATGTAGAACAGGCTGTATAAGTGTCATGGAAAGAAACAGTCACTGCAACCATGAATATCTGAAAGATGGATGGCCTTAATAATACAGGAGATGCTGTGCAAAAGTGTTGCAGGCTTTTAAAAGTTGGAACAATCTGCACAGCTGGGGCTGAGTTTCAAGGTTTCAAAATTGTTGTGGAAGGACTGAACACAGATCTAGCAATGCCAGTGAAAAATAAAGTGATTTTTCCCCAGGAAAGCACAAAGGGTTTCCCAGCAGCTCAGTGTGTTCTAGGTTCTCTCCAGAAACAGCAAATTTACCATCACTTGAGTAGTTAAATGCCTCTGTCTCAGAGCCCAGGCGTGGGGAGATGAGGGAGACAGGGTTAGGCTCCATTAATGACTTTGTTACTAACAAAATTGGAGCCAAATCAACACATTGAATTTGCCCAGTCTTGGTTGTCTATTAATTAAAAAAAATACAGATTGGGTTTTTTTGCCCCCTAAATTGTTCTAGTAATCTAAATTCAGTCTAAAGGTTATGATTTTTCTTCAAATGGTTTCTGTTGACATTCACAAGATTAGATATTCATTATTCCTGACCCAATGGTTCTGTGTGTCAGCTCCTTCCTCATGCTCTTACAGAGAAAAGTGGGGAATGTTGTGTTTTCAGTGAATATTCTCGAAGTCCCTCTTTATAAAAAAGAAGATAACATCTGCTGCTGGTTAAACAAGGAACAGTTTGCATGAAACGCATTGGTCCAAATCCCTGAAGGAAAAGGTTTCAAAGTTTAAAACTGATTAATGCTTGAGTTTAGCCCCCCAGTGCTGTGTAAATGTAGCCTGTAAATACAACTGAGCACTGGAAATTGCTCAAAAATCCCAAAGCAATGTACGTTAGATTATTAAAGAACAGCAGCAAACATTCAATACACAGAAATGGAGAAAATATAAGGGATCAACGTGAACTTTTTTGAAAGGTGAAGCTGTAATCATCCTCTTCCCTGCACCAATTTATACCTTTGCCAGGAGCAACCTGGATGCTGTTAGTTGGCAGTGACTTTATGTTCCTCTGGGAATTTTGCTGGTGGTGATTTTCTTACTAGGTTATGATCATGTAATGACTGTACTCATGTGGGGGAAAATTTTTCAAAAATCACAGTACTACACAGTCTTAGTGGTTTTGTAGTCACTGTTAATTAAAGTAGCTTTTAAACAGATTTCAGTTGACACACTAACATTTTCAGCTTCTTTTCCTCCTCTTCATTGAATCTCATCCCTTTATGATCACACTTTCATGAACGGTGACTCATTTCACATGTTTCCATGGGCCCATAAACATATCATGCAGCCCACCTTTTTTCTCACCTTGCTCTCTATTCTCTCTGAAATAATTTTATTCTTCATCTCTTAGTGACTCAAAATATGAGGCTTCAAAAGATTTAAGAAAAAAATGGGTGGAGGAGAGGCAAGCTAGAAGAAAATGATACATCCACAGGCAATTATGGAGTAAGGTTTGAGGAATCTTTCAAATTTGCTTTTTCGAGAGGTTAAAATTAAGGAAGTATGGGGCCAAACACCAGGCAAAGTTCTTAAGGCTTTGCTGTTCATGTGAATGGGGTTTTGAGCTCACTGTAACTCTGCCAGTTTGTTTATTCCTAATGCCCGAGTGAATCCCAACCCATCAGGCTGCAGGAATCATCATCACAACCTTTGGCACCCAGACACTCCAATCCAGACAGAAATTTGCTTTTTTCCAGCAGTGGTTATAATAAGCAGCGACCTGGAAACAAATTTTTCCACCTCCCAGAAATTTAAACATCAACATCCTTTCCCCCCTTTCCTGTAGCAGCATCCAAAAACGGAAGTTTGATATTTGAGTTTCTTCAGTTCTGATGGTTGTGCCGTGGTTCCTCAGGGACAGTTGTGCGTTCACCAGCACTTCCCCCCACCCAAATCCTCAAGGACAAATTACTTCTGTCAGCAGCTGGGGGCTGAGGCATTTGTGATTCATGCCAGGATGACAGAAAAGCTGTTACCTGTGTCCGATTCATTTCACAGCTCAGTGGGGGCCACAGGTACCCATCCTGAAGGCTGTTATTCAAATCACACCACGGACCAGATTGGATGTCAAGGATGCTTCTTAAGGAAGAGAAATCTTCCCAGAGAGAAGCTCAGACTGAGCTGTAGCAGAGCTGTGGGAGAGCACAAGGAAATACCGTGAATTGCCAGTTGCAGCCTGTATGGATCTCTTCCCTGTTACGCTGAAAGTACTAAATTAATTTCAAATTAAAGATTAAATTAGTTTCCTTTGTCCTGGCACAAGTTCAATGAGCAGAAATAATGGAAATTTCAGCAAATGTTGTTTCTCTCTGTAGAAAAGAGCTTCACCTGTAAGGAAAGAGTGCCAGATACCCATTAGGGTGGACCAGTGGTTCATAACTAATGATGAAGTATGGGAGCAAAAGTACTTTATTTTCTCAGTGTCTCTGGGGAGATGAGGTACATGATTTGTTCCTTTCATTTCCACAGACTGTCAGCTGTGGATGCAATTACATGTCCTTGTCTACTTGTATCTGATATTGAGTAAAATTTGTGGAAGTTTCACTGTTGTTTACAATGAATTTCAAATTGACACAAAATTGCTGTGAAACCTTTAGGTTTTAAACCAGTTTTAGCTGTTTTCCTTAAAAACAGCTGGTATAATCTTTTTGATCTGTTTTCCCCTGATTTAAAGTTTTTTATCTATTTTTTTTTTTTGATGCAATACTTTTGTCTGCTTTTCTCACAGTGTAGTGAATCATGGGTGGCCCTGAACTTGCTTTTGTTACAAAGAAGTAAACACCTTCTTGTAGAAATAATTCAAAACAAAGTATATGGTTTTGCTGACTGACTCACTGAATTTTGAATAGACACAGTGGACTGGGAATATATATGAATACACATATTTATCTCTCAAATGTTGATAACAGGCAATCACTACATGCAAAACTGAAGCTGATTTTGGAACAGGATAGAGACCCTACTAATTGAAACTAAACCAGATTCAGTTTTTAAAGTAGCTTGACACTTGTGCAGTTCATCATCATCGTGGTGACTATGAATCGCATCTGAATTAGGGCTGGAGGTTATAGTAAAACAATTCAAAGTGAAAGGAACAATAAACTTCCAGTAGCACCACACTCACCTCATGAATGCCTCTGGTCTTGGAGGAGCAGCAATTTTGAGAAGTCTGATGCAAAGACAATTTGTAGTTCTGGGGTTCATCAGGATCTCCTCAGGTCCTCTGCATATTCAGTGCTAAGTTTTTGGGCTGGTTTCTTTTGTTGTTTGGGTTGGTTTTGATTTTTGTTTTCTGTTTTCTTAGTTTATATAAGCTAGAAAGAGTTTTTATATAAAATCTAAATCCTTCATCTGACTGAGTGGTTCCACTAGAGAATGCTGTTAACAATCTTTGTGCCCCAACCTCTCTCTCAGAACATCTGAGCTAAGGAAATGTGGCAAGCAGCTGTGCAAGTTTCTTCACTTTCAACTCCATGTTTGCCTTCAGATTCTTTTGGTGGACTCAGATGTTCTACCATTTAAAGAAAGTTTAAGGGATTAACTTCAAGAGCAAGATGTAGGATCAGGAGAGAGAAATTTAATTGATGTGGGCCAATTGAATTGGAAGAACTCAAAGAAGAAACACCAATTCATATTAGAGCCTGGGTAAAGCACATGTTCTTGATTAAAAATGCTTTCTTATGAACTTCATAAGGGCAGACAAGCCAGAATGGCCAGAGTTGGATACTGAAATAGTCCAGTCCATGCCATAAAATGTGTGTGTGGGGACATGATGATGTTTATTCACAGGCAGTGACCAATGTAGAAAAAGCTTTTCAAATACAATGTTATACTTTGGCTGGAAAAATGGTATTCAAACATTGCCTTTGTTTAGGCTTCCAGGAAAATTAAAATCATATGAAATCTAAGTTAATAACAAGCCCATCTACTAATTGAGGCTACTGTGGAAGCACCATTTGGGAGAGCAGAGTGAGACAAACCCATGGTTTGCTCATGGGGTAGCAGCAGAGCTGAGATGCAGGAAGGTGTCCCAGATGGAGCTTTGTTTTCTCCCCGTGTGCTGCATCTGGTGCAGACACACATCGAGACCAAATGCAGTGAATTAAAACCAAGCACTTCTCTGGCAGCCTGCACCATCTGAGTGCAAAGACTGATTAGGGATTAAATCCTTCTGACAACTCAACCACTTAATAACAGAGGTTTCATAAGGTGGAAGGCTCCAGGCAATAGGGCTGTGGAGCAATTAGTTTTTGTTGTGGTAAAAAAAAACCCAAACCAAAATAAAAGGCACTGAAAAGTCCCAGTGTATTCATAGCAGGTAATTTTTCTTTTGGTTAGTTGAAAACTTACCTTCCATGAAGAATTAAGCTTAAAGAATATGGAGGGGAAGAAGAAGGCAGGTGGGCAGGCAAGAGCATTGGGTTTTAACTGGCTTCAAAATGTGATGGAATTCTTTCACTGAGAAAAGTTTTGCCACTTCTTAGCAACTGTTGGAAGCAGCTCACAGGTGGATTTTGTAATAGCTGATGCTTAGAAAAAGTTGATATCTACCAAACTCTGGTGTGCAGAGCAGAGAGATAAACTGGAACCAGTCTGGAACTGAAAAAATGCAGTCTGGGTTCAGATTCATAGCTAGACCTTCTCTTTAGGTTTGAACTAAGTGAGGCAACTCACAACAATTTCTCATTTTTTGTGGATTCCTTGAAATTTTTACTCTTCCCCTCAGAAAATTAGGCACAGGAAGTCAGAAGAAATGGCAGAAAATCGCTTTTTCAGTGTGAAACCATCAGTAAATCTACACATTTATTAGCAAATTCCTGCAACTCTACAGTCTCAATCATGCTTGTTTGTCAGTGTGTTCTCGGTTTATTTTTCCCTGAGGTCCAATTAAGTCTGAGCTAATTAATCCAGAATTACGCCTGCATTACCAAAATAAAGTGATTGTTTAGCATAACAAAGCTGATAATTAGTGTAACAGTAGAGATAATGCTGGTATCAGCAGCAGTGGGATGTACAGCCAAATTGGGGCTACCTGGAGACACCTCCCTCCAACAGTGTTGGCTTGATGGGTTCTGTTACCTTGGAGCTCTTCTGGTGGTGACTTAAAACACCAAATTCTTCAGACTGAAATTTGCCTTGCCCTCAGTTAATTGTTTGCTATCTGCCAAGACACGCAATATAATTTAATAACTAATTTAATAATGAAAATTGCCAGGAGGATCTCATGTAATTAATTATTTACTAGTATAAATGTTTTCTGTGCAAATGAGAGATGTAAAAAATTTAGTTCCTCTGACCCACATATCGGTTTAGAGTATTTGAGGGACTGATGCAAGCAAACTCTGTCTTAGCAGCTTAAGGATGCCATCATCTTCATCTCTTGCTCTAAGATTTCTGGGATCTCACATCCCACAGAGGAAATGAAAACTCTTTTACAGTTTCTATGTCACGTCTGAACAGTGACAGAGATTAGGAAAATTTTCTAAGCCTAAGGCAAGTGAAATTCTGCAATAGATTGCCAAGGGAATTGTGACTTTCTGGTAGCTGAGGTGCATGGAAGTTAGAGAAGCTTGTGAATTCTTTGTTCAGTTCAAATGATCTGGAATTATACACAATTTTAACATCTGAAACTCTGCGTGCTAACATCATCAGCTGGCATAAATCTGGGGACTCCATTATGTCCTCAGAATTTCAGACAAGCCTGTTCTCTTAGAAGTAATTTAACTCTATTTGCAGCAGTTGTTTTCACATCCCTTAATCCATCTACAGCTCTCGTGTTTGGCAGTGCACAGGAATGGAGAAGGGAAATACAGAGCTTCTGTAATTCCTGGGTGTGAAGTTAAACTGGCAAACAAGCAAAGTGACATGGTAGAGATTGTGGGTTTGGGAAAAGCAGCATGTGGTTGTCAGAGGACAAGAATGAGGGTCAGACAATCTGCATCTCACTCACAGTATTCCTTGACTTGCTGCATGATGCTGGATAAATAATTTTAATGCTTTTATGCTGTTCCTACTCCCACTTTTTACCTGTTTGTTTACAGTGCTACCTAGGAGTGTTTCTCTCTGTCTCTACAGAGCTTTGCACAGCACAGCCTTGGCCTGTGGCTGGAATTCCTCACTTTCACTGGAAATGATAAATATTTATTGCAGTGAGGTTGATCTCCTGCTGTGCAAGCACATGGAGCCAAGCCAAGGCACCCCGTTAGGTTGAACACTGCTTAAACTTAATGCCAATATTGACCATCCCACCTCAAAAAAAGAAGATATTTCCCAGGGAATACATCCAATCAGAGAAACACTCAGTGTCACTGCCATGGTTTTTGCATATGTGCATATCACTTGCTACAGCTGAACTTCTCAGCACGTGGTCTGTTCTTTTATATATTCCAGTAAATTAAAGGTTGTGCTTTTCTCTTGAGCTTATATTTAGCTAAAGCACACAAAAATTACTTGTTGCTACTTTATAAGTACTGCAAGAATAGCATGCTGATTTTCGCTGCAGCTATTACATTATTGATATTTCTAGGGCAGATTGTGTCACTCAGCAAAATTTACTTGTAACATACTCAAACTAACCCCAAAGCATCAAACAAAACCTCAAAAATGAGCCGACAACATCAAACAGAAGCTCAGAAATAGCCAGAAAAGAACCAGCTTTAAAGTTTCAGTCGATAGCAGAACTGGGTTGTTATCCAGTTCTTTCTAGATGCAGGCTTGTGGACATGGCTTTAATATCAGTAAGTGTGGTAGATATGGGAAGAAACACACTTTATAAAACACAGGATGGGTGTACAGACTTGAAAACAGTTTCAGAATATGTACACATGGCACAGTTTTTAACACTCTGCCTCTCAGGTCAGTTGCAGAAGGTTTTCATTGTAAAAATCACAAAGGTCTCTAAGAAATCACAGATCTGAAGGAATTTTTTGTTCTTGAAATGTCAACACCTTAAAAATGAGCTATTGGCCCATTTTTGCCATCTCTTTTGCCATTAGCACTGAAACAGCGGGCTCAGTTGTTCAGGTAACTTATTTTTGTTTCTCAGTTTTAAAATTCAAGTACAAACGGGTAAGCACTGTTAGATTCCACCATGTGGGACATTTTGGGTTTATTGGCCAGCAAACCAATTTGCAACAGCACAGCACAGCCTCTTAAGCTATGCCATGGCTAAACAGACACAAAATGAGGTAAAATAAACTACACAAGCAGATGGAGATATGTTACTGTGAAAAAACCCCACACTTAAAACTGCTTAAAAGTTCTTTTTCTCCTGTAAAAAATTTACTTGCAATAAAAAAAACCATCTGATTTCCTAGGAAAGAAAATTTTAAAATTGTTGTTAGTGAAATATCTCCCTTTTACTGGTTTTCACGTGAAAGAGAAAAAAATTTAAGGAAAATTTTGTGAAATTTGAGGCCATTGTGAATGTCCCAGAACCCCCAAGGCAAAGCAGCAGTGAACCAAATTCTTGCTGTTGCTATATTGAGAAATGGAGAAACACCACTGAGTTCTGTGCCAGTGTCCAGTACGGGAATCTGGAAGCTCTGACACACATTTTAGCAGCCAAAGGAAGCAGTCAGCACCCTTTATCTTCCACAGACTCTGATTCACAGCTTTTACACTGCATTTCTGGAGTTGCTGCTCCCTGCTTGTCATTTCCTTTAGGATGTGACCCAGCCTGGTGTCATCAAACAGGTAAATTATATTTCCAGCAAAATGCATTTAAATATTGAGCACGTTGGCTGTGTGCAGAAGGGAGGTGAAGACAATATCAGTCACTCCAGGTAATGAGTGAAGTGATCAGCAGATGGCTTTTTTCCTGTTAATTCTCTCAGACTGTGGTGTCGAGGTCAAAGCTTTGACCTCTCGTGGGGTCCCCTCTGACTGAAGATCCCAGCCTGAGTGACAGTCACTGCCAAGGAGCTTCCATGACAGGCAGGATGGTGGAGACCAGGGAATAAAGAAATACACTTTTCCAGTTACACTGTACTTGTTCTCGGAGCTAATCACCTTCCTGAGAGCCAGCAAACGAGACAAAAATATTCTGTGGTGGATTCCTCCAGCTCCCCGTGAATGCTGGCAGCTCCTGTGATTTCAATCATGTCTCTTGGCATGCATAAAACAGAAAGCTCCATCCTTGAAAAGGACAGTAATTTAAACTGAGTGCTAGGTGCTGCAAATAGAGTTTTTCAGATGCACGTTTTTCATTCCGAAAATAAATTAAAACAATTAAAGTATTTATTTTGGAAAAAAGTAAAACCCAACAAAACCCACCCCACAATTCTTTCTTGAAGCAGTGGCATTGTGTTGCGTGGAAGGTACCAGGATATTTTCAATCCAGTGAATTTTGAGTCCTAACCCTTGTAATTGCCAGTGAGATTTTATGACGATTGCTCTGTGACTTTTTCTGGCTTAGCTGCCTTAAAGCCTTTTTGCCAACAGAGCAGATGGAAACAAATACATTTAACCTTGCATTAAATGGGTTTGCTTCAGAATAATGCTTCCTCTGGTTAATCCCCTTCACAAGCATCCAAAAAATTGGTAGTCTGTATGAAACATTCCTATATAGTAATAAATTCATAGTCAAGCCTGGAGGCTGTGAAAGAAGGAAAGAATGCTTTTGTCAACAAGCAGAATATGTTTGGGTATTGTGTGGGCTCATTTTTAGTTTAGATTTTTGGGCCATATACAGATGTGTCAGGGGCCAAACAACTCAGCAAGGCTGGTGACTCTTTGAGGTTTTAATGGCTTTGAGCACATGGGCAGAGAGATGACAAGTGATGGGGAGAAGGAAATAATCAGAAAATATACCAGAAAAAAGAACATGAAGAACTCACTCCAATCAGATTTGAGTACAGTCCCCAAAATCACACACATTAAGGAAGATCAGAGCTCATTCTGATTTTTGTAAATATCTATATAAATATGTAGCTATAATACCAGATTAAATAAAATACAGGAATGAAATATTAAAAACTACAGACGGATTAATAGGTTTTGGTTCAACATCTCACTGTCCTGTCCTCACACGAAATAGAGGGAGATCCCTGCAACTTACACTGTGGTTTTTCAATATTCATCCTGCTAACAAGAACAAATGCTTCCTTTTAATCAGATTTTTTTCTGAATTATAATAATATTAACACTGTTAACTACACTTGTTATGTCTTGCTTCTAGAAGGAATAAGAAAAATAGTTTCTTTTTACTAAAAAGTCATGAAATTCAGTCTGTGATGCTTCATCTCATGCTGGCAGGATCAATCACACCTTCGTCCAATGTCAAGAAACTATTTAAAGTATCCCATCAAAAATAACCAAGTGTTTGATTAAATAGAAGAGTCAAAAGAAAGAAGAAATATGATGTAAGATGTTGATTTAAGGGCAATTGAGACTCTATAAATAAAGTTGTATCACTTTGATCACCCTCAGGCTCTGGAAATTTCTGTTTACTTGCAGAGAAGTGGGAGTTCTGGATGTTTTCCATCCTAATATTCTGAAATCAGGAGCCTGGAGCAGGACTCTGCATTAAGAACAGGAAATATTTTATTACACTTCTGTTTAGGAATGCATACTGAAACAGGAAGCTTAAAAACCAAATGCAATCCATACATTATTAAAGAAATTGAGGGAGAAGTGATTAGGCCCATACCAGTCATTTGGTTTGAATTAGATGGAAGAAGAACATTTGGAAAGAGATCTGTAGAAGAGAAATGGCTTAAGTATAGATATAAAATGGGAGATAGAGAAAGATGTTATATAAGGCTACAAAAAGTCAATGGTTAGAATAATCTCATTTTTTGTTTGGTATGAATGTTGATAATAAAAAAATTTGAAGGAATTGTAGTAAATGGAACTTTATTTTTTTGCTGTAGTGGTTTATCAGCTACAGTATCATTTGTGAAATTGTGTTCTAACTTGTGGAGGATAGGATGTAGCACAAATTTTATAAAGCACTAAGTGACTGTGAGGAACCAGGAACAGGCAACGTTGGAAAGAAAAGGACTGAACTAGATGATTCGTTTATTTCCTCAATAAATGTTTTTAGGCTCCTGGCAAAAGAGATGGAAATAGGCTAATAAATTCCTTGTTGGCCTGTAAAAAAAGATGAAAAGGCAAAGAAATACAAGTCCAGGTTATTAAGAGCAAATGCCATGAAGAATAACAAATATGTAAAAATAATACAGGTCATGTTGCAAAGTAAGATACAAGTGCCAGGAAAGAAGTAACTCCAGAGATGCTTTAACAGTGAAAATCAAATGGAGGGATTTCCCAGTATACAAACCCCCTCAAACCTATTAAAGAAAAAACTCATGCAGCCTGAGTGCTGCAAGTTGGACAGGAATAGTTCATTCTCCATGTTCATGATGAACAGCAGTGAAGTTCTACAAGAAGAGATTGAAGTTTGATGCTCAGAAAAAGCCCTTTTCTCGTGGTGAGGCAATGGCAGCTTTGGGACAGACTCTGTGGGCAAGGGCAAGGTGTGGTGCTGCCTGTGCTGCTGGTCTGGGGAATCCTTGATCATTTATGATGGACAGAGCTGTCCATGGTCCTCTCCTGGTGCAGGGGTGAGGGCTCTGTCACCCCTTCAGGCCCTGTGACCCTTCCAGCCTCTGTCCAGGACACATCTCTGTGCTTGTGTTTAGAGATTTGTGTCAGGTAAACGTTGCCATTTCCTACATCCTTCTGCCCTCCTGCTTGTCAAAGTGAAAAATTGCCCTTTCTGGCACAGAACTGTTCCAGACAAAAGTGTCAGCCGGAGAGCTCAGTGCCACAGGAAAGCTGCTCTGCACATCCATCCCTCAGGAGATTAGCCAGCACACCAGTCCCAAAGCCCCAGGAAGCATGGAAAGAACTTTAGATGACAGTCACACCATCAAAGTAAGATGTTCACCTTCTCCTCAGCTTTTTCCTGGTATTATGTGGTCAGTAACACCAGGGTGAGAGAGCTGTTTTTATTTTGCACGTGTGGCACAGCTTCCAAATGCAAGAAGGTTTCACTGTGCACAAAAATGGGAGCCAAGGCACCATGGAGAAACAACTGTGAGTGGAGAATTCATTGCAGGCGTGGGCTTTGTTTTCCTGGCAGTGTCACTAAAACATCAGTGTGTTATCAGCACCATCCTCATACTAAACTCAATAATACCACACTTGCTACTAGGAAGAAAATTAAATCTATCCGAGCCAAAATCAGGACAGATCAGAACAAATAAAATATTCCAAGGACCAAATGTGAATACTTTGCATTACAGAAAGAAGAATACACCAATTGTAAGAAAATGGTTTGTTCTCCAAAGAGGCAACCGAATGTAACGGATTGAAATACTGAAACATTGCTCTACATATTACTCCTCATATTTTTAAAATTACATTCTGTTATGTCCTATGACTTCATGTAAGAATCTTTGCAGGCAGGCTCAGATTATTATCACACAATAGTTCATAACATATAAAAAACCCCCCGTCTAATGTTATATAATAGGCAAAATGTGGGAATTAAATAATATCCTTAATATACTGTTATATCAGCTCTGCAATGAAGACAGGCCGGGAATGGAAAAATTAGTAGTAAAGAGGGAAAGGATCTAAGAGAACAGCTTCTGTTAATTCAGTATTATTTTCAAGTTGAGTGCTTGTTTGTAGGACCTTGTTACACCATAGCACTCTCAGGTTATCTTCACTCTTATTCCAGAACCCACAGAGGGTTATGTGGGTAGAAAAGGAACATCCTATTTAGAAGAAAGAAATTTCAAATAATCCAACTAGTCCAGCATTGTAGGAGAAAGATGGAAGATGTTGGGACTTCATAGGGAAATGTCTTCACTTCACAAGCCAGAGAATAAAAGTCTCTTTCCAGCATTGAGAGTGTGATTGCAGTCTCACAAAATGCAATTTCTTGTGATGAGACTGAAATTTGAGGGTCAATTCTGTCAACTACATAGTCTGCAAAGTTATTTCTTTCAATTATTTTTCAATCGGTTGCCGTACCCATCATTATAGTTTGTAGTGATCTGGCATTTTATGAATAGGAGTAGCCCCAAGAATGACCAGAATTTTCTGATCTCATTCCCAAGAAGATCTAGATTTTTAAAAAGGGGACAGCTGAAAAACTTGAACTTTCTCGTGTGTCCGGGAGTGTCAGAGTGGTCAAAACAAGCGATGATCAAACATCTGTAGTCACACATTTGCAGATATATAAACAATGGTTTGTTAGAACCTCAGTGGGTCACAGGATTTCCAACATTTTCTATGCTGATACAACGTTCAAGTGGGGTTTGTTTGACTTCACTTAACTGCTGCGAAGCTGACTAATAAAACACCATACAATATGAAAAGGCAAGGCAGAATTCTGCACTAGGATTGCAGTCTTCATGCAGCAGCTCTATTAGCAGATCAGGATAACAAGTACGTTGTGATTAATAACCAGAAAAGAAGCTTCTGGGGATTAGGCACTTCACAAATAATTCTAAATAACTCCATGCAGCATGTTTCACGCTAATACTCTTTTGATCTACAGCTGCAGGAGACATAAACCAGCTTCAGTTCATTGCCTTTTGTGAAATAACCCTGATTTATACTAGCTGAGGATATTCCTTTGCATGGTCGGGACTGTTGCTGCGTAGTTTCATCGCAGTATGACAAAAAAAGAAATAGGCAGCCAAGGCTTACCCAGAGTTGTGTTAGAGATGTAGCAGTGCAGTGATGCAACGTGTTTTGGGATGAACTGAGCTGCTCACATCCAGTTTGCATATGGGGCAGCATTTTGGGGCTGGTGGTGTTTAGCAGAGACCCAGCTGCAGGAAATGAGTCCCATAGTTCCTAGAAAACTTCTGTTTCTCATTCTGGCTGCTCATCAGGACTTGATTTTCCTGAAGGGAAAAGAAAACCGTATGTAGAATAATAAGGAAGTGGGTGACTTTTTATTTCAGAGCTTTAGAGGACTGCTAGAAGAAAGTGGCAGCCCTTGCTTGGCCTCTGTTAGTGTCACTACTCTTTCGAAAAAATTGACTTAATGCATTGGAATCCTGCAGTCTTAAATGATCCAGTGACTATCCATAAAAAGGGACACATGCACCCAGAATTCCTACTGGTTACCTTCTTGCAAAGCTAGGTCAATTAGTCTCCTAACTGACTAAAAAAAAAGCACTCCCCAGTACAAATTTGAAATTTCTTTTTTGGGATGGATCATCTTTGCCTGTTCCTCGTGTATTACATTATGTAGCTCTTCCATAATTATCAAGATTTATCTACTCTCAGAATCCTTCCAAAACAGCTCTTCAGGCATAATTCCAGCATAGGTTATACTAAACAGGAAAAAGACATTTTAAATCTCAGTTAGAGAGCCTAGCCTGGTAATTATTCTTGACTAGTTATTTTGGTAAACTTCCAAATGCAGCCAAATCCTAAGAGTTCAATTAAATACAACCCCTGAATACATTTATTGAAGTAGCTCCATTATAGTAAAGACTGAAGACTTTTTTTTTTTTTTCCAAATGCTCTGGTTGTTACTTGTCAGGACAGCATCCGTCTTGCTTTATTTCTTATCTGTCAGCCAGACTTCACCCTGAATTACACTGGCCCTTCAGCATGGAAAGCAAGGCTGCTGAAGGGCTATCTGCAAGGGGGATGAGATTTACCTCGTTTCAAAACAGGCACTGTTGTGGCACAACAATTACTGGCTGTGTGGAGAAATAAAACTGGTTATCAGTGAAGTCTGGGCTCTGGCACAGGGCTCAGCTCCAGTGCCTCAGCTCAGTCGCTGCTTTTCCTTTTTCACCTGGATTTCTCCTCCCAAAGGATTCATGTTCATGTCCTCCCAAAGGTTAATTGCCCTGAAATCCCAGTGCAGGGTGTGAGATAGACACAAATGCACAAATCTGTACAGGATCAGTTAAGAACTACAGGAAGGCTATCATAAAACTGAGAAAGGTTGTTACAGCTTCCAGAAACAACCTGCCATTACACCACTGATTTGTACTCTGTCTTTTTCAGACATACAGAAATCACACTTACTGAAAGAGGATGAAATGAGACAGTAGAGGATGGTTACAAAAGGCTTTTGTGAATCTCAGGCACCTCCCAGAACCTTGAAGTGCACCCTGATAGGCTTTCAGTTCTGGCTCAGGACTGCATTGTATCAGTAGTGGAGTCATCAGTTTGGGGATAATAGTTTTCCTTTAAAAAAAGCAAGAAATAGATTTTAAACTAAACAGACTCTTCTACATTTTGTCTCTTCATTTTTTCGGTTTCTAAATGATAACATAGGCTTTAAACTGAAAATGAAATTGATTCATCTAGAAAAAACTGAAACAGATCTTACATTTTTTAAAAAGTTTTATTACAATTTAAATTAATTATATAAAGAAAAGGAAAGAATTTCCTGAAAATTTAACTTCACTTTTAATTACGCAGTATCTACCTTTCATACTAAAAAATTTTAAAATGTGCTGAAACTGTCAGTCACTGCTGTCACTCCTTGGGCTCAGCATTTGTTGTGCTTGCAGGCTGGGTGCTGAGAGGGAACCTTGACTCAGCTGTGATCATCCTGGCAGACGTGACTCGGATTCCGACTGCAAGACAATTCCCTCTGTAACAGTGACGAGGGTGAATGACGTGCAAGGCAGAACCAGGCATTGCTCTAGATTTAGGGAGTCACAGCAAGAAAATCATAGCGTGCCCTCTATAGATTTTGGGTTGATCCTAAAGCAGGAGGAATAGTTGCCAAATGGCTGGGAGGCAATTCAGAGGGAGCTTGAGGACTGAGAAAATGAGGAACTTGTGGAGTTGAACCAAAAATGTTTTGCATGAGGGGTAAGGAAGCCTGTGCACCAACAGAGCCCTGCTGGAAAAGAGGGAGAGTGCAGCTGAGGGCTAAAGGATGGTCAGGGACCTAGACCAAGCATTGAACCTGAAGAGGGGCTTTGGTAAACTGAGAACAATTTTCAGCTGTTTGACAGGGAGAGCCAAAGGCAACGGAACCAAACTGTTCTGTGGTGGATGGAACAGCACAGGGGAACGGCCCTAAACTGCAATTTGTGAGGTTCAGAATGGACATGGTGGAAAAATCTTTTCACTAGTGAGGTACTGCAGCAGCAACCCAAAATTTTCTAGGAGGGTTATGGAATCTCCCATCCATGGAGATTTTTAAGGTACATGTTGACAAAGCCACGGTGGACACCACCTGTTCTTTGCAACAGCCCCATTTCTACTGAAAGGCTGGAGCAGATGATCTTCAGGGATCCTTTCTAATCCATATTTTGCTGATCAGTGCATTTCACTCCACTGAAACCTTCTCCAGAGAGTGGTTCTCTGCCAGATTTTTCATTATACTGGCTGATCATGAGTTTTCTCCACCACCTCCATGTATTCAGACACTATTTAGTTCACCAATATTATTTTAATGTCTGTATATTACTTAATTACTAATGGACTAATTCACGTTAGTGTGTTAATACATAGCCATCCTTCAGAATTCATAATCTCAGTGCCAACTCTATTTCTGCCATAGCTGCATTTCAATTACAGCCACCACTCTTATCACAGATTCAAATGTGTTTAGATTTTCATGGGTTTATTTAGAGACCGACAGATCTTAAAAGATTCTAAGAATATATATTTTATTTCAAGAAGAATTTGTCCAGAAAAAAAATGCCACTAAGAACATGGGGGGAACTGCCTTAGAAAGAAGCCCAGGTTCTGCTTTCCAATAAGAGTACAAAGTGATTTTTAAAATGTGGCTGTCGATGTAAGGGTGTGCTACCACTACTGCAGAATGCTGCAAAACTCTGGGAAACAGCTGGAATATCATGTCATGAGCATGTTGGTTTCTTTTAAAGATGAAACCCTTTGGGAGGGTTTCTTCATTAAACTCTTCACTGAGATAAGAGTTTGCTAAATTTCGTCCCTCTTTGCGCCGCAAAACAAAACAAAAAATAGGCAGAAAGAACAATATATTGTTTTACTGTTGTGGGAGCTACATCCTTGCATTAACAACACCTCTAAAACTCTATAAGCCAGCTGCAATAAAAGCTAGCCAAAGTGGCCAGAGAATGTATTCCTTTCACTGGTGGCAGAACTGAAACAGCAAATGCATCAAAATTTCTTCCACCTACTCCAGCTGAAGAAATAAACCACAGCAAACCTTTTTTCCCAGGAAGAATTGGAGAGAATCCACTGACTTTCAAAAGCAGAGAATGCAGCATAATCAAATAGCAGAGTTCTGTAAATATAAAATGACAAAAATTTCAAAAAGGCTTTTGGGTTGGAGTCTGGCAGAGCATTGTAATGTGTACAGTGAAACAGAACAGTGCTTAGGGGTGTTTAATGGAACCATTGCTGTGATGGAATATTAACCTCATTTGTGATTTTTAGCATAGTTTCCCAATGTGACTTTGTGTTGTTTCAGTTTAATTTCTTTTGTCATTTGTTATTTGAGGAATAGAAGATGAAAGTCTAAAGGATTGGCCCTATGTTAAACAAACCGTGACTCTGATAACTCAGATAATTTCATATGCACAGGACAGAATTAATGATATTTTAGATGGGTCTGGAAAATTACATTTGCTAATGCCTCTGACCCCGTGATGGAAAACCCACCACTGCCATTAAGTTTTAAAGGTCTGGAGCTAGTACACCAGGAATTCAGGAGTTATATGACCTCTATTAAAATTAAGTTTTAATGTCCTTAAACAATTAAAGCTCAAATATTATATGTCCATTAATGGACTTCATAAATATTTATAAGGTGCCGCTAAAGTGTGCAGTCTAAAATGAGTATGGTGAGACTTTTCCTTAATTTGAAAGGATTCTGTCCTAATTTGGAGGCTCCTATCTATCTGTTCCACACCGTTCTGTATCCTTTTACCAGAGGAAATTGGGGGTAATCACATGAATGTCAACAATATTGTACTGGTGTGGAAGCAGTAAAACCCAAATATCTCACTGTTACACAGTGGTTGTGTTGGCTCCACTCAGGCTGCACTTTGGCACCAGAAGGGCTGGTCAGGACACAAGGACACAGGAGATACCAGGTTGTGCTGTGAAGTTTAAACCACTCCTGGTTCATGGGCAGGAGGGTTCTAACATTTTCAGGTGTTTATAGACGCGGTGAAATATTTAAGAGTTGCACAGAGAGACCTTTCCAGGGCGGTGTGTTTTATATTGAAATGCCAAGAAACCCTTCTTCCACCTAAATCTGGGCCAGTGAAGTTAATGAAATCGTAAATGTCAATGTAAAACTGATACACCTGAGGGAACAGATATGGCACAGGGATTTTACCTCTGGTTACAGCTCTAGATCCCTGTTAAAAAGCCTTATTGTAATAACCCTCTCCCTGGCTGCACATGGGTTGCCACAAATGCTTACATTGGATAATGTGTTTTCTCTTTCCTCTGTCAAACCAATGAACTCAATTATATTAGGCTGCTCATACTACTTATGGGTATTTATGAGCATTGAGACATTTCTGCTTTTAGGAAGCTGAGGAAGTTGCTGATTAAGATGACTTGAAAAAAATATTCTTTTAAACAAGTTAGTTTAGCCACAGGCTCATTGCACATGAAGAAAAGTTTTTAAAAACTAGTCCTTGTTCTGTTTGTTTCCTCTTGACTACATCTTAGTATTTTCCTACAGGTTTTCATGGATTCTTTCCTAATCAGTTCATTCCAACTCTTGGATAACACGCATCCACTGCCACCCTGATGGCCCATCTCAGCCCACTTCCTCAAAATATTTATTCTCCTTTTGAAAATTCCTTTGGAAGCTCTTGGTTGGCATCAGAGACCTGCATTCCACATTAGTTAGGTTTCATTGCTTCTTTAAATGCTATTGATATATGCTGGAAACCTAACTGGTTTTTTTTTAATCTCCCACTAGAAACAATGTATTTCAGTTACTTTGTCTTGTGAATTTGAGTTTTTCTCTCTGCAGCTGCCGGGTTGCAATGAGTAGCTCGTAGATAAGTCTCTGTTTTTCTCTGTCACAGGCTTGCTGCATCACTGCTTTTAAAGGGCAGCCCGGAATACTTCAGTGATTGCTTCCCAGATTAAAGTGAAAAGCTTTCAGTGAGTGTTTGGAAACACGTAGCAGATGAGCATAAGCAGCCCCTTTCAGACAGCACTCTTGTGTTTTTCACAAATTACAAGTCCTCTTGTAGACTGATAACAGATGGAGCTTTCTAAGAAATATTTTTCATCTTTGATTCTTTCGGCCTTGTTAGAGCTGCCTGAGTTTAGCCTTTGGAACTGATGCAATTTTAGAGAGGCAGAAAATATTCCCTTACTGGGGAGAGGAGAACAGATTTGCTGGTGTAAGAGAGGTTCCATTTTGTTTTAACTACATGACAGATCAATAATGAGAATTTCATTTGTTTAATTTGTTCCTGGTTTCGTTTCCTGGGGTCCTTGCACATGGAGAGAGGTTCATTTCATGGGTTGTGACACTTATGGCCCCTGAGCACTGCAGCATTAACAAAACTTGCATATGAGTTTCACTTACTGTACTCCAATTAAAACTCTACAGATACTGAAGTTTAAATCAGAGCTGACTAATCATACTTAATTTAAATGTCCTAATGGCTGTATTTTTAATAGAACAAGGGTACATTAGCTAATCCAGGTTTTCTTCCTACAGAGAGAGCTGTGTCAAAATTTCTTAGGGTTTGATCCAAAAAAAGCACATTAACTCACAGATTAATTCGGTCAGTTAATAATTCCACTGAAGTCTGTGATAATACTACTTGCTTGAAATTTTGTTTGTATTGTAAGGGTTGTTATATCTTGAGCTTAATTGTACAGTATCTTTATTTTTGCAGCAGGATGAAACCATTTTGGTACAACTTGATTATTTCCTGAGCCTCTGATTCCTAGGGACATAACAACACTTCTGCTTTTTTGCTTTTGCATTAGGTACAGCACATTCAAAGAACCCAAACCACTTCCCAGCCTGTGTGGGAATTAATTCCATCCAGAGCAAAGTAGGACATTACTCACACCACTGGAGATAATGAAATGACTGAGTGTATTTAAACTATAGTCAGTGAGGGCAAATTTTGGCATTAATTTTGGGTTCCACCTAGGAGAATTGTCTCCTTTCCCTTCTCCCCAGAATGAAAAAGTATCTGAACTTTAACAAGGGCTCTTTTGAGGCATGCAAGGAACACCAAGCAGTTTTAGGGATAATTATAAGGCAGGAATAATTACAAAGTATTTTGAATTGTGAATTTTTTCATCTCCTCTCTGTTTTGCCAAATCAGCATCTTTGAGGAGTTCAAAAATATTGAAAAAATCACGAAAACACTGAAGTTTCTTGCCCAAGGCAGTCCTTTTCTTATAATGACTCAGTGAATGGGAAACTGGAATAAAGTTGGGGAAAATGTTAATGTGTGAAAATACATTTAAAGTTTGATGTTGTATCTAGTTTTCAAACCATCCTTAGATTCAACAGTCTCTCTCCCATGATATTAGTACAGGGCTGTTTTTGAAAGAGGTAATCCTTGGGTAGACGTCTTCACAAGGTACATACATATTTATGGCACCTCATTAAGCCGATTTGTGATGTATTGCTTCAATACCCTCTGCATTTCATGGCTAACTTTTAAATTCCTTACCAAAAAAATATTTTTAAGTGGAGCTCTGATACTTTTTTTCCCTTATAATCAGTAGAAAACAGCAGCAGGAGCAAGCCCAGCCTACACAATGGTTAGGACTCTTAAACCCTAACTCACGTCTCGTTTCTGACTGGACTGTACAGAAAGGCTTCAATCATTTGGAATTGTGGCACAGCTGAGGTTTAGACAGAAAAATGGGTAAAGAATCACTGTTAAATGGACAGAAGAAGGAAAGTATGAAAACCAATTTGCTTGTATAAGCTCTGAGCCGTATCTTTGGCTCCAGACCTCTCAATAACAAGGTAATAAATCCATGTGAATACCGAGCTTGTTACAAGGACTGTGCTGTCCTGCAGCTCTGCCCACTCCTTGTACTTCCAGGGAACTGCTGCTCTTTGTTTCTTCTCCATGAAGACATCCCAGAAATATCCAGGGAAAAGTTGATATTTTAAAAGATCTGTTTCCTGTGACTTCACAGCTGTCTCTAAACATAGAAGGGGACATAACTGCCATAATTTCTCTTATCTATCATAAAATATTGACTGTATTAATGAGATTAATTAGCCATTTAGAGACTAAAGAGATTAATTAGATGCTATCTTTTAATTTTCTGAGTGCTAATGAATATTTGATATGATGGTTTTGTTTAAAGTAGTATTGACAGCTCTCACACTTCAGGCATTATTTCATTAATTCAGTTCTCTATCATGTTATGAATGGCTTTTAATCAACTGGTTTCACAGGGAGCCCTTCTCTTCTCTATCTGCTAAATCAAGTCCAAGCAGGCTTTTATACCAGACACCAAGAACTGTTCAGGGGCTCTATCCACAGTTTTGTTTTGATAAATGCAGTTTTATTTAGAGATGCATCTACATTCATTCAATTCTGAATCCCTGACTGCAGGGGCCACAGACTCCTGTCCTGTTTGCTCAAATGAGCTTTGTTAGATCCTCATTTTGAGAATGTCTCTCTTCCAAATGTATGTAGCTCTGAATTAAAGTTGCATTCAAGCATATCAGATATTCAGGAATGTATCACTGAGAACACAGTCAGACACGTTAACCTCCCAATAAATCCACAGGAACTGCATTGAGTTCATGGAATGTGAATAACCTCTGAAATATTTAGACTACCTTCTAGGAAACACAGGAAAAACGTGTCTGTGAAGGGAGAGTGTAAAGGCTACTGTTCATTTTCTCATGAGAGGCAATAAATATCAGAGCTGACAATCCTTTTACGCTGAGAGAATTCTAGAGACTTAATCTACAAATTACTGTATCTTACCCAGTCAGCCCGATCCCAGCAATGCACAACCCTCATTACCTGAGTCCTTCCACTGAGTATTTATTGTGATTACAGCACATTTACAAAACAGCTAAATTACTTGTTTGACAAATATATAAAATATTAAGGGGAATGCTCGCTGTTCTCCAAATGTCAGCAGATTCTCCCCTCGTGTTCCCCAAAGCCAGGAGTGCTGATGAAGGTGTTTCATTACTCAGTGTAGCAGGGTGGCAGGAGCACCTCCAGCTCCTTATCCTGGCATTGGCCACAAATGGAACTAAAACTCCTTTACTCCACACATAAAGAGTAAAACTCCCATTCAAACTTAGGGAGAAACCCTTGATTTTTAGTGGTTATAGAGTGGCTCTTAGAATAGCACACTGCTTTCTGACACAGAATGAAAACTGTTTAATTGGAAGAATATAATTTCCTGTCAGCCTTTCACAGGCAGAGGGATGACTTTTTAATTCTCTCAGTTTCAAGATTCTTTTAAACTGCAAATGTCTGCAATAGGTGAAAATCTAGTGAGGATGGTGAACTGTTTCATCTTGAAGCTGTTCGTGCAGATTCTTCATCGTTCTCTCAAAACTGTACATGAAAAAATTGCAGCTACTGCTGCTGGTAGATTCATGACCATACCTTTGCAAAAGTACTCTAGTAATTACCATATTATCCCACTGTAGTGCTCTTGGCATTAAATTCAAATATATTAACACCAGGATAAAACCATGAGTATAGATTTTGATAAGACCAGGAGAGTAAGGACCATCCCAGGGGAAATAGTGATGAGTTCCAGCCACAGGGACTGAAAGGAAGCCTTGAGGGACTGAAGAGGGTATTCAGATTATTTCTGTTGCTTCCATCCTAGTGTTTTACTCAGTATCCTTTGCCATGTTTTGCTTTTACTGGATTTTTTTTCTGTGATGAACATAATTTTTTTTCAGCATTCATGAAACACTTAATGATTTTTTTCTGTATACTTTACTCATTAAGGTGTGCAAAGGGGCCTTTGCTTTAGGAAGCATATTTCTTAAAACACTTCTTGGAGGTATGAGAGAAGCTCTTCCTCTAGTTAATGTGAAAAAGGTCTACACCACATTCTTTATATTCCAGGAAAATGCCCTCAGGGGGTTATAGGTAATCATTGCAGAGAACTTTGAAACAGCTGCAGGGGTTTGTAAAATTAATTAAGTACTCGCTGATTTGGAATGAAATGAAGATATCCACAATTAAGTTTGCAGCCTACAGGTGGAGTGTTATCAGGGCAAGGCAAAGATTTGAGTCTGAGATGCATCTCAAAGACACAGGGAATATTGAATCAGGCATGCAGTGGAATAGCTCCAGCAGAAAAATAAAACAGGATATACCTAACTCACTCAGTTCTTTAACCCACAATTTCCTGATGTCAGAGAGTTTGGGTCAGATGAGGTAGAGGAGAAAACATAAGTGAACTGATACTACTTATTTATTGCTGAAGCAGTTGCAAAGACAGTCTTTGCAAATCCTGGCAGATACTCCCTGAACCCCACATTTATTCTACACCAACAGCCACCAAAACTCAGAGCGGCTCGTGGAGCTGCATTTTGTACAGAGCCTGGAGTCAGTAATTTAAGGAGCCTACTATTCTTTTATAGGTGGCATTTTTCTGAAAAATCTACCTCAAGGCAGAATGTAATATTGTTTTCAGGCCAGTTTCTGATGGTTGAAGATTTGCCATTACAGAAAGTAGCACAAAGAGAGACAAATAAATGCCAATTTTGATGACTGCTTCAAGAGAAATGTGAGGACTGACCAAACCCTGCCTCCTTCCTCATTTTTAGCATTGCACAGGTTGTACAGATCTAGGGAGTAAAGACAATTCTTTTAAAAATAGAAGAATTGTCAGTGATCTAATCTGTGTCATGGCAAGTGGACACCTGAGGGGTGCCAGGCTGAAGAATTTCTCAGGACCATCACAGCACTGACCAAGAGGATTCTCTATCAGCCCAGGAGAAGGAATATCAGAAGGTCAAATTTTCTTTCCCTTGAGAGTTTTCTTATCCCTTTTCTGTAGTTTGAACTCCTCTGGGCAGTGATGAACTCTTTCTTACAGCGAAGAGGTTTTACTGCTAATGCTTGTCCTCTCCTCATGCAGCTCTATAGATCTCAGGAATTCATGCCCTGGTGCACTCTTCTAAGTTGGATTTGCTCCTCAGTGGGGAATAAAACCCTTTTCCAAGGGGTTATCTTCAAAGGGAAGACTGGAAATTTGTGCTGGTTTAAGAAAAATACCTCAATCTCCCTCATATACCACAAAATTAGCCAGTCAGTCATTAGCTCTTTTAAATGTTATTAGATAATTCATACATCACCAGTATAATCAAGTACATACTGTCCTTGTGATGGATGCCATGGAGTTGAGCAGTGCCAGTAAAAGTGGATGGATCTGTATGGATTGTTCTGTATTATAGCAATAATATCACAAAGTTCAAAGAAACTACATCCAACCTGGAATTCATACACCACTGAATGCATTGCCTCACACCTTTTCCTACTTAGAATTACTGGAGACACAGTGAGTAGTCCCCAAGTTGGGTCAGTTTATCTGTTTCAGCAGTTTAAAAACATGTCAGATGATGAGACACGGATCAGATTCAAACCAGACCCAGAACCAGAGGCATCTAAGAGCTATTTTAGAAAAAAGACTTAGAAACATAATTACAAGACAGGATAAAGAACAGCACCCCTTCAATTTCCCTGTGGCCCTTGCTAAGAAATTGAATCAAGTTTGTACTGGATAAGCATGACTGAACTGTTAGAAATGGGGGAAAGATTAAAGTGCTATCTTCTAAACAATATATACATAATGAACAGAAAATAAAAAAGAAAGCCATTGTAATGACAAGAAATGAGAAATTTAATGGATTGTATAAGACCCAACAGTTGGAATTGGTACTAGAAAGATCCAGCCCAGAGTTTATTTGGAATGAGTAACTCTGAAATTTTGGAACTTGTGTGGGAATAGGTTTCTCTGATATTTAAAGAGTAGTAATGTTGAAGCTGGTTCTTGAGCCAGCACCTGCCAGAAGAGGAAGACAAGATGTCTCTATGGATACGTTAGAGATGAAATACAAAACTTGTCAAAACCAGAAGAATCTTTCCATTGGTGACATCAGGCTCTGCACAAAGCTTTAACAAAACAGGTCCCCTCTGATTCTGGGATCAATGTCATGTGAAATCTCACCTTGGTTTTCTGGGAGACACAGGAGAAGTCAAGCCAAGTGTAGCAGTAAAAGGTTTTGCACAGCTGGGAGAGCAGCAGTGATTCCAAATACTGAGCACCACCAACCTTCATGTGCCTTGGTTTTGATGGGGAATTGATCACCTACATTTCATGTTATTGCCTCTGATACCTAACTGGGTAACTGAGACCTCTTGACTTATAAAGATGAGAATAGAAAACAGTGACAGAATTCTTCTGTCTGCCTCTGAAATTTAGATTCATGGAAAATACAGGTGTTTCTATCAATGCTTATTCGCTGTTTTCTATGAAAAAATACAAAGCAACATACAGATGTTTGAGCAAAGAAACGGAATATGTCTTGTGGTTATTTTTAAAACATCAAGTTCCAATACCTTGTTTTTCTGCAATCTCAGTGTGTGTCTGTGTTCTGTTTTGTTTAACTTGATCAGTTTATTTTCTGAATACAATGATTGTCAGCACTGAGGATCCCTCTGTTTCTGGAGTAAAAGGAGAAATCAGCAATCAGATTGTGGAACTTTTCCAAACATGCCTAGAGGGCCCTCTTTAAAAGAGTATGAATCCTCAGCAAACAACTTGCTGTTGTATTAAATGTTGCTACAGACACTTGCTGCACAAAATCAGAGGGAAGAAATGTCATACTTGTAGCAGATATCTTTTTTTAGCAGACTGGGTCCCTATTTATATTATGGGCTGTAGGAAATCCACAGACTTCAATACTAAAGACATTTTCCTCTTACATCCTTTGCTTAATTTAGTAATCTTAAAGCAAAGTACCTTTTTCCTCCAAGGCATTTACAACCTGCTTATAATGACGTTGCTACAACTAACTCTCTTTTCCTCTCCCTTGTGGGCAATTATTTATTTGTTTCTTTCTTTATTTATTTATTTCTGAAAGCTTGAAGTTTTCTCTCTCTAGCTACTGTTCAATTCCCGTTTTGGAATGTGCTCTCTGTCTTCAGTAACAAGCTTGTGAAAATCAATATTCCAGCATTTATCACAAGTTGCAGAAGAAAAACTCTTAATCAAAGACATTTAGGCATGCTTGTGAAGGTTACCCAGCACATTATGATAGATGACCCCTCACAGATTCCACAGCTCACCTATTTTACCCATCTCACACGGTGATAAGCCTGCCCATCTTATAAAGATATGAATGACTGAGCCTGCTCCATTATAGTTAATATCTTTCTGAGAGGTGAGTCTGTTGGGAAAAATGATACACTTGTGAACTTTCTGAAACAATAAAATTGATCCATTTTTGAGCCAGCTTTTCCTGCGGAGCTAATTCCCAAGCAATTTATTTCTGCTGATTAAATCTGCTGTCTGCAAGGGGGAGCTGGCAGGTCTGTGCAGGACAGCACAATCAGCTGCATTTGCAGATGGAGCACAAACTCTCTGTAGAATCTGATGGATTTACATTAACGAGTTAATGGTACAAGTGCTTGTGTTCACTTGCAGGATGCAGCCTTTCCTAATCACAGGAACACAGCAATCAGTGAAAGTTTGATTGTACTGGTGTTACTGGTTCAGCCGAGGTGGGGGGGATATCACTCTTTCTGGGATGAAAAGAGAAAGTTTCTACTGTGAAAAGCGATTACAAAGGCTCAGAGTCACTCTGAAGCTGACACTTGCCCAGTGCTCTGTAGCCAGCTCAGTCAGAGTCTGTAAGTTAAAACTAAACATCTTCAGGCTCACTGAGGGGAAAAGGCAGCTGAAAGAAAGAGCTGCAGCAATATCCATGTGTGGAAATACTGTGCCTGTAGTTGAAACACCACCTCTGGAATGATTTCTGAATCTGATCACAACAGGGTCGACAGATCCTTTTGGACAAGAAGAAAAGGCACAGATATGAAAATGGGAATCACTGAATAAATTCTGGGCAGTTGAGAAAGATTGAGGGCGAGCAAGTCCCTCACCTGACAGTGTTTGCACTTGCAGTGATTCCTTGGACACAAGGCCTGTGCTTTGACCCATCCTCAATGCCCTTGGTGGAGTGCATTTTTAGGTGTAATGTGTATTCAAGGAGCTGCTTCACAAGCAACCATCTCATCCTTGCAGGGTCAAAACATCAAATGTTACAACATTTAAATGCTATTTAAGAAGCCCCATTTGCTTCTAGACCCCCTTTCTCAGGAAAGTTTGTTTCTGTAGGGAAGCATAATCAGAGTTTTCTCATCAAGGCTGGATACAGGGGTCCCAGAAAGGCACTGGGAGATGGGAGCTGAGGTCACTCACACACTGCTGTGACAATTCAGTCCCAGGCTCTCTACAGCACAAGGGCAGGCAATGAAAATTCACCAAACCTGCACTCAGACTTTTGCAAAATTAAGGAAATAATGTGAGGTATTTCTGTCCCAGATTTCTTGGCCTTGATTTGAATTCAAGAGAGGACTCGGGATGACGCCCCCTGAATTTACAAGCTGTTCCTCAGTTTCTTCTTGCTAGGCTAACAAAATGCTATAGAACGAAAACTGAAAGCAAAAATATCCCTCAGCCCATATGCCTAATTTTTACACTGAAGATTTATGTGTGAGCTTAACTTCATAATTATCCTGTTTAAGGGCATTGCTGGGTTTCTAAATTAAGACTGATGGCATAGATGAGCAAGTAAAGGTCATTCCTTGGTGCATTAGCTCTTTGTTGATGAACAATTTAACACAAAAACACTTTGTGTTTAGCATGAAACCTTTCTCATGAAAATCACATCCCACTGCCTGTCTTTATAAATATTAATCCACAAAATGCACATGCTTTGTGTGGGTCCTGACAGCCTCTGTAGTGGTACTGACAGATCAGTCAAAAAGAGAGGAGTACAAAAAAAAAGGTGGTAAAGTTTACCCCATGGTGTCAAAGGGCATTAAGACACATATTTAAATATAGGATTCTACTGAGTTGCAGAGGGTAAGGATCAATTTGAAGACAATTAGGTGAGAACGGAACAGTCAGCAGTATAATCAGATCTTAAAATTCACACTGTAGGTGGGAATCCTTCTAAAAGGCCCTGGGATAAGAGAAAACTGCAGATAAAAAAATTAGAACCATCAAATCAAAACTGCCAAACAAAATCCCCTCAAACCTAAACTCAAATTATGGTTAGACAGTTTCTGAAGAAAAGCAGGCACTGCATGCAGAGTCTTTGAAATGAGAAGGTAGAATTGGCAAAGGGATACAGCAAGAGGCATTGCTGGACTGATGAAAACTGAGGTTGGAAGAAGGCATGTGTTTGTCAGCAGGAAATCAAGAGGGGTTTTTGAATATCTGGTCTCTCCTGTGAGGAGCTAAGTCAAAACCTTCCAAGCAAATCAATAAACCCTGAACCAGATGGGACCCAAAGGGGGCAAAGGTACTTGGAAAAAAGAACTGCAGAGCTGAAGGAATTGCCAGGGAAGTCTGAGGAAATAACTGAGCTGATAAACAGAACCAGCTCTGCTTTCAGGTACAGCACACAACTCCTGGCCAAGCTGGGGATCCTGCAGACAGGAAGTCACAGATTACCAGGGGACAGAAAATCACAAATCCTGTGGGTGAAGGATCATCCTGAGGAAATTCTGAGCCTTGGCAAAGTATTGTCTTGGAGGGAAGCTATTCCCCTAATTCCCATGAAATAAACCCCAAGAATTGGCATTTATCCTGCTAGCACCATGCTGAAAAGCTGATGTGCTTATCAGTATACCGGCCCCTTCTTTCCTAGTTGCTCTGTTTATTTATTACCCTCTTTATATATAGACATGAAACTGAATATGATGGGAAGGGGCAGAGGTTTGTCTTCCTCTTCACAGGAATATAATACATCACTGTCCACTGGAGTCCAGCACAGCTGATCTTGAATTACAGCCACTCAGGCCAAGCAGCAAATAACTCAAATGAGCCATCTTCACTGAGATACTCGTTGTATGAAAAGGTAACTTACTGCACATCACAGAGATTGCAGCACCTCTCGACTCGCTGTCTTTTCTTAGGTGCTTTGCTTTTATTCTGCAAAATTCAGACATGCAAATCTGATTTCAGGGAGATCTGCCTGCCCTGCTTGGCTGCTATGAAGTCTCTGACTCTGCCGATTCTCAAAAGAATTTGCAGCTTGGAAACAGATTCTCTAAAGCATTTTTCTTGATTCAGGGAGATCTGTAGCCACTGTACAAGTGTATGTTACAAGAAAATCTTTGCAGAGGTGGATCATTAATTTGAAGAAAAGAAAAATTATATCAGAAAGGATTTTTCAAAATAGGAACAGTCCAATACTGATAAAATTATCAGAGGTCATGCATTTCGAGGATCTGGTTAACTCTAAACATGATGCTGGAGTTCTTCATGTGTCTGTTAGAACAGTGCAATGAGGTCCCAACTGAAGAAATCGAAAGGGTTTTATTTGATTGACCTTTAAAAAAATATTTTCTGTTGGTTCTGTCCACATTGCCATGTGGCAATACAGAAAAGCTATGGCCAGATTTGTTGGATTATGCTTTCAATTGGACCTCAATAATAAATCTTGTCCTTTCTGATTTTGGGTCTCGTTTATTGCTTTGTGCACTTTGATTACAGCAGACTAAATCTACAGTCGATATTAATTTGTACATACAATAATAAGGCCCTCAATGCATCTTTATTTAACTCTGCAGTTTGTTAATAAACATTCCAGTTACATACAATAATAAGGCCCTGAATGCATCTTTATTTAACTCTGCAGCTTGTTAATAAACATTCCAGTTACTTTATTTAAGTTAAATTGTGGCTCTACTCTTGGGTGTTGTTAGCTCCATGTGCAGAATTTAGAATACTCTCCTGGTATTTGACCAGTGAATTTTGGCTATGGGATTAACTTTTAGTATTACTCTAAAGCTCTGTTTGTATCTCATTGACAAAATGATGGTGTTAGTGAGGGTTAAGTTGGCTACATAAACTTACATATTTTTATTTGAGCAACAGAAAAGTGGACCAGACTAGAATGCCATGGTATTGAATTTATTTAATTGTTTTTAGGTTCACCATTACACCCCAGAAAGCAAGTTTCTAAATTAATCAATTTATAATTTAGCTACTGAAAAAAAAAAAAAACCAAACCAACAACCCAAAACAGATAAAACCCAAGCTAGCTGGTTGTTAAAAACAGAGACCAATGTATTTTGTACTTACAGTAACAAAGAAAGCTTACTTTAAACATTTTGTTTGATAGCACAAAAGTGATATTTCAAAGCTGTTTTCAGACTTCAGAAATTTTAAGCATGCTGCAGTAACTGTTGTATTTTCCTTTGTCCACAGCAAAGTTAAGGCTGGGAAGCAAAGATTTTCTTTGAAATGTTATTTGTATTTTTCACTGCCCTTCAGGAAATTATATTGGTCCTTGAATTTGTTTATTTTGATCATCCCACAGGGAATATACACAGCTGTTGCACAAACAAAATCGGCTAGAATGTCCATCAAACATTACCTATTTTCATAACATTTTTTAACAGCAGTCAAGCTACATAAAAATTTAAATACTTCCTGAATTTGAATGTGCAGCTGTAAGTTTTATGCCTGGCTCTGATTTGAGGTGATCCAGGGCAGAATATCTTACCACTCCTTTAATGAAAGATGTCATGATTTAATCTCTGTGTTAAAATCTCTTATTCTTTAGAAATTATTTACTTGACATTTTCTGTGGTTATGAGATTGCTATGCACTATGTTTCAAGGCTTTACTACTCAGAATAAAGGCATTTTTGAGACTATCAGGGTGCAGTTTTGTAACGGGGTTCATCATCTCAAGGGGTTTTTTTGCTTGACCTCCTCCAGCTGCGAGTTCCCTTCTGCTTCTTCGAGCAAGCATTAGTGTTCATGCAGTTCTGCATGAACCATCAAACCAGAAATGCAACCTCCAAAAATTAAATGGTTTGATTTCACTGGGATGGTGAAATAACTGGAGGTACTCCGTGGGCCACAAACCACCAGCAGTAACTTCAGGGTGATTGTGTGGAAGCAGGATCAAGAGGAAGGATGGGATGGTCCCTTTTGCTAACAGAGTAGGCTTGGATTGGCTTCTTCCTGTCTTCTGAGATGGTTTTTGAGCCTTTGCATGTTGGTTGCTTTAAAAATGTGGACTTGTGGCTCACAGACCTGTGGTGGTCACATCATGAGGCCTTCTTTGGACCTGAGCATGAGAGCAATTTAGAAGACTTTCTAGGCTGTGCACACTCTTGGAAACAGAGGTTATTGTCATATATGGACTTGTGTATTTGGCCCTTGCATATTAAGTGATTTTAACTTCGCTCATCAAATGTGCTAATTGTTAATGGTTGTTTATTCAAATTACCTATCACCCTGTTAAAAGTTAGTAAGTTTTAAAAGTTAATCACCCAAGTAAGTTAATTAAGAAGTGCTTCACGTGGTTCTTTGTTAAAATCCTCCCAAGTTTAGACAACCACCTGTCAGTTTTTCCCTCTTACCATCAAAACTGTTCATGTTTAAATGTTATTACCTTGTTTTTAAAGATTTCTGGAGCGTTTGTGGTTAAGTGTAAGGTTTTTATCAAGTGTTGTTATATTTTTTAAGAACGTTTGGTAAGTTTTAAAGCCTTGTCAGACCTAGACTTTGCACTAACAAGGGGCTATTTAGTGCTTGGGCGTTACCCTGCAACTTGCACCATGGCAACCTAAATTTTAATGAGGTACTTTCCCGCCTTTAGAACAAGCAACATCACTCCCCTAGACCATTACAAGCCATTGGTGGGCTGGAATTACCTCACCACAAAAAAAACCAATCACACAGGACCATGGAGGCAGGATTGTGGGCGGTCCAGGGCGGAGACAAGACATTATAAAAGGGCCGGACACTCGAGGAAAGCAGCCAATTTTCTCGCCTCTGATTAGCTGCAGGTGTGATCCAACGCTGGGTCATCGACCTCTCTCTCTCACTAAGAGACACTGGAATTGCTTTGACTTTAGGCTGGCTAAAGTCACCCCAGCGCTGCAGCTCTCTGCAGAAGGGACTCAGAGCTGGTCCGGCCATTGGAGTCTCCAATCCCTGTGTACCCGGGGTTTCTTGTTTTCTTTTATCTATTGATTTTATGGATCCTGAATTCTTTTAATTAATCGCAATTTTTAATTAATTTTCTCCTTAATAAATTTTATTTTTTTAATTAAAAGAAAGAGTTGCCTCATTCCTGTCAGCTCTGATGTCATTTGAAGGGGAAAGTCTAATCCAAATGTATTTTCATGTATGACAACTTCTTCCCTGCTCTGCTGTACCAGCACATATGGTTCTAAGTATGTGTTTCTTTATCTGCTGATCCAAACCTACATCATTTATTCCCTTAGCAGAATTATTGGATCCTTGCCAAATGCTGAAGCTGAGAGTGATGGTGGTTTTCCTGAGAGGATTGTGTCTCCACAAAGAGCCAAAAAGGCTGCACTGGGGAGCTGTCACACAGTCCTGCTCCCAGAGCTGGGTATGACGAAGCAAAAAGCTTTAATGTCGCTGTTAGCAAAAGTACAATCACTCAGCCTTATCACCTACTGACATCCCCTGAATCCCTCTTCACCACGTCTTTTTCTCATCCTCAGGCACCCATCCCTACAACACAAAAAGAATTTAGACTGACTGGCATGGTTTCCGTGGCTAATTTTCCATTTCTTTTTACCTTTCAAATGTAAATTATCCAAATGTATTTTTTCTTTTTTCCAGTCTTCTCTGTTTGAAACTTTAGGGACGTTCAATGTCCTGATGGACCATTAAAAATAAATGACTCCTGCTACGGTGGATTCCATGGATCTAATCCGAAGTACCATAAAAAAAAAAAAAAGTGAGTTAACATTTGGATTTGTGGAAACAGTATTTAGTTGATGATAATGTACCTTCTACGAGTGCAATTTTGCATGCAAAGAGCAATGAGTCAAGTTACAAAAAAGAGGTTTGAAAAATAATGAGACTTTGCCTCAACATATATTATTAATTCTGTAGATATTAATACTTGTTTTCAATAATTCATGACCTGCGCTCATTTCTGTGGGATCCCAGGGTTTTCTGAGAGAGTCTCACTCCCTGGCAAGGGAGGGATGAACGGAACAGAAGCTCACATGTGGAAAACCATCAATTTTTGCATCATTGCAGATCTGAGCTGCTACTGGGGAAGCCAATATGTGAGGAGCAGGAAAAAAACCATTTGGAGCCTTCAGACAGTTCAATATGTAATTCTGGTAATATTATAGAGTTTTTTAGCTCCAGTTTCTGTACTGATTCATCAGAGATAAGAGATTGTAGTTAGTTATGAGTGTACTGCATCTATTTTTCTTCAGAGCTATGTCCTTTATTGCATTTCTACACGACATATTCTTGTCTTTTGTAAGAGAAGCTGTTGTTTTCTGCATGAAAAGTTTGCCAGGGTGAGCGAGGGCGGTTTGTAGATCAAGGCAGGCCTGAGCACCAGGGAGTTCCCAGGGGCTGGGGCTGGTTGCAGCAGGGTTTGGGATCTCTCCCAGTGGGAAGGGACATTCCTCCACTGGGCTGGAGCTGGCACTGAGCCTCCCCCTCAGAGGGGATGTGCTCAGGACTCGCTCACATTTCACAAAATTTCCTCTTTTAGAAGTCAAATACTGAAAATTAAGCTTTGGGAGTTTATATTTCATGATCCAAATAACTTCCTTTTCTCTTGCCTCCCTACCCCTCACCATGCTGGACCATTCCACTCTGGGGCAGTGGAAACTTTCTCACAACCCCGACTTGCGAGAAAAGGTGCCTGTGGTGAAAATACAAAAAACCCAAGCCTCTGTGTTAAAAAATTTCATTATTTTTAAACCAGTGGCATAATTTATGAGTAGCTATTGGGCAGGAGGGTGAATTTTAGCGTTACTCTCATGAAAGATGGATATGCTCCATCATACCCATTCATCTTTTTGAACATTGACTCGTTTTACACTTCGATGCTGTCAGGACTAAGGGAAAAATTCTCTTCTGGAAAAACAGAATCAAAGGGAATTAGGTGACTCTTAGGCATTGCCAGGTTGGAATGAAGGGCTTTTCAAGGACCATCAACATATGAATAGGATTACCTTGGATGCACTGCTGACCAGACATATTTTTAGCCTTTGGCAGGCGAGAATGGAACCTCTGAAAACAGCATGACTGCCACTCAGAGTGTAAGAATTGCTTTAGAGAACATTACAGAGGGGGAGTTGAAACTTTTGGAGAAAGGGCCAAGGAGAAGTGACAAGTTTAATTTTGTTTTTTTTCCCTTCTGATTTAAGAGTAATAAAAAAACACCTTCCAAATGGGTAATAAATAAAAGTCTGCCTGGTGCCACTGCACATTTATGTTGCATTGATTTTGAAAGGAAGAGGCTCATTTGGGTCAAGCTGGGGGTCCTGGTGAGAAATGGGGGCTGTGAACTGAGCAACAAGTTATGAGAAGCAGTGATGGCCTAAAATTTAAGCTTGAAATGGTGTCCCTGCCAGGGGACAGATTGGCTGGTGTTAAAAATGGCAATCTTCAAAAGGAATTTAGCTCTCTTTTGGAATTCTATCTCCTTTTATAGCAACATTTAATCATTCCCACTGAATTGTGAACTAAGCTCTGTGTGCTTAAAATGTTTGGGATCTGCTAAAATCTCAAAAAGCAGAATTCTCTAGGCTTGACTGCATCCTCTGTCAGGAGGTTGTAAGTCATCTTGAAGTACCTCTTCCAAGTGCAGTGCCACTCTTAGTGCCAAGTTCATGAGCCCAGGTGGCATAAAATAGACATGTAAGTAGGTAATTGAATAAAACCCATGCTTATTTTTAAATATGTTTGACAGAGGGATTATTTTTAAGCCTGACTAATGAATGCTGTCAGACTAGCTTAAAACAAAGCAAAAGTGAAACAATAATAAAAGTAAAAAAGACAAAATTAGAAAGCATTTTAATCCTCACAGGAAACAAGGTCTTAAAATATTTTAATTAACTTCTGTTCATCTGCCTTTATTTTTATAGTCCTGAACAGCATTACACTCAACCATATCTCCACATATGGACACCTCATAAAGAGATTTATCCCATCATAAAATCTGAATAGAACAAGAATATACAGGATGGGCTCCTCTCTGAAGATTCTGCTCTTCTACACTGACTGTAAAGGGAGTGTAAATGACCATCTGAAATTACACAACACATGAAATGCCAAATTGGGTGAAATGAATGCCATGTTGAAGTCAGATTCTTGGATAAATGTTCAGAGCTAGAGATTGTTTAAGATCCTAATTTCTAGGAAAGTCAACTGGGCTTAAATGAAAAATGCTTTTCAGAAAGCCTCTTTTTAAACCTGTCATCATATATTAGTTCTTCCCTATTTCTTCTCTAACCTGCCAATATAAACATAAAATTTCTGGACTAGGACTGTTCCTATTTATACCAACACCTTGTAAGACATAACCACTGATTTAACTTTTATTCTCTAAGAGCTGTTTGTAATAACATTTATAAATAGTGATAAATAGAGTGCATGGCAGATTTTCATGTTGTATTTATTAGCTTATTAACTGCTGTACAATCTCCAATCTGCTACAGTATGGAAGTGCAAAAAAAACTGAATAAAGTTTTTCTCTGGACTTGTGCAATGCAGAAATGGAGTAGGTTTGGCCAAATATAATTTATAAAGTAGCAGAACCTGCTGGGGAAGAGACTCCACAGAATTTCCTGTGAAACCCAACTTGTAAAAGAGCATAAAAGGAACATCATTTGCTGTTAAATGTGAGCTGACTTTTTCACAAAGGTCTCTAAAATGTGTGTGGGTTAGTGCAGGAGGGGCCAAAAAACGTTTTAGCAACTGTTAAGTCACTTTAGGTAGGTTGCTTTGTTTACTGGTGCATTTTCAAACATGTCAAAGGTTGGAAATGCTGAGGAGAAAACGCCTACTTAATTTTTCTCCTCCCCTTTCACTGAGCCCCATGAATGTGAAACGAAAGCATTCTTCAGTGTATTAAAAAAACTTATTCCTATTTGAAAAATCAAAGGCCTGTTTTGAGATAGTATCAACCTCTTAAAAAGCCATTCATAGGCACAGATCTGAGGGGTCTCAGTAAGGAATGAAGCAATGAATATGTGCAGGAGGCTTTTCTCTGAAAACACCGACAGCCCTGAGCCGAGAGGCACTGAGCAAATACTGAAAATGTGCTTACATGTAATCTGTAGCTTCTGACAGGGCAAGGAAGAGGCATTTCCTCCATTCCCTCCTGCAGCCACACTGGGAATAAATCAGCCAAGTAACATGGCTTGTTTGTGCTCCTTTCTGCAGCAGTGACTGATGTTTTATATTGCACTGATCATTAAGCAGAAGGCACCAGAGGTGGAGCTCATAAAAAGAAGTAATAGGGATGTATTTTTTTTTTCTCTGTGGAACAAATCCAGATGATTTGAAAAGCCCACGTGTTGCTTGCACCTGCCACATGCAGTTTCATGACCAAGCAGAGGAGGCCATTTATAATTGGCATTAGAGCTCATTAGAGCAGCATTTGCTCTCATCTTCTTTCAGGGATTTGGACCCTCAATCCCAGGGCTTTAGCTAAACCTCTCTGAAAGATTCCCTCTTGTCTCCTGAGCCTCTTCTGACCTGTCACTTTAACCTCTCTCTGCACTTGAGTGTGATTTTCCCTTTTGCAGAAGAGATAATGATGGTTGCTGTTTATGCCATTCTCAAACAGGTCTCTGGCCATCACAGACCAAACATTCCTGGGGTTGCTTTTTCATTTTTTTTTTAATGACTAGATGATCAACAAGATCTGTATAAATCCTTCAGAACTCCTTCCTCTTTTTAGAGAAAAAAAGTTTTTAGTTTTTTTTTTAGTTACTCAGCTCAGTTTATGGTGCAGACACAATGCCAGACACTAACCAAGATGTTTGCATAAGGTTAGATGGAAAATAGGAATTAACCTGTATATAACACTGAATATCCCATTTCCTGGTCAGCTTTTTGGCTCTTCTTCACTGGTAAAGGTGTCCTCCTTTCAGAAGTGACCCACTGTAAGAACAAAGCATAGGAAGCCCAAATATAAATGAGGAGAAACATTTCTTTTTCACAGTTTTCAAATCATCACTTCAGCTACCTCAGACATCTATTTCAGCATTTATACTCTCATTTGGTCAACAGATGAAAAGGAAAAGGGATTTAGAGAAGCAGACTGTGAAGGAACAAGCTCTATTGGACTGTCCATCATCTCCCTCTCTGGTACCTCCCTGCTTTTTGTGGAAGGGTGGATGGAGTCAGGGAAGCACCAGGTCACAGCAAAAAGGTGTGAAATGTGCCCAAGCCAGCTCCAGTGAGTACCTGCTGGGCAGTGATGAATTGCCCTGGGGTTTGGGAGCCCGGGGGCCTGAATGGATACAGAATCTTTTCCTGCTCAGTGCCTGAAGCTGTGCCCTCAGTAGTGTGTTAGCACCAGCTTTGTGGGAAAATCTCCAGATCACTCCCTTTTATCACATTTTGCTTGATGTCGTGTCTCAGAGCACAGAAACCGAGTTTTATTTGGGTGAAACTAACAGGGAGACCCACCTCATCCATGAACTGGATACTCATCTATTGACCTTTTTCTTTTACATTAAAAACTCATCTGATGAGTGTCCTCAGAGGCATTCAGTCCAGAGAACCAGCCTAGACACACTCTAGAACAACCCCCAAATACACAGACAGACACCAGGTGCTCTGCACCATTTCACACTCAAACCCCAGCCCTGGGAGCCTGTGCTCCCTGTAAATCTCCGTAGGTAACACGTGCTAGAAGGGTTTGGAACATTGCTCTGTTTGCAGAGCCCTCCCCCAGGCATTGCTCATGAAAAGCACTCCAGAAGAGCACAAAGGTAAACACAGATGTTACACCGAGGTTTTGCTCTGCTGGCATCCCCTTTATTTACCGCAGAACTTGTTTTTCTCTTCTCACAGGCTGCACTGATACGATCACAGCTGAAAGCACAGCACCTTAGCCCCAAGATTTTCCAGTTTTGCCTGATCTTGAAATGAATAATTTGTGAGTTTCTGAGCAGTCTCCTTTTTTTTTCTCTCCTCAAGAAATGCTATGAAATACAAAATCATTTCAACACCCCACGAAGTTCCCACCTCCACTTCCATTTTTTAAGTGATCCCTTCATTTCGTTGCACAGTCTTGCAGGGATGAAATGTGGCTTGTGCAACTCCATCTCCCTGTGGGACATTATTCTGCTCACCCTGTGACAGCCTTCAGAGTTTTTATCACTGTGCCACGACTCAAAATCCTGCTTGTTTTGCAGGGGCAGCCTCTCTTCTGCTTTGCTGTTGGCACACAAAGGCAAAACACAGAACAGGGGCTGGGGAGTGTTGAAAAAGGGAGGAAAAGCTGAATGTTTCTCTGTAATCTCCCTTTATTAGGTGTGAGGTCATTTGCTGTGCGAGCAGAGGAGCTGCCCCTACTCCCTGTGTGTATGCCAGGATCTGCCAGCTTGGGAAGAGGCTGGTAGTTCATAGAGGAATCTCTGTTTTGGCAAAGTTTATATTTTTGAGGAAAATAATTTCTTTTTTTTTTCTTTTTTTTTTTTTTCCCCTTGAGAAAAATACCTTTCTACTGTTTGGCCATGCAGGGAAAATAAAAATAGGTTTCCAGGAATTAGATCCTTTCAGTGAAGTAATTAATTGAATCGAAACCCTTCATTTTCCAGTTTTGATAGAGACACTTCAAGTTGTTATTTCAACTGTTTTTTGAAACAGAGAGGAATTTTAAAACAAAGCAATTACATTTACTGAAATTATACATTGACCACATATGAAAGCTTCTGCCTTACATTTTTTCATATTTATTAAATAGACACATAAATTTATTAAAAATTATGTACACTTGTAATATAAGCTCTAAAACTTCTTGGCATGTATAAATACTTTCAAAATATGGGGATATTTATGTTCATGTTTCACAGTTCAAACTTCTGGCTGGGAAAGGTCACCCAGAACTCAAAATCACCTTGGGAGGTTCTTGGCTCCCACTAAAGGTACTTGATTTACTTTGAAGATACACAAGTTATCGGGGAGAGAGTGCAGATCTTTTGGATTTATTGCAGAATTTTAACTCTAAAGGATTTCAGTTATGGTTTGAAATAGCACTGAATGTCATTGCTGCCTTTGTCCTGTCAGAGGCAATATGAAATGCAATTTTTAAACAGCAGATATTACGGTGTTTACTCTGGCAGTTATTTCACTACAGATATTCTGCAGGAAATAACAGTAAATTAAATAATTGCTGGCTTTCCCATATGGCATGACAAGCTTTGATTCATTCAATAGTTTGAGCTAATATTTTCATAATAAATATATGTGCAAAATAGTGCATATGATACATTGTGTAATATTAAAATTCTTTAATATTTGGGCAATTCTTTTGATGATTCCCAAGAGCTCCTGTTCTTAGGCTGTGGTGCTTTGGTTAGGAACTGTTATCTTCATCTCAGTTTAGACTGTGATATATTTATGTGCCTTTGAAATCGATATTTTCTTCAAAGGAAAAAGAGCTTTTTTTTTTTTTTTTTTGTCCCTTTCATCTTGTAGCTGTTTTGAAAAACGCCTATTTTGTGTAAAGAAAGCCTTCTAAATTTTAAAATATTGATGAAAATACTGCAAGGTGTTGGTGTAACACAGGTGCCCACTGTGCACAGGACTGGTTTTGTCTGTGTCTAATCTCTCGAACATCAAAAGTGTCAGACTGCTGCAGAAGGGCTTTATAAAGAGCTGGATGGAACAATTAAAGTTGTAAAGCATAATGGCAATATCCAGCTACAACTCAGGAGCTGAACTTAAGCCTTTCTCACTCCTTTTTATCTGCATGCGTCATTATCATCTATACAGAGCTACAGTTTTGGAAGAAATACCTGATTTTGATTCCTTTGTATTTTCTTTTGTTGGCATCTCTTTATTCAGGCACTTTACACTTCAGAGATTGAATCAGACACTTTAAACAACCAGACTGGCTGCTCATACATTTTCTGAGCCCTATTTTCTGTCTCCGGATACAAAATAAGTTGCTGTAATAGGTTTATTGTCAAGAAGGAAAACTCCTGAAGCTTTAGCTTTTCTTTTCCATTCTCTTGACAAGAGTTTAATATTTCTCTGATTCTTTGGATAGCTTGAAAGGCAAGAAAAATTCAAAAGGAGATGCAGCTTTGTGCCACATATCAAGAAATAAGGATTTCTGCCTTGCAGGAACTTGTGCTGGGGACTCCTTTCCATCCCGAGTCTGAGACAGGGGTTAGTGTTGGGCTTGGCAGTGCTGGGTTAATTGCTGGCCTCAAGGATCTTTTCCAGCCTAAGTGATTCTATGATTCCATGGTTTGGGTCACCATTACTACAGCAGGTAGCACACTCCCACTTTTTTGAACGCTTAAGTCCTCCAGCACAGAACTTCAAATCCACAACTTCAGATTACCCCTGAAACCAAAGTTACAAATTTCTCTTTCTGCCAGGTCTGTGAAGCTCACACAATTGCAGAAAACTATTGTGTCCTCATTCACTGAAAGGAAAATTCTGAGCAAATATCCAGGGCTCATGACCTGTGAGTACTTGCAGATGAAAAAAATGCATCTTCTGTATCTATAAAATGATGTATTTGTTCTACAATATTTGCTAAATCTTTCCATCGCTATATTTAAAGTTCCATCACTATATCTAAAGTTCCATCACTATATTTTTACAGTTTGAAGTAAGCTGAGGTTATGCTTTGCATACACACATTTACATTTAAACCTTGTAAACTCAGATCTTAGTGCCCCTCCAGAAGTCACTAGCTAAACTATCAGAATAATTAAAATTTACAATTTTTATGTCATAAAACTGCATTAACAGGTGGAAACATTCCAGTACTTCAGAGTCCACTGATGATTCAGCGGCGTGCCCATGAACAGCATGTCAAACTGCAGCTAAAAATTGCAGCTTTTCATTAAAACGTGTCCACATTTCATGACTGTTGGGCAAAATGGGCATCCACAGATTTGGAACCACCTGGGGAAAAAAAAAAGAAAGTACATTTTTCATTATCTTACTAAAGTTTGCCTTCCATTTTGGTATGTCAAAATAATGGATATCTCATGTCCACTATTCAGAAAATAGTCAGCATTTTTTGCTAGCAGAAGACAAGACAAGAGAATATGAATTCTAAGAGTCAAAAATTACAAGACTGGAGAACAAAATGAGAAGATTGAGGATCCTGAGAAAAGGAAATTATTTTGAAAATTTTAATACTTAGAAAGTCGTCAGATGTGTTCATGTATTCTTTTTTTTTTTTTTTCCTTTTTTTTGTTGTATCCAACACAAATCTAGCAAAAACTGATTACTCACCACATTCAAAAATTATCATTTACTACACTGGGGACCAAAGAAGGATGAATAATTCAAGGAAAAAATTTATAAATAGACACTTGAAGACATTGAATTTTCTCACGTCTCTCTCTAAAAGTAGCAATTCTCTTTTATTTGTACTACTCAAATAAAAAAATCAGTAGAAAATGCAAAAAACCCATATCTCGGAATAATCAGTGAAGTCAACCTAACGGAGAAAAAAAAGAACTTTATTCCTTACACAGGGATTTTTCAGCGTGCTTAATTAAATGCCTTCCTGAAGATTTTAAAGCATTTTAGCTCATGCATATCTTTGCAATTTCAGTGCCAACCCAGTGAAAGAGCCTCTCCCTTTACTCTGATAAGAACCTCCTGCTTTCTTGCAGCCCACTGCCACCGAGGTTGAGTCAAATATCCCCTCTAGAACACATTAGAGCACAGAACATATCAAAGCCACTCAAAGCCTTGGAAACTTCAACAGAAAGCCTGTTTTATTTGAGGGCTGAATTGCCAACAGAGCTGCCCTGTTCTTTTCTGTCTGCAGAAACTAAACATTCAGAGGAACATTAGGTTCTTCCCTAAACCCCAACAATAATTAGCTTATCATTGTTACCCTTATGACTCCACATTGATTATTATAAAAGCACAGAACTAATTTTGGTTAATAAGGAACTCTATAGGAATTGCATGATTTCATTTAGTTTGAGTCGATATCCTTTTCAAAACCGAGTAATTTGTGGCTGAATCCACAACAGGATCCTTTTGTGGGTACTTGCCCAGCAGAAAGGCATAATTCTGCCAAAAGTGGTTCTGAAGTTCAATATTTACACACAGCAGCGTTGGTGTGGTGTGATTTTAAACAGCTTCTTTTCTACCCTCAGACAACATAAAAGCTCATTATTTAAAACCAGTTGATTAAAATCTGTCTGCAGTTTTAAAAAGTAAAATATGCATGAACTGATTTTGCTCGAGTTTGTTCAATTATCTCTATTTACAAATCAATGCATAAAATTGCATAATATGTTTAAAAAGTCAAATAAATATTTAATATTTGCCTGTGGCTTTCCAAGGGAGAGTTGCCCAGTAACAGAATTCCTTATTTTTACTTCTGAGAGGAGACAAAGTTGCCTCATAAAATGAAACTGAAATATTGGTGACATAACCAGTGACCAGCATCCACGCTGATGGCACCGAGCTCAGGGCAGCTAATTTAAATCAGCTGCCTGGGATTTGATTTCATCCTTATCAACAGCTGCTATCATTCTCCACTTAGATATGGTCGGCAGTCTCTGACTCACCTAGAGGAGTGCATTTAGATTTGCCAGCTCAGGGAGCTGCCAGTGTCCAAAACTGTGGGATTATTACAGGAATGCTGTACACTTCCCCTGCTAGGCAGCATTAATGCCCAAACTGCCTTGGAATGCTGACTGCTTGATGGTGTAAGCTGGGATTCAATCAGCCTTTAATTAATTAGTGGTCTTTACTTTGAGGAACTGCAGCAAGATGTGCAAAATTAGCAGCACCACACACACACACACAGAGCCCCAATCAGCTCCTTAGCCTACTCAAGTTGCAGAGCTGCTGATTTTTTAAATATAGATAATGGAGAAGGCAAAAAGAAATGAGGCTGTCACAGTGCATAAATAAGCACCAAGCCTATCCTTCAGCAAATAATGAAATTGTGAATGCATTTTCCAGGCATCCAGAAGTTAATACTCAATGCTCTCTCTGTCCTTCCTCTTCTTGAACACTGGTAAGATATATCCTCTATTATATATTGAAAATGATACAAATTAAACCAAATATCTTCATTTGACAGTAGCCTACATCATGCTAGATGGGCCAGAGAGAAAGGACTTTGGTATTTAAATAAGCACATAAATTATGACTGAATAAGAGCTGTGAAGAATGGTTTCCAGGGCTCAAGTTGGGAAACAAAGTTTTGCCACTTCAGTTTCAAACAGCATGAAGGGTTCATGTCTAATTTTAATTTGCCTTCAGTGGCATTCGTGGAAACTGGTACTCAATCAGGATGTTTCAGCACTCCTCTGACCTGTGCTATGGGTCTGACAAAACATCATCAATGGAACCCAATTAGCCATGGAATTAAGGGTGCTTCCACTTCTGCAGTTATTGACCTGGCACTCCAGCATGCGATTGATGTGAGGAAAAAGTGAATTGCTCCTTTTGCCACTGTGCACCCAGTCTCTCAGCATCACAGGATTTAAAGGGGAATTAGGTCCCTGGTGTTGTTTCCTGGGTTAGGAAATGACTTTTGCAGTCGCTCACAGCTACAACTTAGAAACTGCTCTCACTCTCATCGAGCAGAAAATCCTATGTTTCTCCTCCTACAGATCACTGACATGATCAGTGGCCGAGGAAGCCCCCAGAACAGCAGCAAGACATGATTCCTGCTGGGAAACCCCTGGCACACTGTTCTTGAAGCCTCAGGTAGCACTGCAGTGAGCACAGCCCCGGAGCTCAGGGCTCTTCCAGGGCTGGGGATGCAGATCCTGTGCAGTCACAGTGTGTGATTCCTCAGGCAGAGCAACAAATGGCATGCTTAAAGGGGAATGCAGGCTGAAACTGTATTAGTACACTGTCTCATCCTACTTTACCCTTCCTGGGGCTATTTCCAATAAATTTGGGTTAGAGCAAATTCCTGCTGTGAGCAGCTTTGAAATTCGGGCTTTTTATTACACAGAATCCAGGAGAAATGGCTAGTGGTTTCCAAGAATCCAAGTGAAACATGAACAAACAGTCCTTTATTTTTACCCAGTACTAAACCATAAGGCCCATGTTCAAACTCTGGAGTGTTTGTTTTGCAGCTCACTCCTGTCCAGGACAATTGGCCATTTTATTTTGTTTTGCTCTGCTCGTGTAGAGCTTGTTCTTCCATTTACCTCTTCTATTTAATTATCCTGCATCATTATGCTCCCTTTCAGGTCGAAAGCAATTTGAAATGGCTGCAGCAATGGTTGGCAAGTTTCTACTACATTTAGAAGACAAAAAAAAAAAAAAAAAAGAAAAGAAAAAGAGAAAAAAGTAATTACACATCAATTTAGTTGAAGTCAATAAGGCCATTCTTGGCATGGAGTGTTACTCAAGATTAAAGATAGCAGATGTCTGCTTTAAGTCACAGTCTCCTGTTAAATACTGCACATGAGCACTAAATATTGTAAAGGTTAAAGACTTGAATTTATCACAAGTTTATTATGGGAGCATGAATACTTTTACAGCTGTAACCCCATAACAATATACACAGTATATTGAGCACTAAAAGCACCAGTGCTGCAAATGTCAATTGGCTCATAAATAATTTATATCAGTTTCATGTAGACATGAATTTAATTGTTTAGACTAATCAAATTTCCCCAAGATGCTCATTTTTTGGGGCAGTGGTTTGCTGCCTGAAAATATGTCCCTGTCAATTCTTGGTGTAGAAGAGTCATAAAGGACCCATTCTGAAACAAGTCAGGGTTCAGCAGAGAAATTCCATGGACAGCAGATAGAGGAGAGACCACAGGGTTGGCTGTCCTGTAGGGATGGGATGTCTGGGATGCCCGGGAATGGCCAGGGGTGTCCGTGCCCCGGGATGGGCAGCAGCAGTTCAGTGCATTGTAGTTCTGCTCCACCAGATGGCCCCAAGCTCATACATTCACCCCCCAAAAAATTCCCAGATGAAGTGTTTGACACAATTTCATTAAACGGCAACTGCTGAAACTCGCTGATGCATTAATGTTTAGAACTGGTTAATTAGGCACAATCAGGAGCCAATTGTAGGCACCTGCACAGTAACTAAACAGAAGCAATGATGATTTGCTTTTATAAATATTTTAAATATGATACCCAGGACAATTAAGACGTGCAGGTTGCATCATGCTGACTGAGATTTGTAACTCCTTTGAAGTTTTATTCCCTGAAGTTTCATTTGTCCATCAGAGTACCAGTAACTACTTAGGAAAGAGACCAGCAGCAATATACGTGGAATAGTAGACAAATCCAATTATAATGGGAAATTCCCATTGCTATGTGCATCTGTGTAGACATGTACAGAAAAAGTAAAATTATCTCAGTCTTGAATCTGCTTTCTTTAACAAAACTCTCCATGACTTTGGAGTTCCTTTAAAGGTGAATCTGCAGCCAAGGGCTGTGCACTGCATCTGGGTGTGCAGCAAAGATCAGACCATGCACAGGGAATGTGTATGCAGGAAAGCAAAGGAAAAAAGGGATTTTCCCCTTTGTGACCTAGATTTAAATAGTCAAACAGGCAGGAAGAGAAGTGGTAAAAGGTAAAAGGAAAAAATACTGACAGAAGACAGTAAAAGAAAGAGCTAAAATAGACCTTCACTTGTATCTTTGAAAGAATAACTAGGTTGTTTAGTGGGCTGTAATTGCTGAATAATAAAAAGCTACCCTGGTGTCATGTCAGGCTGGATTTTTATGTTTCTTTGGCCAGCAGTTTTTGCTTAAGCATCTGGTTGTCTACAGACTCAGGCAATGGAAAACTGGAAACATTGTTCATCCAGACATGCCTTAATACCTGATCTCAGTGGATCTGAACCCACATTGGTTTTATGTCCTATGACAAATCTGAGTGTAAATCACTCCAAAATGAAAGTTGTCTGCCAAGCTGTTCCTGATTTTGTATCAGAACTACGAAAGGTAAGAAAGCTTTAGTCAACATCCTTTGAATCCTTCTTAAAACAGACAAAATTATTTCACTTTTATGTGTTGTGTCGAGACCCTTGCCTGGTTTCAGAGCTTGTTGCAAATTCCTCACATGGATTTACAAAGAATTAATGCTCTGCCTCCTTTGCCCAACAAAAGCCTGTATCACTTACAGGTAGCCCTACATTTGGGCTACATAGTACATCCTATGAAGAAATAGAAACCAAAGTTCTCTGCTCTCACTTACACCCCTTTTTATATAAGGTATTAATAACAATCAGTGATTTCACAGCTTCAACAGTGAGGCATTTAATCAGTAAACAGCCTCAGTAAAGTTATACAGGGTAAGAGAAGAGGTGCTTGGTCCCCAGACAACATGCTTGTTTCAGGTATTTTAGGCAAATTTCTCTGTACAATATTTAAACATTTTAGGTTTGGCTTTCTTCAGAATCTTTTAGATCCCCAGGAGTCCTAATTTCATTAGTAATAACACAAAGTAATGGCCATTTTTCACTGTCAAGTAAGGTGGTTCTGAAGTATTTGTGTATATCTGTACTGCAAACCTGTCACATAATCTTTCTGTGGGCAAGCAGCTAAAGCATTGTGTAGATGTGCCTTTTATGACAGAAATTACACAAAAATATTGGCTCATTGTTTCTGGATTGGGCTCTAGTAATTAAGAAATGACTTATGCAGATTTAAGGTTCCCATGAGGTACTCATACATATACATGCAGGTTGTCTCAGAAATAAATCATGCACTCATAGATGTTACAGATTTCTTTTTCTCATCATAATTTTGGCTTCGGTTAAGTCACCTAAAACAGTGAATGGCAGACAGAGGAGGGCTATGGAATTACAACATTTTGGAAGAAGTTCAGTGAAGAAAAACAAAAAAAAGCTGTGACTTTTGTTCTCTGACTTATGTGAAGTGGTGGCACTGATTCAACTAAATGGCAGAGTCTCACATGGTGAATAGCATCAGCTCAGAATCAATGAGACAGGTTTGGGCAGGTGCCCAGATCTATAGAGAGCCCTCTGGTTTTCATTTGGTGTCCAGGCCCACAAAAGGAGCTGCCTGCACAGGATGAAGTGCCCAAGTTCTCCTGACCTTGGGTTGCTGCCTTCAGCCTCCCTCCCCAGTAGGACTGGGATATGCCTCTTCTTTTTCAGTGCTTTAGTGGAGTGGCACAGGGACACTGGTACTGCCATCACCATTTGCTCTTCTTCTGGGTAAAAGAGCTGACAAAAAGAGAAAAAAGTGGCAAAATTTAAAATAGAGATATTCCATACTGGTATGTTTTCAACCAGCAAGTGCACTCTGGGGATCTAGATGGATTTTCCGTCTGAAATTTCCTTTTAATTTCTGACATTATCATCTAATTCATGTGATTCTGTAAAAAAGGTACCAAAGTATTTACATTTATATTCATTGATTAGACACTAATGATAAAAGAATTAAAAAAAAGTGTGCTTTGCCCCAGAAGTTATAAACAGAACAAACATAACTACAACTTTGAATGATTAAAGAATGAATAAATGTAACATCCTAATAGTAAACATCCTCTGTTTCTTATTAATTATAATAGTAAGCTATTTTATGAAATTTTGTTTTAAGTGGAACTTCTTGAGCAAGCACAATGATTGGAATTTTTCAGGATGATTTTCCCATGTTTCATTTTAGGAGATATATTTCAGATTTTAATATCCTGAACCATTATAAAGGTTCCTACTGGCTTAGGGACTTAAATATTATTTTCAATCTTCTACATTTTTGCAGTGATATGAAAAACAGAGGTTGTTTGAAAGTATTCATTTGAAGTCTGAAATAATTAAACAATACTCTTCCTTCAAAATTAATTCTGCTATCACTTCCCTTCCTGAAACTTATGAATTCTGCAGCTGAGGATGCATTCCCTGGGATGGAGAAGTTTGACTTGAACTTTTGAAACACCACCAGTGATTCTTCCCCAGGTGTTTGTTTCTTCACCTGGGAATGCTTCACTTACCAATATTTAAAGGTGATACTTTACTCTGATACAAACCCATAAGAAATACGTAGATAAAGATGGTGGAGTTATCTAATAAATGTTTTGGTCTGGATCTGTGTTTTTTCTTTGACTAACCACTACACATAGCCATATAAAGCCAAAAAAATACTTTAATGAAACCTTTTTAAGGATCTTCTATATGGAACAAAAGCCATCATCAGCCCATGAAACCCCCTGGCCTTAAGAGCTTCCACAGCTACAAGACCTAAGAATTGGACAGACAGCACACATTTCTAGTGAGGTTTTTTTGTCCTTAAGGTCCCAGAAGAGTTACATCCCTTAGGAAACAGTCAGGAAAAACCAGCTTCTGCAGTTTCAGCTGTTACTACCACTTGGTTTTTTTGTCATGTCCCTTTTGCTGCAAGCTTGTTATTTCCCACAGCATTTTGGTAGGATGAAGTTTACCTGCTTTGATAGAACAATCAGGTTCTTTTTAGCTCAGCTTACCATGAGCCACAAGATTTTGCCCCAAGGCAGGTAGGAAGCATGCACAAATCCTGGCAAAGGGCTGTAACCTCCAGAAAAGCCATATCAGCTGTGCTGCTCTTTCTGGCTGTGAACATCTCTTTGTGGACTGAAAGTTGGCTGCAGGTGGCTCAAAGAGAAACCAATCTCTGTGAGAGAAAAATACTGAGAACCTGCGTCAGCCACCTAAAAGGATTGATAGCTGCCTCCATCGGGGTGGGATCAGTTCTCTCTTCTCTGCAGTCACTCTTAAAAGCATAAATAGCACTGAGGGCACCTGCTGTGCCTGATGTAGGGATGGGATGAATACAAAACTGGGATGTTCCCAGGGTCACTGCAGTTTGCTCTAAGAATGTGCTGTGGTGCAGTGTCTGTGCTGTACCTCCTGCTGGGCTGGAGCTTAATTCCACAATGTGGCCTAAAATCTTTTTCTTGCTGTTTACTGCTATAGCTCCTATTCAGTTTAAAAGTCAAAGCAAGTTTTGTTCAGCAGCCAGCTGCAAGCTGGGTCTAGCTTTAAAAAACCCATCAATCTGAAGTATTTATGCTTCATAAATCACCATCAGCTGATACATGTTGGAGAACCAGAACTCTGCAAGCAGATCCCTGCAGCAGGACAAATTTTGTTTCATTTGTAGCTAGCACTCCTTGTGCCATGACTGGCTTGATTCACACAAATTATGAAGCTATTTCTGTCTATTAATAAAACCAAAGATTATTCCTGTGCACACCTATCAAGAGTGTAGGTACACATTCAGTCGTTGGGGGCACAAACCAGAGGAAGTACAAGTATTTGACAACTGAAAACCAACTGAGTGTCCTCAAAGGAAGGTGACATGTCCTTTACCACCACCACCAGTTTAATATGGAGATTTCACAATTTAGCTTTGCTTCCTGAGAGCGAATCACATTTTTTAAAATCCAGACTATCAGCAGTTGACCGAGCTTTGTCCGAAAATTAATGAAATAAGGTGTACAAGGGAGAAAGATCTATTTCAAGTAACATTTTAAGTGTTCTCTCCAATGCCAGTCACACACCTGGGTTTTCCGGGCTTCAGTCATGCCCCTTGCAACAAATCTAGCACTGATGTACTTCTCTCTAGATGAGTTTAGTAGAGAATCTTATGCCTCTGTTCTTCCACAAACACGGTCAATAAAAGTTTTACTACTTAGTAGTTAATTCAGAGTTCAAGGCTTCCCTTTAATGCACAGAGCATATATTAGGCACATAGGTTTAACAAAGCCTCTCTGGCATTAATTCTCCAGCAATAATCATGTAGTAAAGTGAATTGGATTCCTACTGCAATCTTGATGGCTGTTTTGTAGCCGTGTGCAGTGTTAATAGCTATGAACATTTTCCTGAAGGACATGCCCCTCCAAAAGCCCCAAGAAAGCAGGTAATTAAATACATTTAATGTGAATGAGTTTGCTGCATTTCATGACTTAAGGCTGAAACTCTTACACTAAAGATGTTCAGGAACCTCTCCATGCAGAGGAAGTTAAATGAACTCTGTGCAAAAGTGGTCTAGGGTAGCTCAGAGAATGCCATTGAGAGGCATGGTGGATGGATTGGAGGAATCACTGGAGTAAACCAAGTCATTGGTTGTTTTGCTGCCTTTCTCCCATCCCAGCAATTTGGGGTCCATTATAACTACAACCTCTGCATGTTCAGCTAAACTCATCTCTGGGAATGGACAGACACTGAATTAATGACATATTTAGGTTATAACATCACATATTAGGCAGAATCTGAGCAAGGGACACCGTAGTGACACTCTGGGTTCTCTGCATTAACGATGAGGAGCAGGGTTTAAAATGGCACGGATGTGTAAGCAGGTGAGAAGCCTGTTATATAAATATACCCCGTAGAACGTGTTCAAACGCTGTTAATCCTTTATGCAAAGTTAAAGCAAATGGGCCAAGCTCAGCACCAGCAGGGTGGGCTGGTGCGTGATCGCCCTCTGCACAACGGGCCGGCGGTTTAAGCCTTTACGAACACCCGATGTTATCTGTGTGCGGTGATGCTCCCTCCCGCCGGCCACATTAATTTATTTTTTTTTCTCCATCTTTTCGAAGCGCGGGGCTTCATTACGAGCCAGAGATGAACACCGGCACGCCAGCCCACGGTCGGAGCTGAAATCCAGCGTGTGGCGGCGGTGCCCTGGGATGTCAGCCCCTCGCACCGATGGGTTCACGGCCCTCCAGGGAAGGATGGGGAGCGCTGCGTTAAATGGGGCAGAAAAAGCGCTCTCATCGCGCCCCTTCCCCGCGTTAGGCGGGGACAGAATCCCGGTGCTGGCGGGACCGGGCCGGTGGTGCAGGGCGGCCCCGAGGGGCGGGNAGGCGGCGGCGCGGGGCTGCGGGAGCGCCGGGACCCACCATGCGGGAGCTGGCGATCGAGATCGGCATACGGGTGCTGCTCTTCGGGGTCTTCGTGTGAGTAGCGCCGGGCAGCGGCAGCCAAAGGCACCAGCGGCACCGCGACAACTTTGCTCCGCTGGCAACCGAGTGCCTCTCGCACCGGGCCGGGGAGTGCGGGATGGAGATGTGGGATGGGGATGCTGAGCTCGCCCCGCGGGCTCCGGCGGTCGGGGCACCCCGCCGGGGCAGCTCCTTCGGGATGCCCGAGCGAGCGGCAGCTGCCGCCGGTCCCCTCTTCGGGATGCTCAGGGGTGGAATATTTCCCCGGGTAGAGCCGTTGCAGCGGCTCTCCCAGCCCCGGGGTTTTGCCGAAGAGCTGGGGGGAATTTTTTCTCGGAGAGGCTGCTGTTTGTGAGAGAAGTGTGCAAAAAGCGACCAGCCAAAACAATACAACCTCACAGGTGCTGGTGGTTTCTTTGGGCCGGCTGTGGTTTGTGGGGTGAAGTCTCACCTGCCGGGGCTGTGGGTGCGCCTCAACAGCTGGTTCTGGCAGCAGCGGGAGCCGCGGGCCGGGCAGCTGCAGCGCCGGTGCTCTGGAGCTGAGCAATGAACGCCGGCTGAACATGAGGTGGAACGTGGGAGAGTGGGTTTGGGAAGCTTCTCCGCACGCTGTTGGGCAGGGAGGAAAGTAATGGAAATCTGGTTGTTGAAAGATGTGCAGCTATCGCTACAGGAACGTTCTTTCTCTTTGCCTTTTTTTAGGAGAAAGCAGTTATGCGTTATTTTGCTTTGTGCGTCTCAGCCCTTTCTTTTCAGGGCTGTGTTCATTTCTTTCTTTCAGGCGGCTTGTGGTCTGAATACATTTGAACAATGAAAAGTTCCGCTCTGTATAAGTTTGCATTTCCATTGCTTAATGTTTAAGGATGAGTGTTCTGAGCCTTTGTGATCTCTCAGGAGCATCACAGAAATGGGATCAGATTTTGCTGTTTGCTCGTTTGTTTTCCTGAGGATGGATGCTGTTGGTCACAGGTATAGGGCTTCTGTTAAGCTGTGATAGTGACTTAGAGCTGGTGAAACTGAATGCTTTGATGAGTCCTTTCTGTACCTCTCATGGTTAATTAACAACTTGTACAATTTTCTGGCTTTTGATTTTTTCCTCAGCGTTCATTTCTCTTGAATATTGATGCAAATCTTTTGATTTGCTAAAAAACCCTGTGAGGTACCTTTGATATCTGTCAGTTCAGTTGCATCTCACTTTGAAAGTAGACCTGTTCCTGTCAGCAGAACTCCTTTCTGGAATACATGGAGCTACAGGGTGAGCAAAGACCTCGGAAGCTGATGCTACATCAGAACCTTTCTCTTCTTTATGACTGTGTGTGTAATTCATCACCTACACCACCCCTCTACGAGATCTCTTCATGTAGCTTATTACTATGATGTGTAAATCATGACCCATCAGAATCAGTCATTTCTTGGTTGTGCTTCTCCTGTGCCTTTATTGCCTCTCTGAAAGATTCCATAATTTTCCCTGCTCTTTACGTGGTTCCACAATCCACTGAGGAGGGGCAGCTAACAGTAAAGCTCTTGGTGGAGTCACCATAATGGCAAATGTCTATAGAAGAACTTCTCATATTTTCATGTAGCTTAGCTCCTGCCTCGTTGGGATTTTGGGGAATCATTCTGATATTTCAATAGGTCATTCAGAGCATTCATTGACATCTGAAAGTACTGGGCATGGAAGTGTTCCAAATCCACTGCACTTTATTTGCTTGTAATGGTTGCAAGAATACAATCCCTAGGTAGACCAAAAGAAGAGCTTTTATATTCAGGTAATCTTAGCACCAAAATAATCTTTTGCTATTGCAACAGTACCCAATAGTTCTCTCAGTTTCCTGAAGTGGCAATTACTCACATTTGAAACTTCTATGTTTCAGAGGTTTAAACGCTCTGTTTCCTGTGGTTTTATAGACAGCCAGTGCAAGGATTTTTACAGAGCATTGAGTTCAGTGGAATATCTTTTCAGGAATGAACGTTCACTGGTGAATTTGGAAGCCCTGGGAATGGAATCAGGGCAGCAGCAACTTGAGCTCTAGAGCAGAAGAGATTTCTAGGAATGAAAAGGCTGAACAGGTTCCACTTCCCTTGGAAAGGAATTCCATTACCAGAAATGGGTTGAGGCTGGGTCTGAGCTCATCTCTGTTGTGAGTGCCAGGACGAGAGGAACTGGACAGAAGAGAAGGAGTTCTTTCTATAAAGGTCTTGATGGCTTTGGGTCATTACCAGCCCTTGTAGTGTCAGAAGGCTGACCTTGAAGGTAATGGTTCCACAGCTATTTGAGAGTCCTGAACCATCTGTGCCTCCCAGATGTCTTTGAGCTTCATCCCAACAGTTCATATCACTCACAGCAATAAACTGGCACATTTTGTACCACGGAATGCAAAAGAAAAAGGTGCATACTCAATGTTGGAGCTTTGCTTGGTAATAAATGTCATTTCATAAAAATGGAGGTGTGAAAACTTCTGTTGATGATTGCTGAAATTGAATGTATTGCCAATCTGAATCTATTTTACAGCAAGAACAACCATGTTTTCTATGTTTAAGACTGGCAATGTTTTTTTCCTCCAGTTGCCATAATTATCAACGTCAGTCATTCCATCAAAGGCAGAAATCTATACTTGTTATATAAGATCTCTTCCATCCTGCAAATGGGCACCCTTAGAAGCAATGCACATTTTTAATGGTTGAGTATTGATTTGGTTGAATTCAACAGCCATTTAGGGAGGATAATGATAACAACTGACTCAGTTCTAGGTGTTGTGTTCTTGGCAATTGCTGAGAGCTTGCTTAGCAATTAAAGACCGGATTAGGTATTGAAATTTAGCAACTCAAGCTTCTCTGCGTTTACAGAGATCTGTGCTAAAGGGCTTTTAAACCCTCAGGATTTAGTGGTATTGAAGGAGGGATTAGTTAGAAGAGATTTATTATAGGGACTGTGTCTGCCTGAAATTGAGAAGCAGGAGTTAAAAAAAACCCAAACCCCAAACAACAAAGAGTCAAAACCCAAGAACAAGTGCTTGCAGTAAAAAATATACTTCATGCACACTTAATGCAAAGTGAAACAGGTGTTGTTCAGCAAAATAGCTCTCAAGCTGCAAGTTGCAAACTGCAAGGTTAGTGATATTTCTGTTCTGTTTCTCCCAGTTCCTAAAATGAACAAATTAATTTCTAGTTTTCAAAATACATGTCTTTGAACCTTTTGATTGGGCTGAACTGATCTGATGGAACACGGGTGCTTTGTTACTTCCAAGGTGAAGAATATTCTCATGCTGTAATTTGACTATTACATTATGCAGCTTCAAATATTTTCCAATCAAATCTTGCCTTTAATCAATTCTCACTTCATATTTTTCTTTAGGTTTTTACTTATTGAGAAATATTAGTGAGTACAGAACTGAGTTTTAAAGGGAGGTTTTTCACGTAACTCTCAGAAGTAGAAATGGTCTGTTGTTTAATATAACAGCCATGAAGATGTGCTCTGTTTACAGGAAAAATCCAATGCTAAATTGAAGAATGATTGAATTAGGGTCTTGTATCTCTGTTTTTCTTCATTTTTGTACTTATTTCTCTGACTTGGAGCATCTTAGAATGCCTGATTATTGCTAAAATATGTTAAAAGTGACCAGACTTTCATCTCTATGTGTACAGTGGCATTTGTCACTTACAGGTTTGCTTTGCTTGAAGAAAGCAAATTGTTTGCTTGAAGAAAGCAAATTGTTGTGACTGAATTGGTTTTATTCAGATAAGCCAATTATAAGAGGATTTGTGAGCAAGTCTGATAGTTTTTACACAGGAGTGATGCCCTTAAAACAAAGTTTTTCATCTACCCTAAAAAGAATTCACTGAGTGGTAGCTCAGAATGAGCCTGAGGGGTGTCTTTATTTCTTGGTGTTCTGTTTCAGGTGCCTTCTACAAGGAAAACTTTTTGCAACTTTTTCAGAAGTTTTGAAAGGCCACACCACTGCCTCTTGGCAGGAAGAGAGGATTTGTGTGTGTTGTAGTACATTTAACCCAATGTCTTGTCAACAGTACATCACTGATGTTTAGGGAGATAATTGAATAAAAAGACAAAGTCTTTCAAGGATTGCTTCATCAAACCTCAAGCTCTTCAGTGCATGTGATGTGATTAAAATATAAATGTCTCTTGGAGTAATTGGATATCTTCCCCACAGCACAGCCTCATTAGCAGCCTCCCTGGGGAATAAATGTTTATCTGCAGGCTAATATACAGATATATATTGCACATGTGTGAGTTTGCAGCATTGACTAATGCTGACATCTTTTTGTGTGTGTGCCATGTTCAGTTCCTGGTGTAAGTAAATAAAAGCTGTTTCTGTGCGTGTCGTGTTCCTTACAAGTTTACAGTATTAATATTTTAATCGAGTTATGAATATGCATGAAATAATTTGGTGTGGAAAGCTCTTTCAAGTAGCTTTCTTTGTCAGGGGATGTTGTCTTCTGGATATCCTGCATCTGTTGCCTTTATAAATGATACTGTGTATTGTCTTGTTAACACAGTCAGAAAATCAATTACCTGAGGAGATTCTACAATGCTGCACTTTTGTTTTGCTCTGCTCCCAGATTGTGTTTGCCTTTTCTCTCTCATATGGACGGGATTTTTGGAGGACAGACTGAGCTGAGGATTGTGAGCAGTCAGAGCTGTGTAGGTAACAAAAGCAAGATGGTATTGAGAAGAAATCACCAGACTGAGACATTATAATTTATTTTCTCACTCTGACTCAAAAGTTGTGAATTTACACAGATCAGTTGGACCTAGAATTCAAAGCACCTTTTAAGCCTTGGCTCTCTAGTTGAACGTTTCAAAGTAGGTATTTGGCCACTTCCTAGTGGTTTTGTGTCCTCTGTTCTCAATTTGAATATCCCATAATTCTGGCTTTGTTTGGAACCTGATTTTTGGCTTCTGATCCTAACAGTCTTGGACTTCATTTCTGTGTACCCTAACTTCTCATCAAGAAAACAAGGGCAATCCTTCTTTTTCTCACCCTTCCTTCAGTTAATTGATAAATTCTTTGTCGTGAGGTGGCCAATGGGTTCATTGAACATTCTTGGAGCGTTTTCAGTGCTTCACAAACAGTAGTGATAAAAGGAAATGAGAACATCATTGTGTTTGCTAACCTGTTTAATAATAGGTGCATAGTTGTAAACCATAATTTACATGTTATTAAAGTGAGGGGAAGGTTTAGTTTTGTGGTGCAGCTTGAAGTCTAATTCTCTGAGTAGGGTTAATGAAGAGTTAAGGGAAAGACCTGCTGTAGAGAGGAGCCTCTCTGGTGCTTAAGATCTGAGAACACATATCAAAGGTTGCATATTGAGCAACAGCCTTGTTCCAGTGCTCAGCAGAGTGGGTCACACCTTTGAAGTGATGGGAGAGCTGGAATGACGTGGAGCTCCTGTAACTCCCTGACACATCACAAGGTAACCTGAATTTTAACTTTGCTCAGCACTGTGTCCTTGACTGGGTTACTGTGAAAACAAAATAAATACCTAAATACCGATTATACCCGGTGTCACATGAAGCACACAACAAGATGACCGTGTGCCTGTCCTGATGTGCATGAGTTACCAGGGAGCTCACAGGGACACTTGGTGCTGTACTGGGTTTTATGGCCAGGTTTTCGTAGTAGGGGGCCCCATCTCCCTCTACCACTGGAGGGGAGGAGGGAGGAAAAAAATAGAAGTTAAGCCTGGGGAGAAGGGAAGGGTGGGGGAAAGCTGCTTTAAGGTTTAGATTTTCTCATTTTTCTAGTGTGTTAAGAGTAGTTTCCCTCAGTCAAGTCTGTTTTGCCCAGGACAGTAACGGCTGGGTGATCTCTCCCTGTCCCTGTCTCGACCTTTCAATGTATTTTCTCTCCCCCATCCAGCTGAGGAGGCAGAGCAGTGATGAAGCAGCATCCACTCAGTGTCATGCTGGTGTTCAGCTACTTGATGGTGTTTCACTTAGTTGAAGCTTCCAATTCCATTGTTTTTGTATTCTATTTATTGAAATATGGTTGGATTTTAATGACTTTGATAACATTTATCCAGGAGAAACTGTGCCTACCTGCCTTTTTGGGCAGAGTCTGGTCTGTGCATGAGACAGACTGTTTCTAGAGCCTGTTGTATCAATCCTTCTAGATTGTGGAGCTGAGTTATTTCATTTGTCTTCCCTGAGTCTGGGTGAAAGAGGAGGTGAAAGGATGGGAAGAGGGAAGGTGATTTAATGGCAGGAGTTCTAATTGCCCTGCTAATAGGATAGGATTTGCAGTTGGTCTCCATGGCTAAACTCACAGCTGAATACGTGCTCAGAGAGGATGTTATTGTAAATGCCAAAGCATCTGCTCCAGATTTTTTGAGGAGTAAATGGTGACTCTGTGTCTCTTGTCGAGTCTTGTTGTTGAATCCCATTTACTCACAGACTTTGGCACTTTGTGTTTATTTGCTTCTAGCCTGATTGAGGATGTTTCATAGTGAGAATGCTACGAAGACTGATAAGGTTCCTGGGGGAAAAACTTTTCTTTAATAAATTGCTTCTTATACTTTGATCTAAGCACAGTCAAGATCAGGAACAACTGTGATTCTTATGGGAAAGAATTTAATAAAAATTATAGTCTTACTGCTGAGAATGTACTCATGTCTGGCACAGTAAATCAAGATCTTTATGGTCTCCCAATCTGACAGTGACTTTGAAAAGTCAGTACTTGGAAATAGCTGGCAGAATTATTGATGCTAAAAATGAATTAAGGATAATGTTTAGTGTGTCTTGTCACTTTTTTGTGTAGTAAGGACTGTGCTGGTACCGAACAAGGGATGCCTGAGTGCTGCATCCCTATTGGCAAGGATTTCTGGACAAGGACAGGAAGCTAAAGGCAGCACTCATGTCCCTAATTAAAATATTGGTTGTGATCCACTAATGAACAGCAGGGACGTAGGCTGGGATGGTCAGGGAAAGCTTCACTCATTTCTGGATCAGGACAGCTTCTTCACAGTAGATCCAACGGCGTTGTCTGCGTGGAAGAGAGAAAGCTGTCATCATCTACAGCACTTGAACTAAGCTTTTCATGACTATATGGGTTTTTAAGTACCTTCCATTTTGCCCGTGCCTTTAAATGTTAAATTTGTCATCATTGGACTACAAGTCATTGATATGTAAGAAACTCTGTGATTGATTGATATGATTCTGTAGAAAATGAGATTAGGAATGTTTCTTCATTTTAAATCAGGTTGCTACAGTCACTGTGTATTGTATTTGTTTGTTTCTCTGCGTTACAAAGCACTTCTAGCTTTACTATCTGAATGGCTAAATATTTTCCTTGTTAAAATACCAATGAGTTTTAATTAAAATTGGAAATGAATGCAATAAGTGGATTTTTTTTTTTTTTACTGTAGGGTAGGTAACAGTGTTTGCAACTGGTGTTTTCATAGTAAGTGGCTGATTGAGATTAATTATTCAGGTGAATTCCAGAGAGCTGGGAGGAGGAGTGAGGGAGATTGTAAGAGAGGTATAGAAAACATCTTTTTTTTCTTTTTTTCTGGAAAAGGTAGAAATTATTGAGCTGTTTAATGTGGAAATCTGAGGAGATGTGGCAATGATCTTCACAGGTAAGCAGCTCCTTTGAGATGTATGAAGACAACAACCTGCTCTTCACATCCTCTGGGAATTAGACAGGAAAGATTTTTCAATTTGTAGCAAGGGAAACTTAGTTTGAGTGTGGGGAAATATATTCTAATTGAAAGGACTTAGAGCAGTGTGATAAACTGCCCGAGGGTAGGTAGAGCCTCCACCAATGGAAGTTTGAAAATGCAAGTTACTCTGAAATGTTTTAGGAGTATTTTGCATCAGGTTTTGCTTTGCTGTGAGGAGACAGACTGGGTAGTCCTGTAAGCTGGCACGAATCAACTGAGTGGACTGAGGTTTATATTGCCTGAGAGTCTCCCAGTGTGGGGGTAAAAGTTTGAAGACATTACAGTGAAATTTCTTGCAAGAGATTTTTGACTCATCTTGATGGTCAGGGAAGGAAACAGCAGCGCTAATTTGAAATTACTTGGAGAGTACTTCAGCAATCACTGAGCAGGAGCTGATGGTCCCTTCTGCAGGGTAGTGCCCTCCCAAAGGTTGTGTGCTAAATATTCTGCATTACCCAGACTGTGGGAAGAATGAAAACCCAGATTAGGTGAAATGTTTTCCTCTGCAATCTGACATTTTAGCCTGTGTCGGGTGAGAAGTTTTACTACTCCTTTAGCCTGTATAACGGAGGTGTAAATGCTGGCTCAGAAATGTTTCAGCTCTGAAGAGTTTGTGGCTCCCTGCCAGGTGTTGTGGAGCCTTGCAAATGGAGAACAACAGAGGGGAGTGTCACCTGATAGAAAGCGTTGTATTTTCATTAGCTGCCAATTCTCACTAATGGGAGAACAGATCTAACAGCCTGTCTGTGCTCTCACAGCCCGCAGAGAGGCCATTAATAATTGTGCTCATCTGTGTCCAAGGTGCTTTGCAGGAGTGTAACTATTGCTATTGGACCTCAGTGAGTGCTACAAAATGCAAAAAGTCGTGTTCCTATTCCCTGTTACTAGATCTTCTTCTCTTATTATTATTATTTTTTTAAATCATTACCAAGACTCTGGAACATGTAGTTCTCATATGACTGTTTTTGCACTGATTTTAATATAGTTGGATTTTATTGGGAGTATCATTAGGGGGAGGAGTGAGGGACAGAGATAACTGAGAAGGGGAGCTTTTGCCACTAAGAGAGAAACTTGGCATGGTTGTGAGTTTACCCCAACTTTCATTTTGTATCCAAACATAATCAATACTGTGTGACGTGTAGACATGAAAAAAAAAAGGAACTTTACCAGACTCAGCTCCATCAAATTGCTGTGAAGCAGTGTAGTTGTGCAGGGAACTTTTGAGGGTTGTTTGGCTGAAAGCAGTTTGAGATGTAATCAAAATAAGCAATAAAAACATCAAGAGGAAAATTCTGACTATCTGTAGTGTGTTTGGGTTCATTATTCAGACATGTGCTTAGTTAATTTAAGCCTTTAACATGAATTCTGGTTTTCACTTTAGGATAATGTACAGCTGCCGGCTTTGACACTTCTAATGGCAGTAGAATTCATGATTTAATTTCCCTCTACTTTCTCCTCCCCAAACACACATTAAAATAGCTTTTGTGAAACATCTTTTATCATAGGGTATATTTAATAAAAACAGAGGATAGAGGCAACAATTAATACCATAATTTTTTTTTTTTTTAGTAAATAAAATGAGAGGTAATACAATGAAAGCAGGAGCCAGTTGTTTTCACTTGGCTGATATTAGTTATTTCTGTAAAACTACTGCTGATTATTTCTGTTACATTTCTGGGTGGCCTGAAGAGTTGCACCTTGACACAAGAAGCAGCAGCTCTGACCTCCTTGCCTTGTTTTCCAAGGGCAGCACTGCTCCATGTGAGCAGGGATCACAAGGACCGAATGGCTCTTTCACCCCAGGAGCAGCCAAATGCCAAAACAAAGTTGTTTTTGTTTCAGAATGGTTTATTTTATATTCTGCTGACCAGAAAGCAAAGTTGCAAGGATCACTTTCAATATCAGGTCAAGGAAAGCTGCAAAAATTGAAAACAAGCCAAAATATATGACTTGTACTCATTTTTCAGTGTGTTTTTTTTCCGTGGTTCACTATAGCCACTCCTGTCTCCTGCTCTTCTATCAAAGCTGCAATGCAGCAGGACCAACTGTTCCCTCTTTTTTCCTTTCACTCTGCTCATTTCCAAATATTCCGCTTCCATGAGGAAGATATGGTGGTGAAAAGATTGTATTAGAGCTAATTAAGTAGTTTAAGGTCTGGAAACCCATTTTATTCCCACGGAATGGGAGTTTTCTGGATTCACAGTGGCAATAATGATGCTCAGTGATATTTAGTTCTGCTTGCTTTCAAAGGCTCAGCCCCTGACAAGGAGAATGCATGGGCTGGAAGTTTTTGGAATCTTTCAGGTGTACAAGAAAGACTGCCTGGCTGTGCTAATTCCTTGTTCTTGTGCTGTTCATGCAGGCTTAGATAGTCCTTTCCCTTTCCTCTGTGTCACAGGAAGGAAATAATTTACTTAGAGAGAGTTCAAATGCTGGGGACTGAGAAAACAGCGACAATGTAATTTAAGTGCAAAGAAAACTGACATTAGGTTCTAAAACTCCACCCCAGGCTGTTCTTTCTTCTTCAGCACTGTGAGAAGATTGTTGGTTTGCTCTTTCCTATTAGGTATTCTAAGTATATATCTCATTTATATGTGATTTCATAAGCTGCAGGACTCCTGTTGTGAATCTGTATTGTTTTTAGCTCGAGATCTGAGCTTTTAACTGAGCCCAGGCTCCACAGCTGTTGCCTCCTTGCTGGGTGCAGTGTTGGCTGCAAGGACAAGAGTAGAGAGAGTGGCCATTCATCTTTGGAAGAAGTTATACCCTGATATACATCTGTAAAATCAGTGGATATGTGAGGCAAATCTGGGAAACCTATTAATAAGGCTGAAGAAAAATACCAGAAACTCTCCTTTTGTACCACTTCAGGGAAATGTGACAGCTGTGGTAATATGTGTGTATTCTAAAACTGCATCAGAATTTATTTTCAGTCTTTACTTAATCAAAATGATTTCTCATATGTCTGAAGGGCTAATGGAGGCATATGTGCTAATTAAATGTCACACTGCAATTGCTAGCTAATTTAAAGTATTCAGAAATATTTTCCATCAAGTCGTACTGACTCATCTGAAGCCAAACCTACCCTCAAGAACTAGTCCTCTACTTGCCAGGGGCATTAAATAAAAACCCCCCAAAATTTTGCCCTTGCCCTTTGTCTTTTTCAGTCCCAATAAAGCTCATTATGGGGATTATACATTGTTAATCAGGAATAGTAGGTGTATACACTGCATGGCATTGGACTGGAAAATAAAAAGTTTTTAGCTGTTAAAAAGGTAGAGAGGTAATTTATTGATTCTGGTGCTTCTGTGTCAGCTTGAGTGTCCAGTACTTACAGCACTGGTTTTAGTGCAGTTAAAAAATGATATTAAAAAAAAGCCTATGAAGAACCAATAAAGCATTGGCTTCTATTCCAATGGGCACTCTTCTTTTGCATTCAGTACCTATTGCAATATAAATTCTCATATATATTTTAAATTTCCTCTTTCCTTTTGATTTCTTCAGAGGAGTTGAAGCTGTTGCTTTCCTACCTGGGTGTTTGCCAGCAGTGCATGCTTGGCACGTGTAGGTACCAGTCCAGTTCATAAACAAACTGCAGCATTAGGAGTTACTTTGATGCTGATACTGGAATGGTTTGTCCTACCTTGCTTTGTAAAACCATGTCAGGAAACATCAAATCTCTTAACACCCAGTGTTGTGCCTTAACTACAGGGAACGTTTCTTTTTCTATCAATTTATATCATTGAAGTTATATTTTTAATTCATGCCAGCTTCTTCCTTGCTTATCATTCTTCTTCCTTGCTTATCATTCATGATTGAGTCTTGGCCATATTTTTTGTAACCCTTTTGATGGCTGAGGAGCTGTGGATTTCCCAAATTCTTTAGATATTAAATGGCTCAGATCTCTTTGCTCATACTAACCTGTGAGCTCACATAAAGCTGTCTCATCATGCTGATACACACAGACAGCTGCATTTCAGAGTCTGAACTGCTCCAGCTCTGTGGAGAGCAGAATCATGGTGATAAACCACAGGCATTGCTTCTTATCTCCCTTCATCACTATCCCCTCTGCTCCAGTTTTGTTAATTTTACATGCCAGCCACAGACCATTTCAAGCTTTTCAGATTTTGTCTGATTCTGCAGGAGTTTGTAAAATAACCACCAAGAAGTTAGAGGGTTTTTTCCATAATATTATCTGTAGGCAGTAAACAAGGCTAGGTTTTCTCATGGCCTGAGAATAAGTTATTCTCTCCAGGTATATCAAATAACATGACATGAATGCTTTCCCCACTATTAGTGTGTTTCAGAAAGGCTAAGTTGAAGTCTTGAATTCAGATGTGAGTCCAGGTGATGTGAACATACAGTGGTCAATGCAATGTACCCAGCTGATGCCAACTCTGGGCTCCTCCTCTTTCAGCCTGGATCACTTGTGGGAAGCTCCTAAAGCAAATCCTGTCTTTTAGGATACAATTTTCTTATCTCCACAGCTGTTGGGCCCAATGATGTGTTCTCCTTTATGGCTCTTCATCCGAAATGTTGGGGCTGTGAATCTGTGGGGTGGGAATCTCTCACTGAGTTACTAATTGCGCTCATACTCTGTAATTAGGCCAACTATTACCAACTTCAGCACCACTGACACTGCTCACAACCTTGCAGAACAACTGATGGCACAATTTAACATGGCAGGTACACTAGAAGAGCTTTTACTGCTAGATTTGAGACCCGGTTTGGGGAATACTAGGGGAAATATCCATGTAAAAACGTCCAAAGTGGAGTTCCAACAGCCCAACCACAGTCAACCTGTGTTTTTGGGAGAGGCAGCAGTGTCTGCTCACACAGAGTTCTGCAGGCAGGGAATGGTGGTCAGAGCCAATTTTTTTCTCCACAAGCCCTCAGAGGTGATTTATAAGAGAAATTCATGGATATCTGCTATCTTTTTGTTGCTTGCCCCAATGGGGACTTGCAGACAGAGCCATTTGAGGATAAAATCTGCTTATCAACAGATGAAGCTTAGAAAAGAGGAGAGTCATTCATTAGGCATCTGGGATGAAAGTCTGGGTATCACAATCACAAGTTCATGATCATTCTCTCCTGGTGCTTTGTCAAACCATGTGTACTGCTCTGTCCTCTCACTTATTGTCACTTGGGAAAAGCTTTGTCTGCAAGAGAAAAGTAAAAGGCAAAAAAACCCAATTTCCCCCCTCTGCTGCCAACCAACCACCCACCCTTTAGCTGATGCTCAGGACCAGGCAGCAGATTTAAACCTTGCAGTGTGATTCATGCAGCTGAGGGCCAGGCAGCGGTGGAAACCATAAGGTGAGGTGCTAAACAACATCCTACTGCGACTTCTGGGAGATGGAAACCACGGTGGAAGCTCAGGTCAAAACCTCTGTGAGCATATTTATGCTCTGTTTGATTTGCTCACTATCAGTGAATGGTCTCATAAAAAGATAACCCCAAGTTTTTAGTCCGTATCATCACAAAGCTGCTTTTAGTGTGCTGTTACCTGGCTCTGGCTGTGATGTGGTGCTGGCACGGAACGATCCTAAAGGGCTGCATGCTGTGAAATGGAAATGAAGTTAATGTACCTCGGAGTGCTCGTGTCCTCAGAAAACAGCAGCGTTTTTACTCAGTGTGGTGCTGTAAGCAGCAGTGTTGGCATGGCCAAAGCAGCCCCAGGGACTGGGGCACCTGTTGCTCACCAGTGTTTTTAGTGGAATTCGGGCTCCTGTTTCCCTTGGGCTGCTTTGAAAGTCACAGTCAAAGGCTCTCGAAGTTAATGGAAGGCCTTTTGTGCCTTAAATTCACATCATCAGGCTGAAGTGTTGGAAATCTTGCTTGCTAAGCAGTTAAAAACGTCGGGTGAATATGCAAAAATGAACAAAATGCAAGGCCAAAAAGCTAAGACTGAATTTTTCTGTGCTAAAACAAAGGAACCTTTTCAGCCCACCTGCTACCAGGGGACTGAGGTTGTATTTTGGGCCATAACACAAAATGATCAAAACCAGTTTTCTTTATCCAAGGACTGCATTCTTTTCTAGTAACACCCAGTCCTTTAAACAAGCTTGTGCTGAGTTATGAATAGTGATAGAGTGTACTTTTGGTTGGGACAAAGGAACGTAAATCACCATGTCAGGCAGCTCAGAAACCAGTATGTCCTCATGGCTGTTTAATAGAGTACAAAGGGAATTGCCTTCCAGCTAGTGAAATCTCATATCCAGTCACCCACTGGTGATGCTTCAAAAAAGAAGAGGATTGTTCTCTTATGAGTCTTGGCATAAAAATTTAATTAGCAGTTGAGCTCTTTCGGAAGATAAAAAAAGAGAGAGTGATTTCTTTTTTTACAGTCGTTATCCTTTAACTGTTTACTTTCTATTTCTGTATTGTTCACAGAGACATCTGCTGCCTTGTGCAGCTATGTTTCTTCTATTTCAACAGTGATTTTGAAATTATTTTTCCCAGTTTCAGAAAACTTTTTTTTTTTTCATTATGTTGCACTTAATTTGAATACAGTTTTGGGAAGATATCAGAACACAAGTCCAAGAAATAAATGAATACACAATCAGATTTAATGTATAGTGGATACAAAACTGCTGCTGTTGCATAAAATAATAATGATTACAGTCATTGATAGATTTACTGAAATTACTCATTCTTAATATGAGTACAGGTGAGTATGTTTTAATCAGAAAATCAGTCCTCATCTGAGATCAGATACTATTTATGTTATTTATTATATTTTCATCTCTTTAGCATGTGTTATTATGCTCTTAAAGGAATTAAATCTTATGACAGTGTGTATCTGCAGTGTCATAGCATGTTTCCTGTGAGAACTGAGTTTGATTTTTTTTTTTTAAATTTCTCAGACTTAACTATAATTTTAGCTTTCTTACATCACGAGGGGACAGGAAACAAAAGATCAAGAAGAGCCCCAAACCTTTGAATCTCTTGGCATTTGTTCATAATGTCAAATGTCTTAACATCAATTTAATTAAATTTCTGATCCAATGTGACAAATTTTCCAGAAGTACACTGGTGCACAGATATATTGTGATCACCTTGAAGCACAAATGTTTGTGTGTAGCTTGCTCTCTGCAGTTACCAGAAATGCTTCAACTAATATACTTTAGGACTTTCTCTTAGCTGAAATTTGGAACCAAACCTGCTTGCATTGTCTAGGAGTTGACCTTTATTTTTCTAGTTGAAAACTGTAAAATGAACTTTTCATATGGGTGATATATTACCTGGAACTGTTCTTCTTTAGAAATGCTTCCTATTTTCATGTCGTGCACAAGCCATTGTCTTTTAAACTCGAAAAAGCTTTAAGTTTTCATTTTGAAAACACTGAAACGAATTGTTTTGACACTTCTGAAGTTCACCTTCTGGGGAGAGCAGACTCTGGGTTTGGAGAAGCTGAGTATAACAGTGAATATTCCCCTTGCAAAACCAGGCTCCTTAAGCTTCCAGAACAATCCTATTGTCCATGTAGGCCAGTATAGGAAACATAAATATTGTTACAAGTGACAAGATTGCGTCTGACCTTTTTTGGTCCTTAAGTTTTGTTGTTTTCCTTTAGGAAAGGAGAGGAAGAAGAGGACAGAGGACAGCTGGGCTCTTTTGAGTGCTCTGTCTAGAGGGAGTCTGAGTGTGCTCAGCTAAAGGGGGTCAGAGACTGGTTTGGGTTGGAAGAGGCCTTTCAAGAGCACCTGGTCCCAACCCCTGTGCCCTGAGCAGGAGAAGTGGTTTGCTGTTTTTTAGGAAATTGCTGACCTAGCTCAGTTTAAGGGCTTGTCTTCCCCGGGGAGGGTTGCATATGTGAGTATGGTTTAATTTTACTCTGCTCTACAAATTGCTTTGGGCTTTTTCTCTTTACAAAGTCACTCGGCATGCCTGCTACTGGTGTAAAACCTGGGTTTGGAGATGTTCAAAGCCCCAGGCTTTGGAAAATTTACAGTAAAAAAAGCTTTGGGCTGCTACATCTCAGAGTTCTGGCTCCATGGGCTTATTAGATGAGAGCAATCTGCAGAAAACTGGTCCCCGTGTCTTCCCTCAGCAGCCATTCCTCGAGTCCTAATAAACCAGAGCTGAAATGAGCAATGTAAAGCAAAGGCCAAACTTCCCAGGTTGTCTGATATTAATTCAAAGCCAAGAAAAGTTAAAGAGCACTGAAGGACCCTGTGGAAAAAGGAGTATGGTTTAAATGAAGTGAGACAATTTAGGTAGTCGTGAAAAGCTTTTGAAACTTCCTACTACAGTCAAGGATCACAATTCCTGCTTTTGCTTTCAGTGCATGACAAAAGATACCCACACAAATTACTTTCTACAGGCAACGTAACCTCAACATTTTATTTTGATGCTCTTAATTTCAAAATAACCTAATTACAGAACCATGGGGGATTTTAGTTTGTTTGTTTGGGGTTTCGTTTTTGGTTTGCTTTTTAAGAGAGCTAATTGACATAATAATGAAATTAAAACTGTTTTGGTAGAATGAGAGATTTCTGGTAGACTTAGATTCTTCTTAAGCTTGACAGCCCATCCTTTTTTAGGAGTAAGTTTCTTTTGGAGATATTCTCTAAAGTTGTCTCTTTTCCATCAGTAGAAGAAAATTTCTGGGCTGCTTCTTTCTCTTTCTTTTGCTTTGTGATCCTGCAAATGCAACTGTCATGCTTCAAAGTCTGAATCTTAACATGTGAAAGACATTTTATACTTTATATTTGTTATATAATTTCTTCAGGGTAAAAGACTGGATTACTTGATTGTAAATGGGTAATAAATGACTACATGATTTGTTTAATCTCACGGTATTATTTGCACACTTTTCCCACAAAAAGAAAAAAAAAAGAATTTATTCTCCACAGTAGTGTTCTTGAAACTTTATAAAAGTTGTAGAACAGCTTTAAAGGCGTTCTGAAGGGTGTATTTATAAAGTTTGTATTACTAAAATGCAGTGAGGTTGGATGGCAATGTAGCAATTTATTAATAATGATAATTCATGCATGCTATGTCATAGTCAAATTTGGGGGAATTTCTAAATCAGCAGAACTCTTCTGAGTGTTTTTGGACATCACTTCAAATTGTGAAAAATTTGTATCTTTGATTGTTGTTTTCAGTTTTACAGAATTTTTGGATCCGTTCCAGCGGGTGATCCAGCCAGAAGAGATCTGGCTTTACAAAAATCCTTTGGTGCAATCAGACAACATCCCTACACGTCTCATGTTTGTGAGTACTAAAGTTATTTGATGGCTGTCAACTGGGTGCACTTTTATTTGATTAAGCAGTAGGAAATATTTCACAAGTAGAAGATGTTCCTTTAATCCTCAGGGCAATTATTTTCCAAACCAATGTTGTCCAAAATGTACCAAATTATGGGAAGTCTTTAAAAAGCAGCCTTATCAGAGGACTGAATTTATGAATGTTGATTTTTCACTTTAGGAATGAAAATAGTGTTAGCTTAGAGGGATGTGAGAGAAACGAGTAGAGAAGCTTTTCAATTAGCTGGTTGGGTGACCTGACAAAACCTTGCCGTGCTCTTATAAGGTTAAGTGCTTAAATTTTGAAATCCAATTTGTTTTAGGCATGTTAGGCACTGAGATGCTTGACTCTGAATAATCTTTTTTTTCCCCAAAGGCAAAACCTTTGTTTTAGCTTCTGCCAACGCTGAATATATTACAGAGCTGCCCTGCTGTCACTGCTGTCCCGGCTCTTCCCTGCTCAGCACGTGCAGACTGGATGGCTGAATTTGGTTATCAAACTTGGTAGTTTTGATAACCCTCACTAGCAATGATCAGCAATCATCATAATCTCTGTATATAAGTGTGCAGCATGACAGACCATCTCAGAAATGCTGAGAAATTATGGGTGTAGTTCAGGCTGTAAAAGTAGAAGTTCAGTCTTTTCAACAGCTGCCTCAAAGTCATATTTTCCTGAGTCTTCAGTGAGACCAGGGTTTTGCTTTTCAAACTTGAATTCAGATTAAATGAAAATCGGTGATATAATTTCTATTCAGCTCTTTTATGAAGGCTTAACCCTTCAGTTATGAAAAAAATTTAATTAAGGAACAACTTAAATGTGCCTCCTGCATGTGATGCAACCATATATCCCAGCCTTCTAAGACAGAGGCTGAAGGCCTGGTTTTTAAATTTGCCCTTATAAACAATAAACATTTTGTTTATATTGCATTAAGAAGCAGCTCTGTTATGGACTTTTTCATCCTGGGTGGATGAAAATGTATGTTTTTCCTGAAATGGAAGACAGCTGTATAAAAAACTCAAAACCCAAAAATCAAACAACAAACAAACAAGCAAAGTAACCCCCAAGCCAAACATTAAATTGTTGTGCTGGGAAAGACTGAGTTTAATTGTGTGATTTTTCCTTATGCTCAGCATTACTTTGCTACATGGTTTCTCTGATCTGTTTATAGCTGAAGAGTTCAAGAACCAAGACTGAATCATTGTACAGGATTTTGCTGCAGTGGTGAAGCTATTTTTCAAACCAGTTGGGATAATCATTAGTCCATCCTCTTGTTCTCTAGGCAGCAGGCACTGGGAAGCACAATTCTGGGATATAATTATAACATATTCCCCTGTTCCTATAGCCCCAAATTTTGGCAAAGTTTGTGGTGGGTGGAACTTTCAGGCAGTTCTGTGTCAGTAACATTTGTATGCCGTGTTCTCTTTCTGGCTCAGACTTTAAACATTGAACAGCTTCTTAAATTAAGAATAGGTAATTTCTATATTCTTTTCTTATTTTTTAAATTTAAAGGAAGAAAAATCCAACTCTAGCATTGATCACAAACTTTCATTATGGAAAGAGTTTGTTGCCACTAACGTACTCTGATATTGAAACACATGGCTATGGCTTACCAGACAGAAATCTCTGAGATTTTATGAATTGCTGGATTATTTAATTTGCTACGAGAGACTTGAATTCAAGGGAAATATGAATGAACATCCAAATTAGACAAAGCTGACTCCTGCATGGGTAGCAAAGACTGGCAAGACCTGAGCCTGGTTCTGTCTCTCTATCAATGGATATTGCTTGTCTTGGAAAGTGCAGGTAACTGCCAGCTTTCCCTTGGATGCATGCAAGTGTGTGGGAGTCCCTGTAGCTTCAGCACATCTCTGGCTTGCCAGGATGAATAATAAATGACAGAGATTTCGTCCATGTTTCACAAAAGCTGGAATATTTCACTGCTGGAAAAGGAAACGTTGCTGAGATGCATCTGAGGAGAGTATTGCTCATTAGAACGTTGCCAAATCAGTTTTAGATATGAGCCATAGAGAAATCTTTTGCAAAATAAATAAAAAGGAGTCTGTCACAAGCCAGAATTTCTTTGTGTGTGTGTGTTTTACTGCAGAATAAAAAGCACCTTCCAGTTAATGCTTTTGTGTAAGGAGCAGCAATATACCACAAACATGAATAGTTCTTCATCTCCCTCAAAAATTCACATGCTTGTGAAATATGAGGAAATCTGCAGTTTTACCAGATTTCTGAAGATGGATGGGGAAGTGGTTTGGAACAAGCTGCCATTTGAATGCTATTCTTTGTTGATAATTTCTGCTGCTCCTGCTTGTTCAAAAGATTTCTGACTCCATTTAACCACCACTATGAGTCTGTCAGCCTTGGCTATATTTCTACATGTTCTTCAGTACTGGAATGCAGATATTTTTCTTCTTTTTTTTTTTCCTGGTGGCAGTCCTTATTTTTAAGAATGAAACTAGGAAATTTAGGATTTGCTTTAGCCTTTTTTTTTTTTTATTTCACACTTTTCTCTGAAAGCAGAAATTAAACTGTTGATGAGGATAGAGAGAAGTGAACATTTCTGGAGCAGTAACGTGGCATTGGCATCCAAGCTTGAATCTCACACCTATTCAGAGGGAGATTTGAAGTGGAAATAACACATCTTCTTGCACAAAATTTGGTCCCTGCCTTTCTAAATGTAGAAAAGGGGAACAGACTCCAGACTGTGTTTTAATCTGCGGGGTTCACTGAGTTAGATAATACTTTGCAAATGCAGGTGAGGGCAATCTAGTACAAGATGCACAGCCAAAATAACAAATATAGTGCACTCTCATGCTGTTTCCTACTCAAAATATTCTAAAACCATAAAGTGAGGGCTGGGATTAATCTGTGGTACAAAAAGAAGATTGAGTCACGTGTCTTTTGTCATAATACATCTGTCTGGTCTGGTTTTTGTGTCAGTGGGGCTATTTAAGAAGTAATGCACCATTCAGCTTCAGTAAAGAAATCTTACTTAAGACCTGGCACCCCTTGTGCCATTTACAGCTTAATTTTTGCCTTGTTTTAAAAAAAACGCCAAACCTCAATCAGTAATTTTCACTTTTTTTTTTAAGAGAATAAATGTTTTTGAAAGGCTCTGATATTTTTTGACCAAATGTGGTTGTGAAGAGGTTTGCAGGTTCTAGAAAGGAATTGGTTAACTTAGGCTGGAACCAGCAAGAGGCATAAATGTACTACCTTGCCTGCAAATTGCCTTTTACCTCTGCAACTGAAGGTCTGAGACAGAAGAGACGAGGGAAGGACCAGCTGAGAACAGAATCAGAGTTTCCATGGCAAGCTCTTAATGAGAAACTCCCTGGTGCTGTGCTTGGGACTATCTGATGTGTGTCTCTGGAGCACAGCAATGAGTACCTGCCCTGAGAGGACAGACTGGACACTGCATGCAGTGGGATGCTTTTTGGATAACATTCACAGTGAATCATCGTGGCCCAGATTGCTCTGGGGTAATAAAAGTGCTGCTCATGGAAACCAAGCGTGTGCACTGAGGCAGAGATGCCATTTCAGGTTCCTTGTAGGAGGATTCCTGTGCTCCAGCACTGACAATTACAGAATAAGGTTCTGTTTAACCAGTGACTGAAATTGTAGATGCTCAGCTGTTGTTTTTCTGGGCTTGAGCAAAACAAAGCAGCTTGCTCCACATCCAGACACTTGTAAGCGAAAGAACCTTAAAGACACAATCTTCCCAATGCATTCAAGCATGACAGTTGAAAAGAAAACAAAAAGTAAGATAAAGAGCATTTTAAAATGCTAGGAAGTTGGTGCTGCAGTGTCTTCTGTTGAGAAGGGTCTTACTGAGCACTCAGCCTGGGTGTGCTGCCTTCTGCAGCAATGCACACTGTGGAAAAAATGTGCAAAATCCATATGGATCAGTGTGTGAATTTTGTGGACCTTATGGACTGTTACTTTTTCACTGGAGAAGCTGACATTTTAAATGCAGCTCTGGGCAATTACAAATCAATTAAAACCGAGGGCTATATTGGAATATTAATGTGCTCGTCACCCTGGAGTTGCAAAAGACAAATCATCCCACTTTGCTTAAGGTCAGGAGTTTGATCAAGATCATTCAGCCTTTCGGTTTAAATGGAGCTGGCTGCAGCTAATTATTAATCAGTTGGACTGAGAAGGAATTGATGCTCTCACACATGATATTTGTTATCTCTCACAGGCAATTTCGTTCCTCACGCCACTAGCAGTCATTTTTGTGGTGAAAATAATCCGTCGAACAGACAAGACCGAAATTAAAGAGGCTTTCTTAGGTAATGTATGTCACACCTCAAGGTGGGAAAATGTGTGATAGCTCTCAGAGATTGATTCCAAGTGTAGTTCAAGCCTTGAAGAAAACCCGTCTCTGTTACAGTCCTTTATAGCAGTTTTCAGTGCAGTTTCAAGGCATCTCACACAAGCCTTTGGGTTTAGGTGTGTTTCTAGGTGTGCAAATTCTGTCCCTTAATTCAACAATCTAGCCAGCAAGGGTGGAATTTGATCAGCAAAGACAAGTTCATCTGAGAGACTGTTCAGATGTATATTCTTCTGTCACACCTAATCTATTAGTTACCTCTTATTTATACTTGCGGCTATTCTAAATCAAGGCTTGGACTGGAAAGTCCTGTGGGACTCGGCTGCTTAGTGTAGGAAATTACTCCTCTCATTGTTTCCTCTGATCTTCTCCTGGAGTTTACTGCTACCCATTGCAAAATCCGTGCTCTTGGCTCAGTTTTTCTAATTAGAAGCTGTTGTTTCATCTTAAACTGCCAATGGAATTAGATGTGCACTTAAACCTGGACTGTGAGCAGTAGTGGCTGTGCTGTGGGTGAGGTCTAATTACAGCTGTAGGCAGAAAATGTGAGCAGAGAAGCAGAGGACAATGGGGAGGGTAAGTCTTAAGCTGTTCCAGCTGATTTTGGCTGTGCCTATCTCTTGAAATCTTACAGTGATACGTGCCCAGATCCTTTTTACATAGATATTGCCGGGGACCAGTATTGATTAAAGCACTTTCACTGGCAAGGGATACCTTGAAGCACTAAGAACTGCAAATGTTTTTGTTGGCCATATGTTTGAAATCTGCATAATTCTGAAATTCTGCTTTACTGGCTAATTCACACTTTAATTTATTGTCCCTTACATAGTAAAATCAAAGCAATACTCAGCCTTGCCTTAGCGTTGGATGTAAATGGCACAGCGTAATTGGAAACATTTTTTTAGACAAGGCTGCATTCCCATAGATTATTGTTTCTCCAGTTGCTCTCACACAAGTGTGAAATGATCCTAGGCTTGTTTTGACTGCTGCCAGTCATTTGTTGTAAGTTCTGAAGTGTCTTAGAGTGATATTTTACTGGCAAGTCCATTCACTGCAAAACACTCTTCATTCATAAAACGTGTACAGTCAGTTCCGAGCCTCACTTTGTGTTGTGTAAGAAGGAAAGGAGCTTAGGCTCAGCTTCTCCATCACTTGCTCTCACCTTTTTGTTCTGAAAAGACATTCTTCATTTTTTTCCTTCTGTTGTGGTTCCCTCTGTAATGTCTAGCAGAAAACTCACCAGCTTCTCCAGTATTCCTCTTGCTACCCAGACTGAGGAAACACCAGCCTTGATGTTCTGTTCAGTTTGTGCCATAGGTGTGGAACTTCTTGTGGCTTATTGATGTTCAGGTGCACTGTACACTGATAAGATTCTGTATCTGGTGACATGAATGCTCACTAGGTGTGGTGGCCCTTTGCTGATTTGCTGAGATCTGCCACAGAATGTTTATAAAGAATGTTCAGGGAGTACCCCAAAAGGTGGATTTCTTTAAGCATGATACATAGAAGAGAGAAAATGTTAAAAGGATGTGAAAATTCTTTGCCCCTCATATAGCCATTAATACAAAGAAGGGGATTCAGTGCACCTGGAGTAAGGATGAGTTAATTTAGGTGCCCTTAAGCCTAAATCTCTCACTGACTGGATTATACGACTTTGGATGGGCAATATGAATCTTTGCTAGAGGAAACAACAGCAGAGCAAATAGAATTTTTTCTACCATCCTACACTGACACTGTCATTTGATGCTTGGATTGCCACTGTAAGGAAGATGCACAGTGAAGGCACAGCTCTGTCAGGTGTACAATGAACAATCAAGACAAACCTCAACAAAAAGACTGAATTTTACTGCCTGTCTTCAAAAGCAGATATGTTTTTTAAAAAGGAGAGTGTAGTGCTGTGGCATTGGTGGTCATCTGCATTTGACTTTGTGGAAAATTTCCCCACGCAATTTCCATAAAAAACTGACACAAAACAATGGAGGCGAAAAACAGAGCACAGGATTGAGTGGTCACTGTGAACACAGGTGTTGAAAGAGGAAGACTTTTTTTAACAGTATGGATGTCTCTAGGATTGACTTGTTCTTTTATTTTTGCTGGCAGCTATTGTTATATTCTGAGAAAACCCTTATTTTTGCTTGGATGAAGGTCCCACTTTTATTTTTTTTACCTTTAAAAAATAGATCCTGTAACACATTTTTGTGATCTGTAATATCCTCAGGCAAAGGTTTTATGGAGACAGGATGAGTGCTGCTGAAGTGCAGCATCTGGGGCAGCAGCCCAGGGAGAAAACAGCTCATGTGGCTGTCATAACCAAAGTTATATTACTGTAAATGTTCTGCTGGAAATCAGACATTTGCCTGATAATTTTTTTTTCTGATGGGAAATAAAATTCGTTGGCTCCTGTTTTGCAACAGGGAGCTATGGTGTGGACTGCAAAATTAAATCAGTTTTAATCTAAAATGTGTGTATGTGCAGGATCCAAGTGCCAGTGAAATCAAGGCAAAGATCTCCAGAGGCTTGAGATGAGGTTCTTTGGAAAGTCTAGGGACTTGGCATGCAAGCACAAATAGAAAAGATGATTAAGTCTTACCTAGTATGACAGTGCCTTCTTATTCTCCAGTTTTATTAGAAAAATTTGTTAATCATGGGAGCGAATGTAAGGGGAAAACACTGAAATATTTAATCAAAACATCCAAATCCTTTTGAAATAGAAATAAAGGAAGTCATGCAATTCTAGTTTTAGCCAAAAAGCAGTTCTTTAGCCTGGAAGTGAACTGTTTAATTGCAACACACACACACACATTATATATGTATAGATACACATATATTATATATGTATATATACACATATATTATAGATGTATATATATGTATATATATACATATAAATGTATATACACACATATAAATGTATATCCATGTATATATACACATTTCTATACCTATATATCTTACATAATGTTCTGTACAGGAATTCTGCTTGACCCAAAGGGCATGAGAGTTTAATCTGGTAAATTACAAACTGAAAAATTGCAAACCCACCATACTTCATTCTCTATATTTTTCCCCTTTCTTGACTTATGCCTGTGCAAATGGCATGGTAGGAAAACTGGCTTTGTGTAGGGAAATAAGAACAAAGTAAGCCATGATTATTATGATGCTCTGAGGTCTGTCCTTAGTCTGGTTAATAAGAAAAACAGTAGACTGAAAAAAAGATCATTCAGTTTTCAGTCCAGTAAAGGTTTAAATCTGTAAATCAAATGCTGTAATGCTGCAATTTATTGCTTGGTATTTAGGTTATTATTGTTCTGTTTGTTCATTCTGTTTTGTAGCTGTTTCCTTGGCTCTAGCTCTGAATGGTGTCTGCACAAACACTATTAAATTAATAGTGGGAAGGTAAGTCCTGTCATGTTATAAATGATGGGTTTAGCTGTTGGGAGAAATGGAGACAGATTGGCAACTACAACACATCTCAATAAACAGAGAGCTGCCATTCCAGAGCACGTGGAGTCAGAGGGGGCCCCTGTGGAGCCGTCCTTTGCCTGGTGCAGGTGTTGTACAACTTCCTTCAGTGACATCCCAGGAATCCCTGCCCCTGTGCTTGGCTGTTTGTTTGACTCGCTGGCAGATCCAGACAAGCAAGGGGTTTCAAAGGAATGGTGGGAGCTGAAATCGGTTCATTAAGTTGGCAACACTGAAGGGAGGAGTCACAGCATGTGGGAGTTTGGATGCCAGTGCCCCTTGTCTGATTAAATAGGAATCTCTTGAGTCTCTGTGTAACCCAGTGCCTGCATTTTGTGAGAAGCATATTCTATTTCCAGGTGACATCAACATCCATGGCACAACAAACCTGGGAGCTAAGCAGTAAATGGATTTCTAGGTAGACCATTTCTTTAGGGAAGCATAATTTTGAATGAAGGGCTCAGAAAAATCTAGCAAACAAAAGTACCTGGAAAATATGTTTTTAGGTACTTTTTGTCTCTTTATCAAAATTTGGAATAACTTCAGCTGAAAAGTAAACATTTGATTTGAATTCATCCACTATTTGACAGAGTCCAGTGCTGCTTTTGTTGTTGGGATATTTTGCAGCATTGAGGAAGCAGTATTTGTGTTTGGTTTCTGATGAGCCCTCTCTGCTGCAGTGCTGATGCCCTGACAGTAATGGCACTTGGCACTTTTATTTGAAGGATGCTTTTAAAATAATTAAGATTACACCCTCTTCTTCAGAAAGGAATAAGCTCATTTTTCCTGCACTCCGAGCCCAGTATTGTGTTGTCAGCTTGTCTCTGAATCTGTGATCATTCACTTTTCTCCTCTGTGTGGTTTATTAGCTCAGAATCACTATGACACCGATCAAACCTACAGGTCCAGCTCACAGCAGGGTCAGAAGAAACTCAAACGTTTGCTCAAAGCACTGAGACAGTCAACATCAAGGCTGGCTTTAAATTTTGGTGCTTGTTTTGAGGATGTTCTGAGCTGGGCGTTTTAGCAGGGCCTGTGAAAATTTGGGGGTCATTACACTTTGCTCTGTGCAAGGTGGATCAGTCTAGGAAAGAGTAACCTGCATGTGTGTAATAAGCAGTGAATGTAATAATCACTCTGAGGTTTATCTGTTACTACAGCTTCTGTGTTTTTAATATCCATGGTGTTTTTTGTAGACCGCGTCCCGATTTCTTTTACCGCTGCTTTCCAGATGGAGTTATGAACTCTGAAATGCACTGCACAGGTGATCCAGACCTGGTCTCTGAAGGCAGGAAAAGCTTTCCAAGCATCCACTCTTCCTGTAAGTTCATTTAAACACAATGCCTCTTTTGTAAAAAGCTGTCCTTTCTGTGGTTTGGGCTTGCTCTTTTTCCGCTGGATCATGAACCTGATTTTTACTGGAGGAGCCTGAGTTTTTGACTATCAGAAAGTCAGAAATTTCCTTCTGGAAATAAAGTTGTGAGCTTGTGACCCTTCCTTATCTTGGGAACCACCTGAGTTCATTGAGAGTCCTAGTAGGACTGTCAGTAGAGTGAAGCATATTCAAGGGTACAGAACACTGTGGTTCTGAGGGGCATCTGCTCCCCAGTGCAGGCCTTTGTCTATATAGTAAGTATTTGTTTTGTTATTGGAGTATAAGGTAAGACAGTAAAATCACTCTTCTTTTGGCTTTGAGGTGGTCCTCAATCTAGGTCTCGTGGTCTGATCAGATACTCCCAGTTTGTGCTGTACCCTGACAGACGTTTAGGTGGCTTTTTGAGAATTCGTCTATCTGATTTAATTAGTTTTACTGACTTAGATGTTTGCAAAGGTTCCTTTCTCTGTCTTGAGGAGATGACTTCTAGTGTGTTTTTTGTCATGTCTAATAAAATATATTTTCATCTGTAAAATCACTTGATTACTGTGAGCTTTTTTGGGGGGGGTTTTTGACCAGTAACGTTTGCTGCCTTCAGCTGTTCTAAGAACTGCCAACTGAGAGCCAGTAAGTCATATCTATGGAATTTTTTTGAAAGAAGTAACTTCAAATTGCCTAAAGCATATATTGCAGACAAGTTTGGTGATGAGATGAATGAAACTGTGAGCTGGTTTTACTCTTTCTTTCTTGTCTGAGTCCCAGAAATGAATGAGAGTAGTAGATATTTGTGGATATGTTAAAAGCTTTAGTTCTAAGCCAGCGGGGCAGCCACAGAAGGAGTCCTGGGGTTTTCCTTTTACCTAGCCCTGGTTGTATAAGCACTGAGTTATGGTGCTGCAGCTCACACCCAATTTATTGGAGCAGAATGATGTCCCAGAGTACTTAAATCAAAATTATGAGAGCAACTTTCTCTATCACTGACATAAGATTAGCGTGTGGCTGAGTTGACTGTATTTCCCACTACAAAGCCCTTTATTAAAATGGGATAAGAATGAAGAGATATTATATATTCAGTAATTTTTATCAGTTGAAAACTGTATGTTGGAGTGAGGCAATTCTGCAGCTGCTTGAACTGCTTATCTGTTTGAAGCTTGATGTTATAATATCTAAGTCTCTGACAAGCCTTAAAAATCCATTCATATTTTAGTCTCCTAATGGAGAAGGAAAGCATTTAATTTGACAATCACACAATGCTAACCCTCACTCCGTCTTCTCTGCAGCAAAATTATTTCGATAACCAGAATTGTCAGTTTTATCAAGAATAGTTTATAGTTGTAATCATGAATTTAGTTTCTTTAGCTCATTCCCAGTAGAATAAAGAGTGAAAACCAAAAAAGTGGTATGGATAGCACACCATTATACTGCTTTCCTACACCTATGAAGCAATGAGGATGTTTGGGACATAATAATTCATGTTTGCAAATTGTGCTATAATTCTCCGTTTTCTTAGCTCAGTTTTAAAAACTGTCCTTCTGTCTTCTTAACGTGTAGGTATTTGGAAACTTTCGTTCCATAATCTCAGTCCAAAATTTTTTCTTGGCACCTTTCTCCCTTCCTTCAGTGCAAGATTGTTACGAGGTAAAGTGAAGGAGTTCCACTCTTCAAATTTCTGTCACCCTTTCTCTGTGTGTTGTGAAATTCATGAAACAGCACCAAAAAGGGGGTTTTTGTTTCTGTTAGTGTTTGTGGGATTTCTTTTTGTCTATTTTCATGACTGCAGAAATGTAAGTGGGGAGGATGAGAGCTGACATAAACTGTAGTACCTCTCTTGGTAAGAGAGTTACAAGTAGCCCATTACAGTTTGGTATTTCATACTTCACTTGAACCCATGAGGGAAATAAAGCACAAGTAAAAGCTGCCAGGCAGCTCATAAAGAGGGGTTAGATGCTTCAGTCAAGAGCCATTTTCATCTTCAAACCAGTTTTTCTTAAGGCATTTCTAGACTAGGCTGTCAATCACAAGCTTTGTTACACCAGAATCTAAAACCTCATCCAAGCAAGACGAGGCCTTTAACAAGGAAGTCTGTGGTGCTGTAAATGGGGAGCTAAAAGGATGTAGTGCAGGGATATGTATCAAGAGTGACAACACTGGCACTCCCAGATGGCCTGGCCTGACCCTGCTTACTCCATAAAAATGTTGTGTTACCACTCTGAGAGGCAACTTGTGCCCTGAGGGAGAGTTGTCCTTTATTGGAGCACAGATGATTTTCTTGGCTTCACCTCCCTGGGCCAAGGAGTGCATGTCATACAAAGAAGAAAAATGTGTGAAGTACAGACTGTTTTGTAAAGCCAAAGAGTGACTTGCGTGTTCCTCTGGATCAAAGAAATCTCTGGATCTTCTGGATTGTTTGGAGCCTGTTTTGCTTCTTTCCCAGTGTACTGCCAGTATACCTCATGTGAGGGAATGGACATTTGTTTGCAGGGAGCCAAGACTCCTACCTGTGTCCAGTAGCTCAGAGGTGCTCCTGAGTCACACAAATGTTGCTATTCTGACTCCAAATCACTCAAAATAACTCCAAAACACAGATTTGTTTTTTCTATAATTAGTATTTCTATGGTTTTAGAATCCATTGGCAATTTTATGTTAGTTTAAAGCTACCACCTGTGACGGTACCACGCAGCTTCTCTATGCCTATACTTCACCAAAAGGGTGATGTTTATGAAGATCATAAATGCAGCATATTTTCCTGCCTGTGTCCTTCCTGTGTGCCTTCTGAAGAGTTTTCTTGCAGAGAGCCTTTGGGCAGCCTGCCTTGGAGAGATCTCCTGGCATCCCCTCCTCTCCAGATGTATTTTTCGCTCCTTGCAATGAAATGCAAACAGCAGCAGCAAGCAACAGATCAAGAATGAACAACCAAATGGATGGACATACAGACAGAATGATTGAGTGTATTCAATGAAACAAACAGAACAAATTGTGCAGAAATCAGTAGAAACCTTGTGTTGGTAATGTTTACCCAGCATACCAGCTGATGAAAAATATGACGTATGGATAAAGAGCTTTTAAGTGAATGCAACATGCAAGAGGAAAATTAACGTGAATGAACACAGAACAGTTGATTGGATGAGCCACGTGCACAACTGAGACCTGAAGAGATCGCTGAATTTTCAGACATACATTTTGCTAATGGGATGGATAGAAAGCTTTTCATAATTGATTTCTTCCTTTTTATCTCATGTCTGATGTCATTTTGACATTTGTGTCAGGCGAGCAAGATCCCTCCACAAACAAAATATGAACTTACGAGTCCTGGAGTGTTATTTATCTAAAAATCAATGTGCATGGGAAATAAATGCTTGTAAGTCCAGGTTTATATCCAGTGGAGCAGTTCCAGGTAGGCCATATATTCAGTAATTAAAAACTCAAGGAAGATTTCACAGTGTGCCACTCTTTATACAGGTTACAAGAAGGGAGCATCTGATTGTCTGGTATTCATGTGGACTGGGAGGTCTGAGTTTATTTTGGTGACAGAATTTAGAATTTGTATTGTTACCGTGGAGTCCTGAGGGAGAATGTCAGCTTTCTAGGTCCTGTGTTAGTCTTAAATTGCAATTAGCTATAATTTGTTATAATTGCTATAATTGGGTAAATATCTTTGTTTGGAGAGTATATCTAAATTTTTTCAGGGAACATGTTCAGCCTAGAATCCACCAGGGCTTTTTCGTGCACAAGGAAGACTGATTCCACTTGTAAGCAGAGGACATATGTCAAGAACATGTTTAATTAAGGTGACAGGAATACTGAGCATGTTTTCCATGTGAGAGCTCACATTTCTGAAAGCATGTAGGGTTTGTGAGTTGCAGCTTAAAATTGTTGCAATGCCCTGGGACCTCTAAAGAGTTCTCAGAGGAGAGCAGAAGAATATGAGCAGTAAATTACCTCTGATGTTGCCACATCGCCAGTCAGGTGGCTGTAAGGAGCAGAAAACTAAAGGGGCAAATTCTCTTCTCATTTTGTGTCTTGGTAATGGCACAAATATAAACTGGTTCTACCAAATTTTATGAGTTGGGTTTCGTCCAAGTCTTCTCCCAGTTCCTGTCTGAAATGAATTCTGGCTTAAAATGTAAATCCAGATCATCTTTCCAAGTTGGTGATACCAAGTTTTGGATACAGAGTTCTAAATCAAAGGAATAAATACCTGGTCCATCATGTTTTAACTGGATCTTTGTCCCAGATTTCACCTGCATAAATGAGGACAGGCCACCAACAGCAAGCAAAAAAACTTGCTGCAAAACTAGACTGTGTTTCTGTTAATATAGTTTAATGAATGCACCTTGGCATTGCCAAAACCACAACATGCTTACATCTCAAATGTTTATGTTCATATGTTGTTATCAGAACAGTAAATAGCAAATCAGCAATACAGGCTTGCTTCAAATATTGTTCAGCAGAATGGACTGTTTAGCTTAAAAGAAAAAAATCCTGGACAGGGAGGTATCCCATATGCTGCTGTGATTGTAGTAATGGAGTCCTTGTACAAGCAAGTACGGGTAAATAATAGTAACACAACACAGTTTATTTAGAAACACCGAAAATCCTGTGTGAATTTAATGCCAGATTCTTGACCCTGTTTGCTTTCTTAGGGGAAGTGATTATTTCTTCATGATATAACTCCCTTTAGGCTTTTATTCTGCTCAAAACATTTGCAAGCAGATTGCAGTTGCCAGTTTTGGCTTCAGCTTTGTTTAGGGACTATTTTTAAATGTGTTATTTCTGAATTGGCCAGAACTATTGAAGCTGGGTTTTTCAGCTAAGGAATTCGATCAGAGGAAGTTGCATGAAACTGGTTTTGGTACCTTTGTACTGAAGGAACAATAGTGGCTTGGTGAGAGGTTAATTTAAGCTCCTTGGAGCTTGCTGAGTGTTGGTGGTCAGGGGGAGATTGAGCCCAGGTTGGCCATGAATGCCCACACCAACATCCTGAACCTGATGTGCCTGCTGGGAAAAAATGAATAATCACTTGTTAGTCTGGTTTGTATCAGTTTATAGTTTGATCCACAGAATTTCTAAGATAAAGAAGTTGCCTCTGGAAACTGTGCAGTTCCTGCCACTACCCAAAGCAGGGTCAGGGAGAGGAGGTGCCAGAGGATGATTCCAGCTGAGTTTTGATTTAATATGAGGGTTTCACAACCTATCTCACAGGATAAACTGGTTCAGTGCCTGACCACTCTCACAGTTAAAATGTTGTTTCTTATATTTAAAAGCAATTGGTGCCAATTGTCTCTTCACCTTTTACTGGCTACCACCCAGCAGAGTTGGGATGTACTTCCCCAGCACAGGAATTTGCATTTCCCTCTGTTGGAATTCAGGAGATTCCTGCTGGCTATTGATCCCTGAGAGAAAGATCCCATCAACTGACCAGAAGCCAAACTCACTAAAAATTAATCATTTTAAAAGAGTAGCTGCAAAGATTATTGAATTTACAATTGCACGTTGGATTGGATGGATTTATGGGAATATAATCAATTAAAAATTACCATATGCTGTATAAAATTTCTGTATCAGCAGCAAAATAAATAAAACACTCATGGGATTTTTATTCTTGTAGCTGCAATTTAGTTACTTAAATTAGTTTTAAAAGTTGACTTTTGGCTAAATCGTGTAATTGATTTTTTTTTAATAAAAATCTTTATTGAGTCTAGAGATTCCTATTTGCAAAGAAAAAAGAATTTTGGAGAAATGATTTCGTGGTATCATCTCTATTTTATTTTTACAGAATGAATGTTAACATAGGGCTGCCGAGAGCTTTCATTTCTTGTGTGGGTGTTTTTGTTTTTCTTCTTGCTATTATCTTGGCTGAGAGAGGTTTGTAGAGATTACTGTTGAATATTGCTGAAGAAATCAGAGAATTTAATCAGAAATCTGAAATGAAGGATGCAGTCAGGGGCTGTGGGGACAATAACAGTGACTTGTGTTGCCGTATGTTTTTTAATTACCTCCTTGATGAATGAAGGTGTCTTGATATGTTTGAGAAAATAATGGACCTCTAGAACTGAAGAAGAAAGTTCTTTTCTTTGCCTTTCGAGCTCTAGTTTACACTTACCTCACAGACAAAATGGTAAATATGGAAAATATTTACTTTTTACAGTATGTAAAAAGCTGAAGTTAAAAAAAGCGAGCTTCAAGTGTAAGTAGATCTCTGCTCTTAGCTCCAATAAACCAGTTTTCCCAGCAGCTACTGCTATTTCTTGGTTATTATATCTGTTCAGTTTGCTTTCATCTGTGCAGGGCAGAAGCTTAATTACCTTTCAGTGTAGTTCTTCCTTTCCTCTTGCCTAAGTTTATCTTTTTAGGCAAAATTTGTAAGCTAAGGTTAAGGTAAATGCTTGGTTTCACAGCCTGCAGAAGACTTTGTTGCGATGCTGTAGATTTCAGCTGTATCTAAAGTAAAGACCATTGCTCTTCTGCCTGACCTTTTCAGTTAAAAGGACTTTGAGTCACACCAGAGATCTAAAGATGGATTTCCATCAGTGAACTGTAGTGACAGCTCTTCTCTGCAGCGAGATGGGTCAGCAAGCACAAGTCTGCTTTGGAAATGGAAGGCTGTTCACTCAGAGGAGGCTGGCACATCACTTTCTGACCATCTTTAAGGAAGAAATCTCACTACTGTACTGGCAAATATTGAGAATCCCTGAGCTGCCATTGCAGCACATGGTGTGGTCTTCCAGCCCATGGTAAGAATAAATCAGAATATCTGTGAGGGTGTTTTACCTATATTAGAGCTACTTGGAAGTAAACCCAACCATTCTGTTTCCATGAGGACTTTGAAACTCTACAGAGCACTCACCTTTATAAGTTGGGGTGGGTCTTTTCCACCCTAAAAGGATTAGTTGTGATCAGTCTCCAAATCCTACTTGCACACTCAAAACCCCTTTGAGCAGCAAAAGGGATAGACCTGACTCACACAAGATCATGTTCTTCTGATGCAAATAACTCTGAGTAAATCCAGAATTATTTCATTAAAATCAGGAGTGCCAGCTACAATTCTGCTGTAAGCAAAAAAAAAAGAACTCAATAAAACTCTTGAAATTGAATGATGAACTTAAAATGCCAGGCACCTTCCTTTAGAGGTGGCTGACTGATTTATCAAAAGGCAGAAATCTCAGTCATAACATTTTCTGAAAACATTAATTTAGGTCTCTTGAAAGCAAGGGGATATTAAAAGGCTCTTGAGATGAAAGCTAGGAGATAAATGCAGGAAATCAAGTGTATTATTTATGCCAGAAAGAAAAAAAAAGCACCTGCAGAAAGCCTTATTTGGATTTTGCTAATGCTGTCAGTTCTACGTAGATAGCACAAGCTATTGCAGGTAAGTGAATAGTAATTTTTTTTCCCCTTTCCTTCTGCAGAAGACTGAGCAAAGAATGACATCAGTGTTTTCTCAAACAAAACCTACATGACAAATATTTATGCAAAATATTTTTAAAACTAATACTGCTTTGTTGAAATTCACTGATTTGTCCAGTGGTTTTCTCTTGAGAGTTTCGGTTTTCCTTTGTTTCACCCTGAACTAAGACAGTGCTTACAGGAGTCTCTCAGTCTGGTTCCTACATTTTGTTTAAGTAACTCGAAACTTTTGCAGAATGATTATTCTGGGAGTTTCTGATCATGCTGGAAGGCAGTGCAAGTTGGATTTGTGGATGAAATAGCATGGGAAGAATTTTTAAAACACTTGCAGGGGAGGTGGGGGGAAGGAAGAAATCTCTGGGTGATTTTACTGAGGGAATTAATCAGAAAATAGAAATCAGAATGATTGACCAGATGTTTATGCTATCATAGCATTTCTGCAGACACTTGGGACTGAATATGATTTAGTATGACTGTTGAGTCGTATTAAATCTTATTTAAAAATGCTTAAATATCACTACATATTTAAAGCGTCACTTGCTCAGTCATGCAAGAAATTCTCTATCGTACCATGAGCTATTTTATCCTCCATTTTATTAGCCTGTCTTTGCTGTTCTCTTCACCCTGGGATCCAGTGACAGGACACGTGGGAATGATTCAAAGCTGTGCCAGGGGAGGTTCAGACTCAATATTAGAAGAATGGCTTTACCAAGAGGGTGCCCACACACTGGAAGAGGCTTCCCAGAGAGGTGGGCAGTGTTTCCCAAGCCTGTGACTGTTTAAGTGGCATTTGGACACTGCCCTTAATAATTTGCTTTAGATTTTCGTCAGCCCTGCTGTGGTCAGGCAGTTGGACTAGAAGACAATTGTTGGTCCCTTCCAAGTGAAATATTCTGTTGTTTTCTGTCCTATTCCCCATGTTCCCTGCTCTGTCTTCCTTCATTACCTGCTTGGAATCAGTAAGTTTGTGTGGATGAACACAGGAAGGTCCTGTCTAGAAAAATGGAACTGCTAGTTGATGTAAATAACAAAAAAGTCAATAGCCAATGGTTAAAAGATATTTATGCTATCAAAACAATAGGATATGATATCACTTTCTGGTGTTGTTTAGTATGGCAAGGGGGCTGGAATCTCAATGAAAAATATCACTGTATGCAGAGAATGCCTCTTGCAGCAGGGCAGGTGATGGGTAGGAGTTAAATATGATGAGCAGGAGAATAATCTGGATGTGAATATTCATGGATCTGGCCTTGATTCCATGTATTGCTCTCTGGTATTCCTTGGAAATGTGAATTTACCTCTAACAGTTCTGGTCCTGATAACTGGTTCACAGAGCAGTGCCTGCATTTGCTTGGATGTGTCCCATTCCTCCCAGCTGAACTCTGCTTATTTGGGGAGAAAACATTGCCATGATTACTCCTAAATTAGGTTTCTGTTTAGCCCCCTCCTTGGTTTTGGGAGAAGAAGAGAGAAATCTCTTGGGTTTTTTCCTTCTCTGAACCAGTTATAAATGCTGTGACAGCAGACTGGGGGTGAATTGTCTTCTTGGCCAGGTAAAGACTCCACAGCAACTCTCAGAACATCCCAGCACCTTTGCTGGTGACTGGCAGGTTGTTAATATTTCATTGTCTCTGTCTCTTGACAATTCCCTGCTCCACTCAGTGTGTGTCACTGTATAAAGCATTACTGCTGTATTATCCCTGAGGAGTTGCCTTCTCTGATGATATTAAAGCTGATTATATAATTTATGCTCGCACCAGACTTGCTTGATGAAGCACTAATTAAGTGAACATAGCATTTGTGGTGTTTCTTGCTGTGCCACTACAAAGAAAAAAGGTGACTGGGAAATATTATGTCATTAGAGTGAAAGGACAAGCAGCTCCTCCTCCCCTTTTTTGCTAAAGAATTAAAATTAGTCAGTTGTAAGAATCAAAATATTTTTACATGTTAAAAGACATCCATTTGTTTGAAAAATTAAGGTGATTTATGTGCTTCAGAGTGAAGAAATTATTGAATTTCAATAGAAATGTTTGCTATCCTGTGCAATTTTTATAAAATATTACCTCCGTACTTGTAATTATAGTTGGGTATCTAAATTTGAACTGTTAATTATCTTTAGCTAGCAATTTCATGGAGGATAATCATATTTCCTTCACTTGAAAATGAGCATTTTAAGTAACAAATGAGCTACAAGCCACAGGTTTTTGGCAGTAATTGCTGCTACTCCACTATTTTCAAGATAAATCTCTTAATTAACAGCTGTATGGCACTGTCTCACTGAAATATTTCATCCTTTTATAAAAGAATCCAGGGAAATATGAAATGGATTTCTTAGATACTCAGGGAAAAAAAAAAAAAAGTCCTGTGGGGTTTATTGGCTTCTTAATTCAAATTTCAAGTATACTCAGGAATGGTTATGTTTAATGCTTCTACCTCTTCTCTGACATAATTAACTGTGAATACTCAACAACAAGGGCTGTTGGAATCCATGAGGGGCTTGTGAAATGAACTCCTTAAAGTTTAGTTTTCCAGCCTTAGTAATAAATCAGCTCTTTCAAGTCTGTTTAAGGCTCAGACCACGTGTATGTCTCAAGCAGGCCTCCAAAAGGTTTTCCTGTTTTCCTGAACTGAAAAGAAAACAAAAAAAAAGGGTTTTTAATACATGAATCCTGGCAGTGTAAAACAGTGGTTCCTCACTGGAATTGATCCCACCTGGCCAACATTTTCTGTGAATTTATTTTTCACTGTAGGATGTGGGATCACTGGAGGGTTTGGGTTGGAAGGGACCTTAAAGATCATCCAGTTTCACCCCCTGCCACGGGCAGGGACACCTCCCACTAGACCAGGAGCTTTTTCCATGCTGAACAACTCAGTTATTTAGCACTTTTAAAAATTATATTTTCTCCTTTTTCTTTGTATGATTAAAGAGATTAATCCCAAATCTACTGCACACTCCGGAATGGAGAGCAACTCTTCGTTCTAGACTGAATTGGAAATGAAGATGCCCAACTTTCCAGTCCCTGATTTTCTCAAGAGAGTTATTTAAAAGTCTCTCTGAAGAGAGTTTTTGGCAAGTTTGGAGCCCACTGAATTCAGTGACAGTGAATGTTTCTGTGCAGCCACTTTCTCCTTGGTGTCCTGGTTCACTTTGAAAGTGGGGTTGAAAAAGGCTCGGAGCCATTTGCCTTCCCCCTGTTCAAACTCTACTCCTCTACATAAAACCCCAGTGATAAGTTCCTCTTGGTGGATAGCTCAGGCTTCGTTCCTTTACATTTTGCAGTGTTGCAGGAATAAATAACATTTTCCTGTTCCTGCTGTGTCTCACACCATGAGAAGAGAAGCAGAGATCTATTCCTGCTCAGGCTGGGCATAGTCCTGCGGTTTCCCTAGTTTCTTTTTGAAGTGTTTAGGGGGATTATTTGCAGTACTAAAACTTGTATAATCCAGTAAACTCCTTGACACTGCTGACCATGAGCTTGACAAAAGCATTCTGATCCTCCACTGCAAAAAAATTCCACCCATGGAGATACTCTTCAGCCTGTATTTTATATGCTAACTGTATTTTATATGCTGATCTGTGGGCCTGGGCCAATTTCCTTCAATTTACGTGCACATCCCTGAATGGGCGATGCAAATACTTGGCATGGTGAATGGAATGACAAGTGGGTGTGCAGGATGTGATCCCTACCCAGGGTGATGGCACAGGCATGGCAGAGCAGGAAGCAAGAAGTTCCCCTGATCCCAGTGGGTGGGACTTGGTATCTTCCAGTGTCAAACTGGAAAAGAAAAAATTGCTCTTGGTAGTGATTATTTGTTGTTAGATATCTCATAAATGCCCATAAGGACATAATTTGTATTACAGCTGGAGAGGCAGTGATCTAAAGCTTGTGCTGTGTTGAAAAAGGGAAATTCTTAAAAGTAATTGCAGGGTCTGAGCTGGTTTAATTTTCCCTTTCCTATGTTCTCAGAGAAGGGAGATTTAGTCAAGGTTTCTATCCATAGAAATGGAAAAGCAGGCTATGGAAAAGGTTCAGTTTTAGGACTTCTTGTAAAAGACAGCATGAACTGAACAAATCAAAACTTACTTCTCATTTTTTGGTGGCAATGAGATGCATCCTGAGGCCACTTCAGGTATTTCAGGTGAGATGAGGTATCTGGAAAGGTACATAAAAAAACATGTCACCAGAAAAACCCCAAAAGGTTCATAAGAATTCACTGTGACAGTGGTGCAAAAACAATCTAATGACTAACACTCTTGCTTTTTAGATAATATAAGTCTATTTTTGTTCTAACATGTCTCTGTCTCCAACATCTCTTTTTTATTTCCCAAGTCCCTGCATACATTTGTATTTTGTGATGTGCTTTTCATGTTGCCTCTGCTGAACTGTCTTTCTCTGTGTAAAGAAATTAATAAAGCTAAACCAAAGGGAAGGTGACTGACTGTCCCACTTGTGAAAAAAAAAAAAAGTAAAAATATTTTGTGATAATAAGCTCATAACATTCTTTGGGAATTGTACTTCTAGAAAATGCTCTTTGAATTGAATTTCAGCATTAAAATTTATGCACTCATTTGGTATCATACTTTTTCCTTCAAGAAAGACAAATATTACAGTCTTTGAACAGTGTGAAACTGACAACATTAGGCCGTGGCTCTAGCTGCTGGAATTCCTCAGTAGGCTGCAGAGCAATTCCAGAGATGAATAGTCTGTGTTTGCATTTGGGAAATATACAGTAATCACTGCAAGAATAAAGCATGGCAGACAAAGAGATGGATCATTTTCTCTGGTCCTGACAAGGGCCATTGCAATGGTTGTTTTGCAGTTTTGTAATTGGATGTCACTTAAGTAAGTTGAGGGGTTTTTCTTCAGTTCAAAAACTGCTTAATGTGAAAAAGGCATTTATTGTGTGCTTAGCAAAGCATCCATTAAAACTTGAGAAGCTGAAGATCCTCCTGGGGTAGTTTAAATTTCAGAAAACACTCACAAAAGCAATTACATTTTTTAATGAATAATTTATTTGGGGTGCTTTAGATCAGATTCTTGTTTACAGTTTCTCACCTTATGCATTTCAACTTGGTAATTGGTTTGGTCTGTACAGACTGGTTTTTCAACTCACCTAAATCCCCTGTCTGGAGAGAATCAAGCATCAGGATGGGATCTGTGGTGTCACCAGATGCTGTCATCCTCCTTATTTCTTCTGTGAAGTCACTGTTTTTTAAAAGAATAGCATAGAGCCAAACTGAACAATTGAGTCTAATGTATTTTTATTTATTCTAATAATGATAATGCATTTTAAAGCATTTTAACAATGACAGAACCTGGGGCTTGTCTCAGGAGACTTTTTCCTGAGTTCAGCAACTTGTGGCATCAGGACTCTGATTTGAGTTAGCTACACCAGTTGTTAAAAATATCGCATTTCCTCATTCCTTTCTCCTCTTACTACATTTAAAATCAATTTAATATTTGTGTCTGGAGTTTGTCTCAATATGTTTCTTGTGTTAACATTGTTTTAAACTAAATCAGAGTGATTTTCTTCTTTTCATTTATATCAGTGTCTCCAAAAAGGGCTGGCTGGTATTTTATATTGCTTTTCCCTTCTTTATATGAGGAGAGTTTGATTTATTTTCTGGAAGAAGGCAGCTTACAGGTGTTTTTGTACTGCATTGCTGAATCTTTGGGATCTGTCCTCTTAACAGTTTTTAGTAGGACAGTGGGCAGGCTGTAACCCTTCAGGGCATGTGTGTATTTGCATTTCCCTCGTGATGCAGTGATGTATTGACTCCAGCTGATGCAGGCAAAAGTGCTCAGATATATTCTACTGATGGACCAATTATTCAGTGCAAATATCACCTTTAGGCCCAGGACTCTCGAAGAGTGTATTGTTTTTCTTAATGTTGTTGACTGACATCTTCAAAATAGAGCCATCAAGCAAAGTTGCCCACATGGAGTGCACAGCAATTGAGTTGTCCTGAATTCTGCAGTTACTTTTATAATGGATGTCCCACATGCCAGAGCATTTTGCTGTTAATTCCGTGGTTTTTGCTGCTGACTCTGCTTGCACTGGGGCTGTTGGGTCAAGCAGCTCTTTCTGGATGTGAACACTGCAGGGTGAGGGAAGACAATCTGAAATTCTGCAGTGTAAGGCTTCTCTGCACAATGTTAGTTCCACAGCCACAAGCTGGAGTATTATACATTACTTTTCCCTCTTATATTAGGTGTGGGTTCCCCTAGAGGAGTGTTTGTGAGTCTCTTCTTCATGCCTTTTAGTTTAGAGGAGCACATCAACCACCTAAGGCAAGATCTGCCTTGGTGTTTAGTGCAAACACAGATCCTGCTGAACTTCCATGATCTTCCATGAGCACCTCCTTCTGGAAATGTGGCAGACCCCAAAAAGAACCCCACTAATTTTTAAAAGTCACCAGATTCTCTCTAAAGCCCTTTTAGCTAAATCTGCTGCTGCTGTGCACCACTCTGACAATTGCTGGTAAAATAGCCTGGTAAATGGTAGTAATCCTGAATATCTCTCTGTGTGAACTCAACACGTACTTTAGAGTTTGGGCAATATTCCTTTAAGCCCTCTAAATTGCTGGGCATTGTAGATTGCCTGAAAACGAAACCACGAAGCAATTGATTCTTCTGCCTGGGAATACTGTCTTCAGATTTCAGTTCACCTGAAAAATAATAACCTGCGATGAAAAACAGACATATGAAGACAAAAGTATTTTTGGAGTGGAAGTATTTGAAAGTTTTTGCTTCAGGATTGCTTTTGATATTCAATATCCAAGACAGATTTCATTTTGATCGCTTCATTTACTCAGCTGGAAGAGGAAATGATGCAAACAAGTCCTGCCCTTGTCCAGTGTCTCCCTGGAAAGTAAAGAGCTACAACAGGAAAGAAGTTCAGTGCATAAACTTGGTGCCTGAGTTCTCTCGTCACTGCCAGTTATGCATGTTCTATAGAAACTGGGTAATAAAAATCTCATTTAAATGTAATTCAATTACAGTGCAAACTGTCTGAATCCTTTTCTGCTTTGAACCTTAACTTTTTTAGAATAGGCCTAAAATCAGGAAAAATATGTTGAAGGTTGAAGCATGAAAAAGCTTTTGTGACTCAAGTCAAAAATTTGCTTAAATGTTTAATTTAGTGTCTGAGTGTCTGATGTCTCCCTTAGAAGAAAAAGGTAAATTGCTGAAGGAAAAAACAATTAAATTTCTGTGGGACAGGTGAATGTCTAGAGGCAACACAGTGTTTGCAGACATGTCAAATTATGTGAAAACTGAGTATATATATTGGAAAAAAATCAATTTGCTTCTCCCTTGCCTGGTTGCTTACACTGCTCCATGGGTAACACCGCTGCTGTGGACAGTCTATGTATGTCATGAACCTTGTGGGAGAGAATATCTTTTCCCATTCACCTCCCCAAAAATGTGATTTTTTAAAGTTTGTAAGGTCATGCCTACTTTAATAAAAAAAACCCAAACCCAATTAACCAACCAACCAAACCAGTGCTAATGACAATTTACTGTAGTGATGTGTTTTGCTTTATCAGTTGCGTTTTCAGGCCTGGGCTTCACCACCTTCTACCTGGCTGGGAAGCTGCATTGCTTCACGGAGAACGGCCGTGGGAAGAGCTGGAGGCTCTGTGCAGCAATTCTGCCACTCTACTGTGCCATGATGATCGCCCTGTCACGGATGTGTGACTACAAACATCACTGGCAAGGTGAGACATGGAGGTACCCTTTTTTCCTGCTTTTTTGTTTTCTTAGTTAGCCACGTATTTATTTGATTTTTTTCGTTACATCATGCGAGTTACAACACAGTGGTGTGCTATAGAGTTTCCTTGCTCCTGGATTGGTGCTGAGGTTTCCTAGCAAGGTTGAAATAGCTAGCACTGACCTTCAGAGCTTCAGGTCTCTGCCACAGCACCCTCCTGCCTCACAGCAGGCACTTTTGGGGTGCAACACCCATCAGATCAGCTGCATCTGTCACTGTTGTCTCAGAGTGCTTTAAAATTCAGGTGTGAGATGTAACTGCTGTAGGAGGCTGTGCTATTTATTAATTACACACTCATGTTACTGAGTTACAGTTCAGAAAACCCTGCCAGCAATCATTTCTTTTACCATTTCTTGACCCTCTTGACCACCTTTGTTGCTTCCTTGCTTTACTCATGTCTCCTGCTAAGTAAACCAGCTTGTAATAACTTTTTCCCTATTTGTCCCTATATTCCTATAAGAAATACCATGCATGGAGTTTCTGATGCTGTTATGTAGGTCACCTTGGCTTTCTGTGACATTGCTGGTACAGTACTGCTGGCCTTGCAAATCAAACTCCCCTCAAGGTCCTCCCTGCTCCTTTCAATTACCTGGTTCATTCTGGTTCCCTGCTGTTTCCTGTTTCCCAGCGCTGTGCTGGGCTGACCCTGGCTGGACACCAGGTCTGTCACTCCCCTCCTCAGCTGGATGGGTGAGAGAAAATGCAATGAAAGGTTCATGAGTCGAGATGAGTTGAGGGAAAGATAACTCAGCAGCTGCTGTCACGGTGCCTGGAGCCCCTCCTCCCCTCCTTCCTCACTGACCTCACTGACAGCAGGATGGTTTCTCTCACCTATTCTCACTCCTCTCTCCAGCTGCCATTGCAGTTGTCCAGATTTTTTTCCCCATTTTTTAAATCTGTTATCCCAGATGTGCTCCCACATCCCTGCTGGGCTCAGCCTTGGCCAGTGACAGGTCCATCCTGAAGCCGGCTGGCGTTGGCTCTGTTGGACATGGAGAAGCTTCTGGCAGATTCTCACACCTGCAGCTCCCTCTGCTACCAAAACCTGCCACTGAGTCCCAGTACAAAGTCACAGCATTCTGTTGGTTCCTTTACACAATTTCAATTAAGTGCTGTGTAGCTGTGTTCCCCTCTCACCCAGCAGCCCAGAGCAGGGCTCAGCCATGCTTTCTCTTACTCTGTTGTGCTCCTGCTGTTCTCCTGCAGCTGCTTAATCACCAGCCATTAGCCTTGACATGTTCTCTAAGGAGTCTCCTGGTTTCCAGCAGAGCCTTGTCTTGTTTCAGGACTCATTACTCTCCGTTTCTCAGTGGCACTAGAGCTGGAGAGAGCCTCCAGCACGAAACTGCTGAGCACGAGGTGCTGCCTCGCCAGGCTGGCAGGAAGGACAGAAAACATTTGACACTTGGCTGGCTTGAGCTCTCTGTTGAAGAGAAAAGGAGGAGTGTGAAAAAATGTGGAGAGTAGCATTTTACTCTCAAGTTTGGAACACGTGTTTAGAGTGTGTACTATCTCCTGCCAGCAGCAGGAATTATTTATGGACTGAAACAAGTGTTATGAGGAAGGTTATGATGGGGTGTTCTATACATGGTGGAGGAAAACTGCACCCAGGGGGCTGTGACTCGGTTCATCACAGCTGCTCCTATTCTGCCTTTGAATTTTAAGGAGATGGAGCTGCAAACTCATCTCTTCCCAAGAACAGTGCTGGCAGACGTTATCCTGCCGGTGACCTCTGCTTTTCCCTGAGAGAGCTGTGCTCCCAAGGGAGAGACTTGTTCACTCTGTACACAGCACAGAACCTCAGGTCTTGGCTTTCATGCTCAGCAGAGTCAGCTAATAATGGTAAATTATTTATGGTGGCTTTGTGATGGAGCCTTAACTATGCTGTGGGAAATGAAAAAGGACCATCAGTTTTGAGTCCAAGACTCAGCATAGTGCAGGTGAAAGATGGAGTGGAGTGCCCCTCTATTAAAAATCCATTGAGTGTGCTCAGAACATTAATATTGTGAGAACTTTATGGGGTCCCTTCAATTTGGCTGGAGAGAGTAATATTCAAGGCCTTAGTATTGGTTTTGGTGATTATTAGGATATTTCACTGTGAATCCTGAGTTCCTGAATATATCAACTGCTTTTAAGTTCCTGTGTCCCTGTATGGTCCTATAATTCTGAAAATGTTAATTTACTCATGGAATAAGGGAAAATTTTGTATGGAAAAAAGTGAAGTTAAATACCGAGACTGAAAGAACATTCTTTTTCCTTTATGGACAAAGGAGAAAAGAAAAAAGAAAAAAAAAAGAGAGGAAAGTTATTTCTACCATGAAAACAAACAAAAGACAGAATTGCTTTTTTCAATAACAGGAGTTAAAATAGCTGCCTGAGTTTTTGCTTATTACCCCCAGTTAAGGTCAGTAAGTTAGAAACCTTTGGCATAAATCATGCTGTGAATTTGTGCTACTTTGGTGCCCAAGCTGAGGCCCAGAGTTGCATAATTTGTGTAAATGTTTTGAAAACAATTGTCAGGGCAAGTTTTCAGCAAGTCTTAAAATACCAGGGAACTTATGGAGGTCTAGCAAAAATCTGGTGTTTCTCCATAATTAAAAATAGTAATCATAGGCTTGACCTGATTGTTAAGCAAAATAAAAAAGCAGCTGGTACAATATTCAGTCAAGCACAGTTAAAGCAGGGTAATCTGAGAATTGCAACCAACACAGGATTATAGAAAATTAATCTTGTCACAATAACTAAGTTTTTACAAGTTGATTGATGCTGTACAGTGAAATTCTTGCCCTCAGTACCTTTAATACCATTATAACCTGATAGGGACTGGCTGATGAAATCAATCAGCTTCCAGTGTGGGTAGAATAAGCTTCTGTCTGCTTGCAAATACTGTCTGCACACAATCACCTTTTAGATTCTTGTTTGAGCCTCTGTTACATTAATTTGTGATAGATTCATTATGTTCTTTCTTGTGGAGGAAGAGAACATAGGATTAGAAGACAACTCCTAGGTCATTTCATCTAGTCCTGTTCCTCAACTGTGACTTATAATCACATTTCTTAAATTTATAACCTCTGTATTAATTTTTTCAGGTTTTCTTGCCCTAGCCATTCCTGATGAAAGGACTCTCACTCCTCTGATAATTACAAACCATCTATTACCCATTGAAAATTGAACCACAGCCCCTTTGTTCTAATAAATATCAAACCAGCCTAGTAAGGCATTTAATCTGTATTTAAGGACTTTGGACAAAATTAATTTGTATTGATTTACCCTTTGCCAGTAAACTCAATGATTCACCATTTTTATTACACCGTGGTTTCTCAGTAATTGAAAGAATGGAGACACAGGTATACACAGAAGATATGGTGCTGAGTAAGCCTTGTTAAAATAAAATGTGTTGTCAGGTCATATTTTAACCAGTACCTGAAAATCTGATGTAAATCTGAGGCTTTCAAAGAGTGTGCATTTTCAGTGAAATTTTTCTCTTGTTGATTGTGAATGAAACACAAGATCAGGAGAGTATTTTAGGAAGAGGCAGAACTAGAAACAGAAGGAATCCTCTCAGTGTTCCACAGAAAACTTAAAATTGCCCGTGTGAGAGCTGCAAATATCTCATCCAATAGCCTTATTTTATCTTACTTCATTTTCTGGTAGGAGTATGGGATAGTAAAAAACATCAAAGAGAGATACTCAAAAGGTGTTAAATCGGTTAACAGGCATGCTTAGTCTTTGACCTTTCAGGTGCTTTTGGTAAGAATTCATCCAGCTTGAAATTATTCTTGGCAGTCTGCTTTCGTAAGTGGGAGAAGATCCATGGGTTGCCTACGCATGGTCAGCTGTGATCTGGAACATCAGGAGTGTTTGATGCCCCATGGAGGCCATTCTATTCCCAGTGTTCATCTCCCAAAACATAGCCAACCATCTAAATTTTGGGTGTTCAAAGTGCTGGAGATGTCCCCAACAAAGGACTGATTTTGTGTATCCCCTGTGATTGTGGTATTTGGCTCCACATTCCTTAGGAAAATTCAAAATTCACACTTCCTGTGTGAAACACTTTCACACCAAATGTCAACCAAATGTCTTTTATTTGCAGTTGTCACTACTGGCTGCCCTTTCCCTGCTAACGTGCTTCTGGTGTTGTTGCTTTTTTCCTCCAGATGCTTTCGTTGGAGGGATCATTGGCCTCATTTTTGCTTATATTTGCTACAGACAGCACTACCCTCCTCTGGGTAATACAGCCTGTCACAAATCTTACGTCAGCCTGCTGGATCAGAACTCAGTGAAGAAAGAAGAGAGACCTACAGCAGACAATGCTACTGGGCTGCCTCTGGAGGGAATAACTGAAGGTCCCGTATGACTTTGAGAAATGTGCAGAATGAACTTTTTGTCTTCTCACATTTCCTCCAAACTGTCTCTTAACAGTGGTCCTTACTACACATTTTTTCTTCTGTTTCTTTCCTTTTTATAAAGAGAAGTTAAATATTTTATTTTTAATGCCATGATACCATCATACTTCTAAAGTTAAATTTTCAGTTGATAGTGACTTGCTGAATTATCTGTTTTCAGTCTACTGCAAACAGGTAGAACTACTTGAGGGAAGGGGAAAGAACATTATTAAAAACAATCCCATGTGGAGAACGGTTAAGAGAGTAGTTTTGAGATGTGGTTGAGGATATAATAGATCTGGAAACAGATTTTCTGAAGTACTGAGTATCTTTTGGAAAGTTCTGGTCATCTTCAGCACTCATTGATTTCGATGGGTGGTGAGTACACAGAGCACTTTTCATCAGGTGCTCAACATCTGTAATTTGATAATTTAGGGCATCATCCTTACGTTTATCTTGCTGCCTTCTGACATTAACAAAAATCTCCACAGGCTGGTGGAACTTTGCATTAATTGTCAAGTTTTGCCAAGGTCATGCTGAGCTACTAATGACTAAGTAGGCGAAGGGTGTGGATGGTGAAGTGCTTGTAAGAGCCAAGCCTTGTGCATTAGTAGTTCCACAGGATGATTCTCACATTCAAGAAATTCCATGCTGTTAAAATTATCAACTTAGAACAACGTGTTATGTTCACAGGATGGATTAGAAACTTGGTATTACATCATCAGCAATTTTTGAGAGCTCTTGCAGTATTTACCGTCAAAACAAATCGAAAGAAAAGAACACCCACTGCATTTAACAAGCTGAACTCCTTCAAACAAATGTTTAAAAACCCCTAAAACTGGGAGGATAAAGAAACACAAAGTTTTCTGTGGATCTTGGTGTGCCATGTCCATTCTTGTGTAGTGACTCACTGCAGCGTTGGTGATCTAAGGAAATGGAAATGTTCTCATTTGTGACTTTGGGCGCACAATCACGAATGCTTGTGGTGGTTTCCAGCACTGTAACATATCCAGAGGAAGGCTGGAGACAGTTTTCCACTAATCCCATCCCACATTTTCAGCTCACCATGCCCTTGGGCATGGTGTTTGCCAGGGTTGGCTTGGTACCTGAATTGGAACTCACCTGAATCGAACCACTGTTGGTACGGAGAAGGTCGATAGGTGTGACCTGGGTTAATCTATTATCAGTAGGATTCTGTTTGTTACATATGCACTATGCAGTATACATCACATTCCTGTGAAATGATGTACCTTTGGATGGCAGAATGTCAGATTCCAGGTTTTTTCTCCTTAGGTTTCCTGTGAAAATTCAGGCAAAATATTCCACACCCTGGCAGTTGAACATTTCTTGGAGCAATCAAGATAACGTTGATCAACGACCACAATTACGGTGCTTCAGACTGGAGGAGACTGCTGCCATGATTATAATTTCTGTGTTCCTGTTGGAATATGCATTGGCCTTGTAGACATTTTGTGATTCAAACAGCTCAATGTCTTTATGTAAGGCTTGTCATTTACTTTCCTCAAAGCTAAGCTTTGTAGATTTTTTTTTTTGAGAAGAGCTGCTTCCTGATTGGCAACATTTGAATTTTTATAAAAAGCAAGTAAATTAGGATCCCATTAAAAATAAACCTAATAACTCTGTACAAGAGGATGCAACCTTGCTGTGTATCAACTTATATGGTATTTGAAAATGAATATAAATAGGAAATGACATCAAGGAACAGAAAGTAACAGGCATGAGCCTGGGAGGTTCTGTAGAAATCAGGCCTTGTAAAGCTGGTACCAGTTTAGCTGTGTCAGAGGGAGGATGTTTCACTGGCAGTTACAGAATTCTGAGCTCTGCAACAGAGGCAGTTGAACTTAGCTGTGGTTTTCCTGGTGAATATACAGTAATCCACAATACCAGCATCAGCAAAGCAAAATTATTCGGCATTTGCAGTGGATTTGACAGAACACTCCTCTGATGTGATCGAGATCTTATTCTAGAAATCCACAGAATTTAATGGAGGTTTAATCTTCCTACAAAGTTTTTAAACCATCCTACAGAATTCTGTAACAAATATCGTTTTCTATTACTTCATGTGGGAGGGTTACTGAAAGCCCTAGAGTCAGGGTAAGGCTTAGCCATTAGCTCTTTCTTTCAGCAGGAACCCTAGTCTTCCAGATTATATGCAAATGTTAAAAAAGAAATAAATCTTCAATCAAAATTAGGAGTTTAATACTGATGCATAGAGCATTTTGCATGTTTTTATATAGATCTGGCTTATTCTCAAAATTGAGTGGGGCCTCCTAACTGTGCTGTACACATTCCCAGTATTTTAATGGCTTTTGATACAAACAAGCTGTCTTCTTTGGGATGGGGAAAGCTCACACAGCCCTCAAGTGAGTAGTGGCTGCTAAAGGATTGGCACGTGAAGCGTAATACAGCATAAAAATTGCGAGAGTAATTGGTGAACTCAGAAAAGCAGTAAAAAATAACACATTTTAATGGGAATAATTAAATCAGAAGTCATAAAGCAGACAATGTAAAGGGTTTGATTAAAATGTAATTAAAATTACGAAAGACTTAATGGAATGAAACTTGCGGAGGGATCTGCAGGTGCCGCAATCACCAGTGCGAAGTCAGCGTAGGGAAGGCATTTTTGTGGATCAATGTATTTTAATCTCATGCTTTCTCAGTGTGAAGGAAATGTAATGTTGTAATGCACCAATAAAACAACACATGAATGTGGGTTTGTACATCTGCGTGTTATCATTTTTTTGAGAAGGATGTAATTTAGCAAGGTATTTTCGTTCATAAGCCACGTAGAACATCACCAAAAAAACAAAAAATTGCCCTGAAGCAACTGTGTTATTGATAAACAGTCATTAGTGATGCCATTAAAGTGGAAGAGCCTCCCTCCTTTAATCAAAATAAAGCTCTTCAGCTTTCCTCCAGGCAAAGGCACATTCTAAGTCTACAAGGCTGAAATTTTGTAATTGTTACCCAGCTAAACTGGGTCCCTTTCCTGGTCCCATTCCATATCTCAAATAACACTGGAAGTGCCATGTTTAATAAGTGTGGTTAGACTAGAACAGGAGAACGATATCAAATCAAGCAACGCAGGGATATCCTGAAACCATGAGACTGGGAACCAGCAAAATGTCCCCACAGTGAATGCAAATCTCAGGCACTGGGCCAGGAATAGAGAATTTATACAGATTCATTCAGATTTTGTTGCTTTTTCTAATCCGGCCCTCTGGTTTTTTTCCCTGTGCATAGAACAAATTATTTCTATTTAATGTGAAAAGAGAACCTGATTTTCCTTCTTTCTATTCATAGCAAAAAATACTTTGCTATGGATTGGGGGCAGAAAAAGCCCCAACGCTATTGAAAAAGCCATATTTTTGTTTTATGGTACTAAAATTCTAATGACCTTGGGAGAACTGCTCTGGATCACTGAGCACATCACATACTTCACAGGTGGAATAAAGTCTTCACATAGGTTTTGCTCACAGTCTTAAATATTTAAATTTTTCTTCAAATTGCTGAGCAGGATCATGTTGTTGGACAGTCAGGAGTAGAACCCGCTGGCATTATCTGAAAATGTATTTCTTATAACTCATACCCATCTTTACAAGATAAATAGTCTCACCTGATATCTAAGAGTACACTCTATACTCATCTGATAAGCAGAATGCCTACATTGCTGTCCTAAGAGGCTGAAACTGAATTAGAAGTTTCCACTAGGATGCACTCAGTTTAATTAAGTTTATTATGTAGAGAACTCCTGTTCTACAGGTGTGCAAATTACTCCCTGCTCGGGAACTTGCTCTGAACAGAGGAAAAACATTATCATTTTGCCATTAAATTAAAATTTGCTCAACAAGTATAAAATTAAAATGACAAGACTGGGTGGGTAACTCCTGATGCACTGAATTGAACTGAGATTCTTTTTGCAGATGCTACAAGATTTTTGCTTAAACTTGCAGAAATAACCAAAAAAATCAGCGTTCAGACTCTTCAGGCCAACTTTGGACCTTGTTTGAACTCAGATAACTATAATAAAATATCTGAACTGCAACAGATGTATGCTGATGTTACAGAATTGAAGATCTGACCATTATTATTTTCCAAAAAAAACTTTCCTAAGGGAAAAGCAAGAGGCATTTGGGATAACCTACATTATGGAGGCTGTGTAGCGAGGTATGGAGGGGGTGTGAAATAGAGAAGCCTCGCTCGGTGCTTTGACTTGATAAAAGCAACACAGTGATGCATTCAGCCAGTTCAGGAGGACTGCACAAAGTCAGGCATGAAACACCATTGAAGCAGCTCCATAAACCTTGAACCTTTGGCCTGAGTCTCTTTGTTAGTTTGCCAAAAAAGCTCTTAATTTCACTGGCAGCTTTACAGCAGCCATGCATTATTCTGTCGAGCTACTAGATTTTAACGTGGTCTGAAACAAGTTTATTTCTAGGAGTAGATGGGGCTGGGCACAAGGAGGCTCTCGTTTTTATTCCAGTGGTTATCTAGGGTTCACGTTTATTTGGCCTCTTGTTCAGAGATGTAATTGTGCTTGTTAATTACACCCACACCCACCACTGTGTCCTCGGAGCTCCTTTGTGTCCCTTTCCATCTCCAGAGCAGCCTCTCTCCTGGTGACAAGGAGGGGAAGAGGATTGATGGTGACATGCACACACCTTCTCCTGGGTGGTGTCTGTCTCCCTCTGTTTCATCTTAATTAGACTTTGCAAGTCTAATTAATGCACTTCTCTACAAGCAACAGTCACCCGCAACACAGAATGCAGCTCTAAAAAGGACCAGAGGTTATTGCAGAATTGCCCAACTGAATCCAGACAAGCTCCAACAGGAGGACTCGGGTTGCCATTGTCCAATACACAGAACTTCTCACTCTTAAGCCATTTTTATGCCAAAAGGGCATTTTAAGAATTTTTAGGCTTTTACAATTCTTAGCACTGCAGTGAGAAAGGGCAGCAAGTAAAGGAAAGTTTCCAAATGCACTTCCACTCTCCAATTCAGGTGAATTCTCCTCCTTATTCACAGCTGGAGCAAAAGCAGATTTGCGTTCTTCCCATTTCTCAGGTTATATGTTGAGCAAACTCACACCTGCTCTGGGGGATGCTGTGTGAGGGACTGGTGAGTGCTCTGTCACCTGCTTTGGAAACAGCAATTCAAAACACTCCAATTAACATCACTCTCAAAGTGACCTGACACCATTTGGATTAAGAGAGAAGAGCTGCTAATTAAGATCCAAGCCCATCACGTAATTGCTGGAAGAGATCTAAGCAAGGCAAAGTTCGATTTATTAGTCCCGACTGGCTTGCCCAGTTCTCCTTGCTGGATACAGAGAGTAGGTGGCCCTGAAGGCTCCCAAGAGTCAGATTATTGCCAAAAATCTCCTTTTTATTAATTTTTTTGCATGTGTCTGGGTTATTAGGAGAAAGGATTCCCCACTCTATTGAGGGTGATATTTACAAATCATTTATTGCTGCTTAACAGACTGTAGAGAAAGTGTCTCCTCTACCAGGCAGGCTGCACACACAATTCTGTTGTATTGCTCTGTATTCTGTTCACATCACCCCTTATCAGCATTACAGAGCATTTGTGTATACAAAAACCCATTTCATCTTCATTTCCAGTCCAACGGATTGAAGCCACAATGAAAGTTTCAGATGTGGCTTCTTGCTGAAACCAATATAACACCGTAAAAAAAGGAAGGGGGAAAGAACATTACAGCAATGTCACAATGTCACTCTAATCTAAGAGGTGTAAACTTGTCCAGGGAGTGAATGTGATGGAATTCATATCTGCAGCATTGTTCAACAAAGATAAAGCACCTTAAACATCCTCTGTATCAGGTAGTGTGGAAAAGGCTGGAGCTGGCTTCTTCAAACAAATCATTGCACAAAGCAAAGGGATAGAAATCCTATTCCTGAGGCTTGTCTGGGAAACAGAAATTCCATCTCATAAGGGTTGGGAAATATTTTTAATTTCATGTGTTAACAAAATGCATAATTTTAGGAATATGTTAATGGAAAAAACATAATCTCTCATTCCATCTCAGTGCATAAAGACTTTTGCCAGCCTGGGGGAGAGTGATTTCCACCCTTGCTCTTTTGAGGCCTCCAACTTTCTCATGTCAAGAAATGCCCAGAGTAACGGGGTTATTCTCGAGTGGGTGAATTGTTCCTTCCTAATTTGTTCCTTTCCTAATTCCATCCTGGGCTGCATAACCTCCCCTGGAATTTCAGTGCAGCTCCTCTGTTTCTGTGAGTTGTCCTGATGGGAAATAATTTCATTTTAATTTTCGACCACTTTATTTTCAGCATCAGCTGGAGTCTCCTCTTCTTAAATACTGAAAGAAAAATCCTGTGCTACTGACACCAAAAGGGATGAGCACAGCTGATGTAAGTATTCAGCTCAGGCTAATGGGGAACAAGGATTGTCACAGAAAAACCCAGCTCCTCCATCAGTGTTCTGAGTAAGAGCAGGCAGGGGAGGCACAGAGAGCGGGTGGCTGGTGCAGGAAGAGTGCTGCAGGAATTCATTATCAGTAAGTGGATTTGCATTTTCCATGAAGTGAGGAGAGCAGCCTCGGCTGTATTTGGGATTTCCCAAAGTAAATGGAAATAAATCAGCTGTGAGTGCATTCCAGCTGGGAATTTGGGAAGTTTAAGCACTGCATGGTTTAATGCAGAGAAACTGTGGAGCAGCTCATGTGCTAAGGATAAAGGGGGGAGCAGAAATATTGACCTTGCTTCTTTATGGCCCTTTGTGGAAGGTTACTGCAGCAGGGGGAAGCAGAATTATCACCTAAGAAACTTTTTCAGCCCTGTTTTTTTTTTTTTCAAAGCAGTGTTTGTGTTCTATCTGCCATTAAATGAAAAGTAGCTTTTAACTCAAGGCAGCACTGCTGGCTTATAACCAATCAATACCATTCATCTCTCCCATCCTTACCTTTATGGAGGGATTCTACTGAAGGAGCCAACTGTTTTTTTGAATATGTATCTATTTAACACTTACAGTCATTTCTCAGGGGTTACAGAGAACTGTTCTGCAAGTAAATTCACGTTTTGCCATAATGCTGTCCTTGCAAAAATAAAGAGGAAGAGTTACACTCCTCCTACTGCAATCTTTCTGTAAAACTACAGTTGTGAGAGCATGGTTAAATGAGTTCAATGGCACTGGTAATGGCTATGCAATAAGAAGCATTTATAAAGCAGTAAATGCAGCTATGAAGAAAGGTGCTTGTAAGGCAAATAATGGAAGAAGTGCCTCGTTAGGTTGAGATAATGCACTAAATAGCCACAGCCAGTTCTATAATTAATACTCCAGAATTTTACGTGACCTGCAACCCCCTCCAAACCTGGGGAAGTAAATTGTCATATATAACCTGGGGAAGTAAATCATGTATTGGGGGCTGTGGGTTTGCTTTCCTCTGCGCTGTCTTTGCTGATATTCACCCAGGTAGATCAGCATGGTGAAGAATTTGTTTAAACACCAGAGCTAACAGGTGCAATAGGACCTAAAACAATCCTGTGACATGAATTCCAATGGCTTTGCTGAGAGAGAGTGGGACAAAAATACGTCTTGTTGTCAGCTGAAGTAGACTGAAAGCTTTTCTGTCACTTCCCCGTCCTGGTGAATTTTCACTTAGTTTCAAAGGGAGGCAAGAAGTGTAATTGACTCTCTGGGTTTGTTAAAGGAATAAAGGTTAAGTTCAAAGGGGGCAGCTAATCACACAATGTTCAAGGAAGTAGAGAAAGATTCACAGACACTTTTCTCTTCTATCCCTGCCCTCAGTGTAGCATCACAACTCGTATTTTATGGTCCAGGGATGTGCTTTCAGGAAATACACCGTGCTTTTCTTCAGGCTAAATTGTGTGTTTATGTTTTGGATCATTTCTAAACCCTCGCATTAGTGCCCCCAGGAACTTTCCTGAGCTGGGGCTGTGACACAGGAAAAAAGTCTAGAAGCTGAGCTTTTAGGTGTGAGGCTTTTTAAAATGCTCTCTCAGTATCTGTAGTGTGCATTGATTTCTCTCTGTTATTAAACAGTGATCCCCCAGGGTGATTATTTGAGAAAGTGAGATTCTCCTGCAAAGCAGTGGCTCTCACTGTCTCAGTTAAATGATTTCTCTTTTGCTCTCAGCAGTGCAGGACACACAGCTGAGCAGTTCAGGTTCTACCCAGAGAAGGCTGAACTGGCTCATGTAGGTGAGGTCTGAGCCAGGTTTCACTCAACACCAGGCCCTTAAATGAAGTTTAGGGGCTTTGGACTTTTTTATAGCCAAAAGACAGCTCTGTACTTGGACTGCTCTAGAAGTTTTAAATCACTTCTGGAAGAGCACTTTTAATTTTTCCAGCTTCATGCCTCCTAGCAGGAAAACATCTCTAAACTATTTTATGGATGTATTTGGGATCTTCTCCTCTGTGTATGCTCCAGGACAAGAACATCTGGAAAGCTGCAGACAATGACACTAATAAATTATCCTGCAAACTTTTTCCATCCCTCAAACCATGCAGTCTGAATTTGGGTTGCTCATTTGCAAATGAATCTGTCTCTCCCTGGCTGGATGGATGCAGTGTAATGACTCCCTGGCTCCCAGCTCCAGGCCATTTCGGAAGTGGTTAAGCTGGCTTCTTTTTGTCGCTCTAGCTGTTGGCCAAAATTAAAATCAGAGCAATGTGTAAAGTACAGTAGTGTTATACAATGTGACTGCAGCAAGAGGTCTGACCCTGAGCCTGTAAAATACCTGGCAAAGCCTGAAATGAAGAGAAAATAAAATACAGCACCAGGGACCAAGGCAGTGCAGAATGGAACTACCTGTCTGAGTACCCCTGCACTAGAAAAGAGGAATCTCTAATTTATTTTTATCTTGTGTATTAAGTTTCATAGAACCAATCACATTCCATTTCTCCAGTCAACCCTTGCAGGTGACATCAGTATTTTGCACACGACCATCAGAACAGAGTGTTTTAAAGGGAATGTTACTTCATAAAAACAACATCAATTTCTCGAAGACAGACATTTTCATGGCAGCATGTTTTGTAGCTCTTATATAAGTTCACCCAGTGAAAGCCTGAATGAAAATAGATCATTCCTGTGTCTCTGGAGAAGGAAGGGTTTGCAAAAGCGAAGACCCTGAGGAACACAGAGCTGAGGAGCAGCACTGCCTGGACCCCCCTGGGGCAGACTGGGCACAGACATCCTGTGCTCGAGAGGACTCTGCCTCCTGGGCAGCAAATGCCACCAGATGGGTTTTGGCAGGAGCTGTAAATTTTGGCTTCCTGAGTGGTGCTTCTCCACCTCTGGAGTTTTTACCAACGGTTCATGTACAGTCAGCTTTTATTTCCTCTACATTAATTTGTCATGAATTATCCAGCATAGATTATATCCTTAAAATTAAGTCCCCAGAGCTGTAAGTCTGGAAGCACCCAAGAAAGTCTATGCATCAATTACTTGGAAAGTTGGCTAAGTAGCCAACATTTATATTTACTGATGAATTTTAATGACCAGTGGCAGAGCAATCACTGTAACAGGGCAGCTCTTGCATTCTAGAGCAGCTTAAGCAGCAGCTCAGCTCAGTTACCTGCTGGCAGGAAAATCTTTCCTGCCAGGGGTAGCACACGTTGGGCACACCACACACTGACACCTCCCTCCGGGCTGGGAGAGAGACACTTACCTGGCCACAGACTTAAAAAAAAAAAAATTAAAAATTTAAAAAAGGTGTTCAGGGTTAATATTTAACCCCGAATATTTAACCCTTAATATGCAGGACCTGGCTGAAGGTCCTAGAATCTGGTATTACACCAAAGGTGAAGCATCTCTACAGTAAAAATCAGGTTTGGACCAAGAACTGCTGGTAGAAAGTCTGACCCAAATAACTGAACTGGAAATAAGGTAAGGAGATGTATTCCTAATATTAAATGTTAATTATTATTATTATTATGAGTAGTAATATCATCACTATTTGAAGACTATACCTCACATCTGTGTGTCTTTCTAAAATATATGTTCTAATTAAACCTCAAGTTGATGGGAAATCAGGGGAGAAAAAAATTATTTTTTTCATGTTTAAAATTCATTAATCTAGAGAAGTTGATGATGAAACTTTCAGCTAGAAGGCAACCTCTGGCTTTAGGATTTAGACATTGGATTTCTCACCACTCAGGTTTTTTAATGACTGAGAAACACATGTTTAATTTTCCAAATATCTATTACAAAAGCTATCAGGAAGAATTTTTGTGCTTTTCCTACTAATTTTTATCTACTAGGAGAGAGTGGGGTTTTTTTGCAGGTCTTTTACACTATAATTCATCAATTTTAACCTGGTAATGTATGTAAGAAAACAGGCATGTATCTTATGTAGTAATTTAGTCAGAAAAAAGAAATTAAGTGGCCTTTGGCTTTGGATTTATGAGTTCCCAAGTGAGATCTACCAACAGCACTGATGATTTAACATTCTAAATAACTTTTCTTCATAACATCTGTGAGCCCTTCTCCAAACTGGGCAGCAAAACTGAGTCAAATTACTAAATTTATATTAGTTTAGACTTGATACTAATAAATATACCTCAGCATCTGGCATCATTATGGTTTTTATCACAATTTTCTCATGAAGCAAAGTCTACAAATTCTTAAACCCCCAAATTTAGGGATTTGTGCCTGTTTTTGGGTAAGGATGTATCCTGAGCCCCTGCCAGTCTTGGTACTCACGCCCTGTTCTGGTAGCTCACCACGCTCTGGGGAAGGATGAAACATCTCCGACAGGGGCAGTGGTTATCAGCATTTCCTGTGCTGATAAGGATGTTTGTACAGGAGGTTTTTCTTTTTCTTTTAGAGGAGCTTTTAATGCGCACACAGCAGATGCCTAAAGACTCGCATATTCTGTCATGTATTTATACTCCTACTTATACTTGCAATCATATTTATGCCTGGGGTTGTTGGAGAATTAGGCAAAAAATCCACAGAAATAGAACATGAGGGCTAGCAGAGATGGGCATGGACAGATTTAGGTTTAGACCTTCAGCCTTACACAGGTAATACCCTACACAATGTTATTTTGTGCTGTTTTCCTTGAGGGAGGATGCTGTTAAGGAAGATAGCAAGTCTTATGTGGGTAAATAATGAATAATAATTACAAACCAGCTTAAACTACACCTGGCAAACCTGGAGGAAGGCTTGTTTTACAGGTCAGCTATGTTTTATAGGGCAAGAAACTACATTTTCAATGTGGCATGTGTCCTCGTGCTGTCAGCTCTGTGGCAATGAAGACATCCTAAACTTTTGGGTGTCTCTTAAGCTGATTAGCAGCCACTCACTGATGCAGGGTGCAAGTTGTCACTGATCGCTGTTTCCCAGCACAAATCCCTCCAGGACATGTCAGCCATCCCTCACCTGGCTCAGGGCTTCATCCTTTCAGAAGGTGCAGTCCACTTTATCTTCTTCTTCAGGCAAAATGCATCAATAGCCTTCATAAAACCCAGCGTTCACAAAGTACAGAAAGTTGGTGCCTGCAAATCCTTGCTGCTATCACTTGTTTGACTTTCTGTATCAACAACACTGCAGCCAGGAGATAAACTCCATTTGCTTTGGCCGTGATGCCTGCACTGTAGCTGTCCCTGCTTCCTGAAGTTTGTCTCAGATCTGGTTGAAAAACCCAATTTAGCATCTTCTGTGGCCACCTTGGGGACTGCAGGTGACCTCACCTAATACACTGTACATGTGTCAGGAGAAGCAACTTCATGTAGTTATCAGGCTGGTTTGGATAAGTTTTCCTGCCTCCACTCGGGAGCAGGGCTGCCTATTTTTGAGGTGTCCTGTGTTAGTCCTGTGTTGAGTAGGTTTGGACTGGATATCAGGAAGAAATTCTTCCCTGTGAGGGTGGTTGTGCCCTGGCACAGGGTGCCCAGAGCAGCTGTGGCTGCCCCTGGATCCCTGGCAGTGTCCAAGGCCAGGTCGGACAGAGCTCGGAGCAGCCTGGGACAGTGGAAGGTGTCCCTGCCCATGGCAGGGGTGGGATTGGATGAGGTTTAAGGTCCCTTCCAGCCCTGACCATCCTGTGGCTCTGTGCTGCCTCTGTCAGCTCTCAGTGCTCCCAGCACCAGCTCTGTCAGAGCCCTCCAGGCAGTGCCTGGAGCACAGAGCTGCTGCCTGAGCCCCTGTTCCCTGCAGGGCTCACCCTCCCCAGCCCTGCTGGGACAGCTCTGCTGCCGGGGGATGTCCCTGGCAGCTGCCTGGATTAGAGCTGACAGTCACATATGTTGTTGCTGTGTATATGGGTCAGCCAGAGCAAGCTCCTCACATGGACACCCACCTTAGCCCCGGGGCTCTGAGACTGGTATCAGCTGTGATAAGAGGCTGCAGCGCTGCCTTCAGAGCATTTTGACAACTGTCAAGAAGATTTTCCATCGCTGCTGAAGCTGAACAGCTCAGGCATTTTCCTGAGCTGCTCTTCCCAGCTTTTGCATAATTGGAGTACTTGTTTCCTGCCTGTTCTTACACCACTTGCCGTGTTGCTTTCTGGGTGTCTGGGGCGCCAAGCATTGCTCAAAATAGCTACTATGAATTCGATGTTTTTAAAAAATTACTTTTAGGGATACCATCCACAACCTCAGTGGTGTGCAGCATCGAGATATTTTCATTCTCTCTCAGAATTTTTGCCTTTATAGGCCGCAGAATGTGTTCCTCTGTTCATGATAAACAGATCCAGCTGGGTGTGTAAGTAAAGGGTTAGGTTCTTTTTCTTTATGGGCAGGGGAGTTAAGGGGTTCAGGGACCACAGAGACCCCTTCAGCTCTGATCTCTGCCTGCCCTCAGAATCCATCCTTACTCTCTGCATGGGAAGTTTTATTCCCTTGCTTTTCTAATGAATTCTAAGGGTTCTAATAAACCCTGTTCCTCCCCATGGCGGCCACCATATTTTACAAAACCTCAATAAGCATTTATTTCCCAAGTTTCCGTGAGAGCTTGCGCTCGGTGCTCCGGCTGTTTGCTGAGGCATCTCTACCAGCCTGGTACATTCCCCAGCATCCAAACATCACACAGACAGGGCACTGCTCTTGAACTGATAATCACTTGTAGGAACAGTTTGCTGCTTTTCATCAAATATGTCACATTCATTGCAGAGCAGTCTCTCTGTTTTATTGGTTTCCTCAGAAATAAGTGCTCCCAACCCCAGTCTTGCTCTCCACAGCGTAGCTCTTTCTGCTGCTTTACAGCACACTAGAGCAGATGCTTTTTGCCTTGCAGCTTTGCAAAAGCTGGTGGAAGAAGTCAGTGTTGTCATTAACCCCTTTGGTAGCCAACTGTGCTGCAGTTTTTCTGTTTGGGGGTTTGTGCTTTGTCTGACTTTCTTGTCGAATTCTTGGATTTCTACACTCAGAGTGTTGTCATTTGCTGCCTTTGTTTGTTTGTTCACTTTTCCCTCTGCTCTATTAATGCTGTTGCCCCTATGCATTCAGCTTAGACCTCCTCACGGAGTAATTTCAATTTTCCTACTGAATTTGTAGCTCTTGGTCTGTGAAGTCTGTGTCCCCTTGCCTTACAGGTGCTGATTGCCTTGTAAGGGGCTAATTTTGGACCAGTTGCATTTCTGTGTGGCTTTTTTCATTTCTCATCATAGTAGGGTCCCAGAAAGGATCTGCTTAGCCAACGTTGTAAGATTTCTTCCATTCACTTTGATTGGTGAAGCTGAAGACAATATCAGTGCTTCTTCGGCTCCATTTAGATGGAGCTATTTGCCTCCTCTTTTCTCCAATTCTTCCAAGGCTTTAACTACCATCCTGCTACTTCTACAATCTTCTACTCACAGTGGTTTTGTTAATGAGATTTTCTTCTGCTCCTAGCTGTTAATTGGGAACCACCAAAGGACACAGACAGAAGTTTCCATGCTAAAATCCTGAATTCCAGCTGTCAGGTCGGCATGAGGTGAATAAGATGCTTTGAACAAGGCACTTGCCATTTCTAACTCTGTTGCTTGTCTGGTTCTTCAGAGGGACCAGGATTTTACCCTGAGGATTGACTGGCATCTCATTACAAGAGAAAGACCAAGAGTTAGATGAATCCCTACAAAACAATTGCAACACGGTCATCTTAGCTCAGGGAACTCTACTGTAGCAGGAGATAATTTAATACTTAGTTAGCCCTTATTTCCTCCTGATTAACACCACCTTGAGGTTGCTAATTGTCTCAGAAAATATATGTACTGCAGTGATAGTGTGCCTGGCCTTTCTGACAGCCTCCAAGGGCAAAAATGCGTTTGTATTAGCTGATGGCTGAGTGAAGTTCAATAGACAGTATTACTGTGCCAGTCAATAAAGAGATGAGCAGAAAGGCTTACTGCAGATCGTGTGTTTGAGGAGAGTCAACTCATTAATCTAATTATCTACAAGCCCTCTAAAAATGTGTTGTTGACTGTGCTTGCTGAAGCATCAACTCAAATATAGGAGCTGCACACACTGAGCTGACAGCCCTCCCTCCATTCTGGCAGAGCAGCCCTGCTGCACATTCCCATTCCCACTGCAAAGCAAAGGGGATGCACTCCCTGTGTGAGGACAACTGCACCTCACAGCCAAGTGTTTCTCAGGATGAGTAAGTGGGTAAAGAAGGGATCTACCCCACAGAAAAGCTCTCTTGGGTTGTCAGACTGATTATTGGCCACCTGGGATGCAGTTGTGGATCCCACTCTGCATGTGTCGCTTCAGCTCACTAAAATATGAAATACTGGCTAAGGAAGCAAATGCATGGGGTTTATTCTGCTTCATAATTATGAAACTTGGAAGGGGCAATCTTAAGGCCCACAAGCACAGCCCAGTGGCTTTTAAACTGGGAAGTTGTCCTTTTACCAGGCTCCCTCCACAGTTTGTGTTGTCTTTTTTAGAGGAGAAACAGCATCTGTCAGGGCAGAGAAGTGACCTTGACTGTAAGCATAGCCTGGAGACTCTCCTTGGGACAAACAGACACCAGGCAACCTCTGATTTCAATCAGCTTAAGCCCTGAGGCTGTTTTGAGCTTGATTAAAATGCACAATTGTGCATAAAATGCACAGTTTTGGCTCTAGGTGCTGGCACAGCCAGGGAAGAGAGAGAACAAACCTCACTGGGAAGCGTGTTGGGTTCAGGGGCAGAAGGTCTTCAGCACTTGGCAGGCTCCTTTAAAGCAAGTCTTGCTGATGTTTCCTGAGCCAGGAGGGCTCAATAAAGAGTTGTCAATGAGCAGCCCAATAAAGCAATGGCCCATGTGAAAATATGGGCTGAATTTCTGTGTGAGGATTTAAAAGTAACCCCAGGAAGGACGGATGTTTCTTTCATCTCTAGAAGAGCACACAAAAGGTTATTAGCTCACTGGGGACTTTATAAGGGATCTAAACACTGATGAACATGAAATTAAAATTTTACTTAAGTGCACAGGATGATTAGTTTTATTAGCTTAGCTTTACAGCTTAATTAGAAGAAACCATTTCCCACCCACTTGCCAATAATGCTAATTATAAAGATCTTGATACTTTGATAAATACACTGGATAAGGAGACGTTATTTTTACGGAATGTTATCATAAAATCAGGAAACAGTTGTGTGGAGAAAATGATTTTAGGGAGAGCCCTAAATCGTCATAACATGGGCCATAGAAGTGGAGTCAAGTGTGCTGTGATGATTTGCCCAGCTAGTCAAAGAATATCTCAAAGCTTAGCCCAAAATAAACAGAGACATCTTTAATAATCTGTAGGAACATATTTAAAATCAGAAAAGGGAACTGACAAAGGGCTGAAATCCAGTTTCACAAGGGAGCTTTAGGAATGCACCTGGAGCTCTGGTGAGTGCATGATTCAGTCCCCTGGAACCCTCTGCCTGCATGTTCTAAATGGATAATTTTTCTTCTAATGACACCTTTGGATTCAAACAGAGACTTAAATCCTCCTCAGCTCTTTTGGGCTTGCAGATAGGGGCTCCAATACCAAACAAAAAGATGAACCTTCAGTTTTCAGGTTATTGCAAATTTGAGCTTAATTAATAGTCTTTCATCTCTAATGTCTTATAGTTTGTAAAAGGCCTGCATAAGTATTTAACTTTGTCCATCATGCTAACAGAACAAAGTCTGTATTTTTTCCTCTGTAAAGTTTTCCAATCTGAGAGATTTCTGAATCAGGTATTTTATTTGAAATTTGTTTTTTTTTTAAAAAAAAAACTTCTCCAGGTTTTAGTCTCATCTAGTAACTTGTTTGTTTCAGATCTTGATTTTCATTCTTTTGCTGTCTTGTATATGCAGAAATTTGAAACTGTTCTGTTCTCTCATCATTATCTAAGAGAGGTGTAGTTCTTGTATAGTTAAATGAAGCAGTTTTTTTATTAAATTCATTACCTAGGAAACTTTTATGTCATTCCTGTCATCAGTTGTGTGATGCAAATTGCTGTAATTGCATGTAAACTGTCTCAAACAGCTTCTAGAGTTTGTCTCCTATGATTTTATCCTGATAACCTGTGTCATACACAGCTTTCAAACTTTTTTAATAGCCACTTTTTTAATAAGGATCTGACTAAGGTAGCTCAAAGCCTTGCACCCACAGGTTTTATTTTAAAGGAAGTGATGCAGAACAGCCAAATCCTGAAAGTCCTGAAGTTGATAGGAAATTTGGACTGGCTCAGAATATCTGGGTGGATTTGGGATTTGTGTTGCAAATACAGATTTGATCTTCATTAGTATTGAAAGACTGAATCAACCTTTCGGTCTGTGGAAGTAAGCCGTAGCTTTGTATCAGGTAATTTGATAAAAAATTTACAACCTCTGAGAGGGACAAAAGATTACTCACAAAGCTAGGCTTGGTGGCATAAATGGTGTGTCCACCAGCACATCTGGAGAGAAACAAGATCTTGTGAGTTTGCTCAAATACTTCAGCAAGTCCAGAAATGGGAATATCACTTGGATTTCTCCAGCCTGCAGGGACTGTGCTGCGCCTGGGGGAGAAGGGTCCTTCTGCCAGGGTTAAATTCCTGCAGTAAACACTTCCTAACACTCGGGCACACAGGCAATACTTGTGTGGATCCTTCTCCTGACAGCTTGGAGATAATCTCTTTGGAAAAGGGAGTGTTTCTGTCCCACCAGCAAATCACACCAAGTGGCTTAGCAGCCGTTTTGTATCACAGGAGGTTCATGAAAGGGAAAATGGAAAGCATTCAGGTTTTGATTTTGCACTGAATGTGCTTCTGGTTTTATTGCCATTATCTTGGTCTTTAAGCAGACTAAGAAAAAAGCCCCCAATATTAAACAAGTTAAATCAATTACTTTAAAAGTGAATATTAAATAGGTTAATATTAAAACAAGTGTATGGAGTACAAAGCTAACCAGGGCATGGGAAATGGTTCTTAAAAATGTTTATGGAAATGAAGACCAAACACAAGAAAGGCTTTCATTGATTTAGATTGGGGAGGGGTCTTTTGTTAATAATTTACTAATTTGGCCAGATGAAGACTGAAATGTAGGTACAGGAGAGTGAACAGACTCACCTGAGGCCATGCCGGGGGTCTGTAGCTGCAACCCACAGCTCCTCAGCCTGCAGCTGCCCTGTGCTCTGGAAAGAGTCTCCCCAGGCAGGAACACTCAGCAAATTCACAGGCAATTACCCCAGGCTGGGATTCCTCTGATCATTTACATCCATCACCTGAAATTTGCTGCATTAATTCCACCAGCTCAGCACAAAACCTGGAGATTTATCACAGGACTAACACTATTGCTCATCTCATGATCTCTCCAGTCAGAGCTGCCACCAACTTAGTGGCACTGTGAGGAGCTGTGGGTGAAAAATTGCCATCTGCAGAGGAGGGACAAGTGAATACTGAAACTTTGAATAATTTCGTTGTGCATAAATATCACAATGGTTTACAGGGAGCCTTGTAAGCCTGAACAATTGCAAGACAGGACAAATGCACTTCAACTTCTGTGGGTTTTTTGGCACAAACATTTAGATGCCCTGGTGTGGCAAGGAGGAACCAAGAGATGCAGATCTCTAACTCACCCTGCCACAGAGCTCTGTTTGATTCCTCAGGTAGGTGGGGTCAACAGCCCCTCAGGAGCTCAGGGCTCTGACACTTTTCATCATTTCTGGAATTTAGCCATGCCCAAAGCCCTCACAAATCAGCTTCCAAACAATTATTTTTTTTGTTCTTTCATAGTTATAGGTCTGCATCTTCTCCTGTGTATGTGAAAAATACATCAGTCTATCCTTAAAACCTGTATCCCTGAATTTCAGGCATTATTTAAGCACGCTACTAGCAGCAGCTTCTTTAATTGCAAAGGTTTATAGATGAAAAACCATAAAGTAAAAGAAATGAAGGTATTTTGATTTGAAGTTGTTCTGTGCTCTTCCTGCTAAATGCTGCATGCATTAAGAAAAAGTTTCTTGGCATATTCTGTCCTCAAATGACAAACATTCCTGAAATTATATTAAATATAGGTGGTTCTTCTGACAAGCACAGTTAACTGCTGAAAGGGAAGGCTTGCATGAGCTGATGAGAGAGGGAATTGCTCCTTTGATTTAACAGATACTGATTAGCCTAAAAATATTCACTTAGGATAAAACTAAAAGTAAATGGGAGGAAAATTGGGTAATCATGGTCTTGTAAAACTTCAGGATGTGCATGGACTCAATAACAAGTTTGGTAGTTTCTGCAAGAATACAGAAAAAATGACACTGAGGCTACTCAGTGAAGAGTTATTAATTAATAATTAGGTATGTTTAGCCTGCACAATAGCAAAGATGGAGATGCAATCTATTTCCAGAGGTTACTGCCTAAATACATTATTTTTATTAAAACATTATTGTGAAGGGTCTGATTTACCTTCTGTGCTTTTCAAAAAAGATATTTTCTTTATCTTTTTCTTATCTCAGCTGGTAATTCCCAGAACAGGTGGACACAAACACCTCAAATATGCTACTGGAAAAGGCAAAAAGTGTTTTACAAGTGAAAAGAGGGATGTAAATGCATGGGAAGGTAAAAGCTGTTTTACAGTCTAATCATTTAACCATACCAAAGCCGTGTAGATAAGAGAGAAGCTTCAAAAGGAAAATTTTGGGACAGTGAGCCAAAGACTGCAGGAAAACACGTCTGATTCTACTTCAGTTTTGAAAAGAAGATAGGTAGAAATTCTAGTTGAATTTCTCTGCACCTTGGGCATGAGTCCATTGATTTCTGCATGACAATTACTCCTGCAAGGAGGGCTTTGTGTCACTGCATGCAAATTTGCTTTGTATCGAGCCTTTCTTGCAGATTTCAGCTCAGAGAACTCGACAGAAATGAAGAATTTAGTTCAACAGCAAGAATAATTGCTTTTCTCTTTCTCTTATTTTGCACAAGAAAGAGATGGCAATTTACATCTGTGGGTTAAAAGAAAGAAAGAAAGGGAGAATAAGTAAGTAGGGAAAAGAAGTGAGTTGAAGAGATCTAGAGGGATTCTTGGAAATCCAACCTCACTAATGTAAGAGATTCCCCTTGCAGTGGCAGGGGCTGCTTGCTCTGGAGGGCAGTGGTGGATGAGCAGGCTGGGTGCTGCCCCTTGACTGGAGGGAGAAGAAATTTCAGGGATGGAAGGGCAAATTCCCAAAATTGTTTGTAAGAAGTGCTCTTGTAAATGGTTTCCTCTGCTGGCAGTGCCTTTTCTAGCCACAGAAAGCTGGTTCTTGAGCTTTCCAAATCCTAGTCACACTGATAAAACTTCTAGGAGCCTGGAAAAGTGTGGAAATTCAGTGGCTCAGTTCCAATTTACATCTTACTGTTACATTTTAATGTCAACTTCTTTCCTTTAAGCAAACTAACCAAGTTAGCCTCAGTTGCTATTTGCTTTTTCATAAATCACTTTGAACTCTACTGGTGGAAAGCTCTGCATAAAAGCTGAGTATTATAATTATATATGAAAGAAAAATTCTGTATTTAAGACTTGGGCACAATATTTCACACTGTGGTGATATGGGTTAGTGTTAAACTTCATTTATTTCTGAGCCACGAGTTATTGCCCTTCCTGCATCCTGCTTAAAGACAGAGAAAATGAGGCACTGAAGGATTAAAGCCAAATGAGCTTTTACTTAGCAGCAAGCCCATTTATGGTGGGAATAATACAACATTCCCTTCCTTACCAGTTATCCTCTGCTTACAACTGTATTTCTGAAAGATGGTGCTGAAACTTCAGGATGTGGATGCAGAGTTGAAGGCAGCCCTCTGTGAAACACAGAGCATGGAGAGAATGCAAAGAATCCTCAGAAATGAGGCAGTTCTTCACTCTGAGACAGGAATAAAGAAACCTCCTTCTGTAGCAGAAAATGCAGAATATGGCACTAAAACATTCTAAAAACACGTTTAAAATGAACCATGGCAACATGATGCTAAAGATCTGGGTAGGTTCAGGAGGGACCTGGGCCACAAAGTGAAAAGAAGGTGCAAACTATTAAGCTGCTTATCAGAGATCTTAAGGAAGACAAATACAGGCAGGCTGGGGGAGGTTTTGCTCAATGAACCGTTCATTTAAGTAACTGATAAGCTGCTCAGAGAACTTCTACTAGAAGGTTGTTTTCCAGTTTTGGTGGGTTTTTGTTGTTTGGGGTTTTTTTCTGTGATTTTTTTATTTTACTACAGTGGTGTTTGCAATGACTTCTGTGAAGCGAAACGTGCTGTTCTTTGTGGAAACCTGGGCTTTTCTTTCCATAAATAGTAAGATCCTGTCCAAAATTGCAGGAGCTGGTGCTCTTAATGGTTTCCCAGTGTCTGTAAGAAGGGTTTGGTTGATTGATGACTCCCTTTTTTTCAGTTCTGTGCTATACAATGGATATATTCCCCTCCTCTGCCTGTGGATGTGTTCAGCCATTTCTCTCTTTGGATTTTAAGAGCTTCAAAGTGTTTCTTGCTTTTGCATAAGGCAATACAGATGAATTTTCCTGTGATTTAATCCAATAATAAATAATTATTCATTGGCTGCCCTTCAGGGACACAATTTTCTGTCTTTTCTTAACTTATTTGGAGCAAAAAAAGGATGTATGGAACCTTGCTGAGCTTAGAGAGGACATTATTATTTTTATTCATTATCTTAACATCTGAGGAATGGAAGAGAAAAATAGATAAGATTATGTAAATTAAGTAGGAAAATGTATGAACAGAATCTCAACAAATTTGATTTGTTTTTTCCATTGCATTCTCTCTAGGTAACAACGTGGTATTTCTTACAGTTCCTCTTCCCACTGTTGACTAATAAAGTAGCTAATGATCTGCTATGTCTAAACAAAGTACAAATATTCCCAAAGGTCTTAATATTTCTTGGCAAACATTGCATGAAAAGGGATTAATCTGAGCAAAAGTATTTTCTGATACAGAATTAATTTGCTGTCTCATACTGTGACCAAATATATCAATGAATGATGCATTAATACCTCCTTTAAACACCTTCAGAAATGGGAAATAGAGATTATTTTTCCTATTCCTCTGGAAGCATCTGCAAGCTTCTTTTTTATGCAATCATAACATGGTTTTAATGTCTGGATGCTTTAACCCCGTGAGGAAAATAATGGACTTGGGATAAACTACGGAAGAGAGGAGATTGTTAGGACTGAAGAGATTGTTAGGACTAAACTCTTGGCTAGTGCTCTTGTGGGACACAGGATCTGAGATTTCCAAGCTGCAGCAAGTCTAGGGAATCCATGGAACAGTTTTCCCCCTGCTTTCCCTGCCACCTGAGGAGAGATGTAATTTTCTTTTCCTTTATCCCATCTGTTTGGCAAAGCAATCCACAACTACCTGAGGGGAGGCTGTAGCCGGGTGGGGGAAACACCGATTTCCTCTGCAACAGCTCAGAACGGCTGATAATTGATCAGAGAGAGGCGTCCATTGGTCTGAGTGGTAAATAAACAGCACAAGAGAGCTCTACACAGCCTTGACAGATCCTCACGTGGGCTCAGGCACGGAGCTCAGGCAGGGACAAGTGCCAGAAGCCTGGAGATGTCCATCTGTGTTTGGGAGCACAGCTCTTCCCATCCCTGGCACTGCTGGCTCTGCACAATCCCCACTGGGATGACTCTCCTGTGGGAAGAGCTGCAGGACAGCCCCTGGTGCAGAAACCCCACACTCAGACAAAGAGTCGAGTGACTGGGGTTTGAAACCTCTCATCATTTGGGACTCATTAACTGTGTGGGTGCAGCTTTGTAGCCTGTGGTGGGCGACTCAGCTTTCATCTGCTTCTGGACAGCTGTGACAGCCCATCTGATGTATGAACTCATTAAACTTCAGCTGCTCGCTCGTGACCGAGACCTCCACACAAACCTGGTGTTAGATGAATTAAATTCCCTCGTGGGTGTCTGTGTGGCAGGAGCATGAAAAGCCAACATATCTCGCCCAGTGTTACACCTAGCTTGGAATCATAACAAAAAGTTTCTGACTTTACTGATAGGAACACAGATACTTTGCTACACAGACACTTCTAAGCCAGTTTCTTTTCACAGTCCCTTGGAAATAATGGATTGTGCTTCCTTTTACATGCAGTCATGAACCATTACAAGATGGGGACACTACTTTATGAGCACTTTCCAAATCATTAAAAATACATATATCGAGCCGCCCTATGCTGTAAAGCATGAGTCACTGCACAGCTCATGAAAATACCTCTGAAGGGTATAAAAAGTGCCACTCTTTCCATTTTTTATTAGTTCCTTTTGTACTTAAGTGCCTTTAACAATGAGGAGGTGGCAAGTTAATTTTTTTTGGACACAGGCAGAATGCACCAATCGAGCATTAATAAGGCAGAGCCCTTTCCCTACCCAAGGAATCTTTTACTCTGCCTTACAGGAGTCTCTCTAAGATACCTGTGTGCTTACATGAAACAAACTCACTCGTAAGCCTCTGTCATTGAAAGTGAAATGTAAATTAAAATGTAAAAGAAAATATGAACTGATTGTTGGAGGCCCAATTTCTGATTAAAAATTGTAGGACACCTTTGTTTTCCTCATCGTGTCACAGAAGGAAACAGAAATCACTGCATTATCTCAGTTGCAGATCCACAAACGCAGGTATAACCATGAGAAGAATACAGAATTAGCATGCAAGATACCAGAAACCGATTAAATTAGTGATGGCAAAATGCTGTAGTGCATCACCTTGTTTTGATATATTTGAGTGCAGGTTCAGATGGGTGTTATACCCGTTCCTGCATGTAAGTATTTTATTGAAATAGTATTTCTAAGACAAATAAAGTGAGAAGCTGCTTCAAAGTTTAATGGCTCTTTAGTTAGAAATGGACTGGCTACGTCTGGCCAACCAAATTGTCTGTTGTGCAACTGAGAAACATTCTTTCTGAAGAAAAGCAATATAAATAGACATAAAACCAGTCCACTTCAGTATTTCCTGAATGACAGTGCTCCTCTAGGATATCAGAGGACTTTGGGACCGAGTGCATCAGTTTTGGTTGACTTGAACGTGCAGTATTGTAGGGAAATAAAAACTTGTCCCAGAATACTTGAGCCCAGCTTGATCACAAGCTTGATCACAGGGCATTGCAAAACTCCTGTGCCTGCTGCCTCTGCCTCAGCCCCTGGATTCTGGAAGCAGAGAAAGGAATTGGGGGCAGTATCAGCTGTTAGAGCCTTGGGATACTGGGATTTAGAGGTATCCTGGTCAGGCACATTTTCATTTCCCTGCGTGGTCACCCCAGATGAGACGGCCCTGATTGTGAAGAGAATTGCCTGATCTCTGTGCGTGCCCAGGGACAATAAATCAGCTGCTCTCAAAGCTGGGCTCTGGGCTCCAGTTGAGCTCAGGCTTGGCACTGGGCATCCCTTGCAATTCCTGACCAACAGATGCAGCGTGCTCGTGCCTGTCCCGAGCAGCTCATTAAAAAGCATTGGGAAGGAGATGACAGACAGAGTAGCTGGCAGGGGAACCTTGTCAAGGAGTGGCTAAACAGGCTCCAGTTACTCCTGCATGGCACCAGGCACCTGGCAAGGCACAGGCGTGGCTGGGAATTTTGTCCACATGGGGACAGCACATGTGAACATTCCTAAATGATTCTTCCTAATACTGCACACCTACCCATTCTGCTCTTGAGAGGAAAAGAGCTGGAATATAGGATGCTTGACCCTGAGTTTTAGTGAATTTAAGTGAATTTTCTCGTTTAATTGCTTTTGCAATTATTCCTTTCCAACACCTGGTGAGAAGCAAAAGGTTCTGCCTATGAGTGGAGTGAAATCCAGGCTCCCTGTGTGCTCAAACACAGCCATGGTGGGGTCTGAGCACCCCATGCCTCAAGCTTTGATCACTGTGTGGGCTCCCATGCCTGTCTAACAGCCCTGCATCAATCTGCACATTGAAATGCTGCACTCGCTGCGTGGCTGATGCAGAACAGTCACAAAACCCCCATTTATTTCAAGTGGTCAGCTACTGGTGCAGCAGTTTGTCTGATCTAGGGGCCCTGTGTGAGCAGCTGTGATACTGTGCCATCTTCCACGTGCCACACTTTTTAAACATTCGTGTCTTTGGACTGTGGCTGTGTTCCTCAACACACCATGGCCAGCTCTTCTTCACTTGCATAATATTAATACTAAAATTAGGTGGCACACTCATTCCATCTGTTAGTTCCTCGTTATATTCACTGGGAGCTGGAAAAAGCTGCAGGAGCCAGTATTTTCCCTTAAGACCACTGGCAGGTGACAATTTGCTTCTAGATTGTGGTGAGGTCCCCTGCCTTGGTAAAAAGCCAGAAGAGCAGTTGGTCCCATCCTCTGCTGGAACATCAGCAGAGGCAAATCTGAAGAGCAATCACACAAGGAGACCCTGGGAGACAGAAGAGTTTCGTGCCAGTTGAGAATATTAGAATATCAGTCCACTGGAAATTCCACAGGGTTGGTTTTCTTTCCTTATTATAAATGCTTATTATAGAAGTATGGCTAATGTGGAGTTCTTTCAGAAGGGAAAATATTTGCACAAATGTATTTGGGGAAGAGACCCTAAAACTTGCAGGATTGTTTTCCTGCAAACAATGCAGACTGAGGTCCTTGCTCATCCCAGTGCAAACTTCATTTAACTCGATATTGACAGAGGCAAATGGCTGAAGCGTCGAAGGTCAGAAAAATAAATTCATTGGGATATAAATTTCTTCAATTTTCCTATTTTACTCCTAATGATGGTTGTGAGAAGATCTGGGCAAGATGTTGGCTTTGGGGAATATGTTCTTCGTTCTGCTTTTTACAGAGTGCAACTTTTATGCAGTGTTGAGGGAGGATGTGTCAGTAAACAAAACCTGGTCTGGAAATCAGTGCCTAAGGTATGTGTACACACCTTCCTAACTTTTTTTTTTTTTTTTTTAAAGTTCTACCTAGCCATTTAGTTTCACTATGAACATTTTATTCAGCTTTAATATTAAACTTTACTTTTTAATGTTTCTGAGAGAAACTCTTTAAAATACATCTCTGGAGGTTCTTTCTCTTGTGGCGTTATTCTATTTCGGTTTTCATAGAGATCAGGTTATAACCCTTCCTAATTAGATTTTGGTAACATTTTCTTTTTTTTTTTTAAGAATATAAAATTTTGAAAGGTTGGACTTTCACTAGAAACCTATTTATAGAAACAATCCCTCTGAAGCCTTACACAGCTTAATCACTCAGCTCATTATCTTTCTGTTTTCCATCTCCTCTCCTCCTCCTCCCCATGGTTGTCAATCCACCCGGGTACCATAAGAAAATGTTAAAATTTTCTGCACATTCCACTGCTTAAACAAATCAACTAAAACCCCTCAGAATTCAAGGAATGTTTTCTTGACTTTTTTTTTTTTTTAATTCTTGAGCATTTTAGAAAGCTATGCATGGAAAATTTATGTCTCATTTACAAGTGTCTCATCTGGAGGGGATGAGTTTCAACTAAAGGGTCCAAGCCAAGACTCGGGGCCAAATTATGGATGCACTGCCTGCACCTCCTCTCAGATTTCCCTGCAGCTGTCCTTTCTTCTCAGTTGCTTCTGATAATTCTTGGAGAGAACAGGTATTTCTATCACATAAATTATTTTGATAAAGGTTTCTTCTTAAAAAAACTTGTGACCTTAAAGTAAACAATGGGCAAATTTAACTTTAAATTAAGTTTAATCACACCTGCAATGTGTGCCATATGTGTTAAAATTAATTACATGTGCAATGTGATTAATTTTAACACATATGGCACTTCATTTCCTTTAAGGAGTGTTGGTGTGGATGTTCATGAGGAATTTATTCCACTGCTCTGATCACCTTCATTATCCCACCATGGTTTTAGGGATCTGAATTCAGCACATCTGGTGTTTGATGGAGTTCACCACTGAAAAGTTGTCATGCTATGGGCAATACTTTGTCTCAGCCTGGTTTTGAGCTGCTGCCTTCCTCGTCAGCTTTCATCTCTCTGTAGTTCAAGCAGAACTGGCTTTGTTCTTAGTCCTTGTATTCAGCCAAAACATGGACACAAATCCCCCAGCTTCATAGCAGCGCTCTCAGATCGGTATCACAGAATCACAGGAAAATTTAGCTTGGAATGGACATCATGAGGACATCTGCTCCAGTCCCCCAAGCCCAGGACAGAGCCAGCTTTGAAGTGAGATCCATTTTGAAGCTTCATCCAGCAGCTCAGTTGCTCCTCTGGCCAAGCTTTCAGCATTTCAAAGGCTGGAGATCCCACAGGCTCTCTGGGCTTCGTTCCATGTCAAACCACTTGCACTGGGAACAATTTTACCTCAGCCTCTGAGCAGTTTTCCTTGCTTTAAGAGGTGTCCACTGCCTCCAGCCATTGGGCTGCCACCTCTGAGAGCAGTCTGTTCCCCTACACAAATTTCCTCCTGACCCTCATTGCTCCATTTCTTTCCAGGCTTTTATCTCCACCCCCCACAGGCCTCATCTAAGGCACCCCTTGTTACCTCAGCAGCCACCCTGGCCAGGACAGACTTGCCCCACTTTGTCAGAGCTCTTCTCTGCCTGCTTATTGATTATCAAATAAGACCTTTGTGATTCCCTTCTCTTCCTAGGAAATGCCTGGACATTTCTAATTTTGCTTCCATTAGGGAGGAGAGGAACAGGTCAGTTCCCCTCTTTGTGCTGCAATGGGCTCTGTATGAGGATAAAACACTCTTTGTCCATTGTGCTGGTGAAACCTGGGACAAGCCCTGGACCTAATTTCTCAGTCCACAAGGATGACTCCTCTTCCCTCATCCTACCCCTGGTCCCTGAAATCACCTGCACAAGCACAGATTAATCCAGGACTCTCATTGTGCAGAGTTTGCACAGGGAGAAGTCAGAAGTAGCAGAATTTTTTTTCTAGAGCACCGTTATTCCTCGTGGATTAGTACAGTGTCCTTGCCAACAAAATATTTCTTATTAAAGTTCAGAGGCATTGCACATCTCTCTTTGTTGCTTGCTTTCCCTCATGTCTCCTCCTGTGTTTTAATAATCTGTGCTATTTTTATTTATCATGAGCAAATAGTCTCAGACTAAATTAAACAAACCACTAGGACCTTAATTTGCCAAGCATTACCAAGGGTTATTTTGTTTAATTAAAAATACTTGAAAGATTTGAACTAAAAAGGCCAGGGAATAGTAGTCAAAGGAAACGCCATCTAAAAAAAGTAATTGCTCATTTCATGTGGGCAGCTCAAGTTAAATATCTCAAAGGAACAGCCACATTTTGAAATTTTGAAATAGCTAAACTACTATTTCTGAAAGGAAGAAAGATTTTTCTGTAATTTGATTCATTAAGATCTAAATATAGAATGCTCATTGCTTTACCTGAGGCGCAGCTACCACACCACCTTTTTTATTTATACAACCTGTTATCTAAGCCTGCTTTAAGCCAAAGATGTTTCCAGATTTGGTTTTTTTTCTCAGTTATGATGTTACGGTAATTAAAAATCATGTTTAGGGGAGAGTCTGAACATTCTGAAGTTGTAGTTTATAGAATGGCAAGTAAGTAAAATGCTTCATATCTAGATCTGTATGTCAAATATTTTCTGGGAATTTTACAAAATATTTAAGAATATATTTAAGTGTTTTTATAATGATTTGATGTCTGTGGAGCAGGAACCCAGCTTTGCCCTCTGTATCTCCTCCAAGCCATTTCTGCCACAGGCCACCCTGGCAAGCACAGAACCTCTCAGCAAACATTTCAGGATTGCTTTTCCCAGGATTAGTGGGCTGACCTGGGGGCCTCTTTGCTTCTGGTTGTGCATTTTAGAAAGGATTTATAATACCACATACACTTAAAGGAAAAGGACAATGGCAGAGAAAGAAAACCACATAACCCCAGGTGGGTCAGGGTGAATTTGAACTCTTGCTTCATTATTTCAAAGGGTTTTTCCAACCCAAACAATCCTGTGATTTATCAGAGTGGCCTGTTAGCCTGGAATAACAGGGTAACACTATCCCTGGAGGTGAGAAAAAGAGACACAGAGAGCAATGATTCATTTTACCTGTTCTTCCAACAGGTGTCAAAAAGTTCAGGGCACTAAAGGTGTTTCTAGAACTGGGTGTGTGATGCTGCGGATTACCTGAGCTCTCAGGTCCACAGAGAGACAGAAAGATCAGCACAAGGGCCTGCAGGGGAAGCTGAGGAGTAGGGGGAACAGGGAAAAAAAAAGCTAAAATATAAAATACAACCAGCCCTGGGCTGGTGACACCCTGGTAGAGCGGTTCTTCACTTTGGACAGAGATCAAGATTCCCATGGACTCCCCTTCCCCATGAGCACTTTTGCATGGCTTCCTTCTGCTTCCTCTGCTTCCTCCTGCTTCCTCTGCTTCCTCCTCTTCCTTCTGGTTCCTCTGCTCCCTCCTCTTCCCTTCCTCCTCTTCCTCCTGCAGCCTCACTCCCCTGGCTCCAATAAAGCCTGGCAGCTCCCCATATCCATTGACCTAGATAAGAGCCAGGCTGTGACTCAGTGTGTATTAAAAAATAGACTGTGTGATTAATGTTTCTTGATTTTTCTTGTTCCTTGTCAGTGCCTTTTGAACAATTATCATATTAATAAATGATCAGCGTGTCAGGGACTAAAATAGTGTTTGAAGAAATTAGTGCAATGTACTAACCAGAAATCCACTGCACTGGTGCTGAAAAATGATGACCAATATAGGACTTGAATACTTCACTTTTTTCTCCTTCTGGCTTGCTTTAATTGGAAATTTAAGAAAATGCTTTGACCTTTAGATAGCATTGCTCAGATTACTTACAACTCTGCTGGGAGTACCCAATTTCTTTCAATTTGTAAGAATCCAAAGCTGCCCTAAGATTACAGGAAATTACGGTCTGGCCAGCCCTCTTCATCAGACTGATGGTACTGTACAGGAAACACTTGGGTGAGAAACAGTATAAAAACTTGTGACAACTTACAGAATACATATAAACTAGGAAAAAAAACCCACTAGGCCTGGCATCAGGAAAAGCCTGACTTTCTATTATTTGGGCAGGTCCTTCTTTCAATTCTTCTTTTTAGTTGTGAAGTGAATCAGAATTGTACTTCTTACTTCCATTAACTACTTAGGAATACTGTTTAGGAAAGATGATTTTTGGACATGCAGCAGCTCGTCATATCTTGGAGGGGAAAGGCCACCAGCATCTCCGAGAAGTCCTCTTCCAACCAACAATGCACAATTTGTTGCCTGTGAGTGTGGCAGGTGTGCAAAGAGGAACACACAGAGGGAACTGGGGACTCCTGTTGTGATCTTGGAACATGTTTGGTGTGCTGACACATCACTCAAAATCAGACAGAAGGGATCCTAAGGGATCTTCCAATTTATCCTTCTGTCTTCTTCCATCTAAACTACCTGGCTATTTTTTATTCATCTTCTCTGAGCGACTTTCAGCTACACTGCTTTCATTTACTTTTTCTGTTTTCATTTCCACCACCTGCCATCCCAGGTGATGGGTTTTATCCCTCACCTTTGGCACACCATGGAATTGAAGGCTGGAAGAGGTCCTTGATGTCCCCTCAGCTGAGCTCCTTGCACAGCAGACATCCCAAAGTACAGGACCAGTTCACTCTGGCGCTGTGAAGCACATCCGGGCCAGGAAAGAGCAAACCATTCCTGAAATCTTTACAAACCTGAGGGGAAAGATAATATTCTTTATGGCAGCTGGACACTGACATCCAGAAAATTCATTAAAATGTAGCCCAGCTATTGGTTTTATTTCTCTTAATTCTTTCTTAAATGATCTTTAGAGCATTTAACCTTTGAAATATGCTAAAGTACTCTTGTAAAGGAAACATTCTAAGCCTGTATTCCTTAAGCACAGCAATATAGCTCCAGGTATGGTCTGTGAGCTGACAGACTGCCCAGGAGAGCAGCTGAGAACTGCTCTGCTCACAGAGTAAGCAAGTCTTTATAGGTGTTCTCAGGCAACATCCAGGGTAGGGAGGTACAGGCAGCCCAGGTAAATAATTTCTGATTAATCACAGTGTCCTCACTCCATTCCCCCGCCTCGCTCCCTGAACACTCTCTGTGACATTTCAGTGTTTATCAGTGGGCTTGATGGGGTGCAGTCTGTATTTCTAACCTGAACTTATTAAGCAGAAGGGCTTAACATCAGCAATAATTTACAAGACAGATAGGAAGGCAGGCAGTGGTGACAAGACTTCCTGAGCAAGTGCAATATTAAACCCAGCAAAGGATTCACCTGGAGAGAAATGTACCACAGCTCCAAGCTGAGGCAGACTCGTGTGTCATTTCAGGTCAATATCATATTTTTTTCAGCAGTCATGTGCCGTATTTAATTTATCTTGAGGAACTTGGGCTTCTTCTTGGTGCTGATTTTTTTTTAGGCAATATAGCATTATTCCCGTTGTAAGCACAGGGCTGCTTTTTGCACACAGACAAAACACTACACACCTTGTGTACATCCAGTGAGTACAAATAAATCTAATTTGAAGTGTGAATTAATACTATGCAAAAGGGAAATTTTTTTTCTTAAATGAATAGTCTTATATCCAAACGTGCAACTCAGAGTGTTATCAGACACGTGTTAAAGTCTCAGCACTCAGCTGCCTGTTTTATACAACAGGATAAAAGTCCTTGCTGCACATCATCCTTGAAAATCCCAAATTTTTATGCAAAGATGAGCTTGCTTTTGTCCTGACCTGTTCAGTAAAAGTGTGAACTAAGGGCTTGTTACAGAATCTTTGATGAATAATAGGCTCAAAAAAAAAATGTCAGCACCATCCATGATACTGGGTGCAGAGGTGGCAATTAGGAGAAAAAGCCACCAAAAGCAAAGAATTATTTCATGAAAAGGTGAAGAAATCCAGCTTACAAAGAAATGCATTAAAAAACCCCTCTGCTTTTTTACACTTAATCATTAGAATATAGCTGTTAATATTTTTACATAGTGTCTATTATATGCTTTCAAAAATTATGCAACTACTATGAGATGTATTTTCTACAGCTGAGGTGTTCATCTGAAGACGAAATAAATAAAATAAAACCCACACTCATTTGCATGCAGAGATTTGTTCATCTCCAATAAAACCAACTCGTGTGGCCGTTTGCAGATACCAGCAAACAAAACAAATTGCAATGCCAGGATTTGGAATTTTACATCACTATCATGCAGAATTTTTTTCTTAGTTGATTGAGGCAGCTGATTAACATTGAATAAAACTATTCCCTGATTTGAAAGGTTGCTCTGCTCACATTTTTATCTCCTTCTGCAGTCGGCCAGGCCGTTGCTCCCCTCACAATCAGATGTGCTTTTACTTTCTCCTTCGTGCCATCGCCTCCCTGCAGATTCAGCCTGACAATGAGCTGGTCCAGGGTGCTCTCAGAGTCCTTGGTTCTGCTTTACATCTTGGAAAACGAAACAAAAAAAGCTGTCCCTGTAAAGCCCTCGAGGCTGACAGGCAAGCTGAGTACGAAATTTGCTCCTTCCCAGCAGTGGTGCTGTCTAGTGATGGATGAGGAATGCTGCCTGTCAGCTTTCCTCTGCAGATAATTTCTTACAAATCATCCCTGCGCTGAAAGGAGGAGGGGTTTTTTTATTACCAAATGAAAAACAAAAGCCTGTGTTGTCTGGAAAATGTATTGTCATTCCTGCTTTGGTTCTGCTTCACCTGGGGAAAAAATAAAAGCACCCCAACTCTGAAAGTGGGGAAAAAGCTGAGCAGGAATGAAATCTGCCCTGGGTTAGTCAGATCATCAATTTTCTTCCCTTTGTGTGCTTTACTGAAGCACTTCAAAACTAGAGTTCTTCTGGAAGCACAGAAAAGTTTCACTGACAAATGTATTAAAGCAATTTTCAGTAGACACCTCTTCTCTTCATCTCTTTCTGTTCAGAACAAGAACAGATGAACATAATCTGACCTTTTTTCAGCCACTTCCATACCCTGAAGGTATTTTTTGGTAAGTTTTGTATCTGCATTCATTTAAAAGCTAATTTTAATCCCAGTATTTACAACACACCAGTGGGGTGTGAGCTTCCAAGTGCCCATCTCTTCTTGGCAGACATCAGTGGAACATCCCAGGGATCTGTGGGCAGTCCGCTGCTGGAATGGCCCATAGCCAGGGGCAAAAAGCAAGTCATGGGATCACAGACTCATGGATAGGCTTGGGTTGGAGAGGACCTTAAAGATCCTTTCATTCCAAGCCTCCTGGCCAAGTCACTCGGGGCTCCATCCAGCCTGGCCTGATCTCATGGAGCCACATGGAGCAAGATGTTGCGCCCAGATTTGTGGTGTCTCTGCCTTCTCCACAAAATGCAGCACGTTTTTCAACCAGAAATTCAGCCCACAGCACTTTTGCCTGCCAAGGTAGATTTCAAAGCAATTATGAAGCCTCCAGCAAAGGTAGGAAAAACAATATGTGTAAAATAATGGGAATAAGTTAGAAAAGTCCAGGAAAGGGAGCACCAAAAAGATTCCTTTTGCATGAGAAATAAAAGGCAAACAGAAAAAGCTGCATTTTGACCTTAAGAAACCCCTGCATAAATTGCTAAAATGGTTAAGTTCCCCACTACATTGATAGTTTTCTTAATCAGAGGGATTATTCATGAAGGAATGTTTTAGAATGATTAGGTGAGCGTAAGGAGGACACAGAGGCTGCAGAGAGTTTTGCTTTTACACCTTGTCTGTTATCTGTGTTTGCTGCTGATGGTTTGCTGCTGGCAGGTGAGTGAGGCCATGCTGTGCTTGCCTGAGGTGCCCCATGGAACATTTTCCACACCAAGGCGTGCCCTCAGCTCATTCTTCTCGTCCCTTCCCCGCCTCTTCTCTCCATCCCGTCCTTTCTGCTCCCTCTGGGTGCTAGCTCTTCTCCCAGCACTGAACACAAGTGGGGGGTGACAGACACCCCTCCTTTGCTCTCCATCCTCCCTGGTGTGTGCTCTGTTTTTGGACCTCACCGCAGAGCCGTGGGTGCATTCAGTTGGGCACTTCTGCCTCTGTGACCGATGAGCTTCCATTACACAGCAATCTCTGTTTTCATTTCCAAGCTGTGGCCTTTCACACTGTCACATCCGGGGTGGTTTTATGGCTTGACTGTGTGCTTTTCATGATTACGCTCTTGCCTTGTGAAAAGCTCCATCAGCACCTTGATTTTCTTCCTGCTTTTTTCCCAAACCAGCTCAAAACCTTAGGGCTTCACTGGGTTCTTGTTAGCCATGAACTCGATCCTGACGTGGTGCTCAGACAGAAAATTTGAGTTTCTCTTAGACTCAGAAGTCTACACTTTTAACTAGCAGAATATAAAATGCCTCAATTGAAGCCAAAGGAAGAAACCAAAATGCAGACAGAGTTTTTTAAAACTGCATTCAAAAGCACTTTTTTACAGTTAATTCAGTGCTCCCTGTCCTCCCTGATCTGAGCTGCTGGAGGAAGATTGCTTCTAATTAGAATCTGACCCCAGACCTGAACACCTTATTTTTAACCTGTTCCCAATGCAGGAGGTGCAGACCATGGAGTGCCAGTCTGGAACATTCTGGGCTCAGCTGGGTCCCCACCAGCTGGCCCAGGAGGGTGGTAAATCCAAACACATCGATGCTGCGGAAAAGATCCAGGCTGGGGAGGGGAGATGGTGAGATCAAGAAAACACTGAGATCTCTGGGATTGTGGTGCTTTTCTCATCGGGCTGTGAGATCCTGTTTAGGTCTTGGTATCCTCACGGAGTCCTTTCCCAGCACTCCTTTGATACGGGGCAGAAAGACCTGAGGCAGTGGATAAAACACACAGAAAAGTCATTTTAATGAGCAGAATATTACTAGAAAATGGGATTTCAGGGGGGCAGGTATTCGTTGTGAATTCAGGCCTGGTGTAGACAGCAGCTGCTGCAAAAGATGAAAATGGAAATATCCTTTACAGGTTAAAATAATTCCAGTTTTAATCTTAAAGAAAAAAAATTAACCAGAAAAAAGATAAAACAGAGTTAAAACAAAGCAAAGCAATGTAATTTTGCTCTGATTTTTGCCATGAAACAGTCCCCATCTTTCAGAGCAGGGCAAGGAACAGTTGACATTTCTCATTCATGAGGCGACTGAAGCAGGTGTGCCTGCAGATTTTTGCATTTACCTCTGGCAGTCCCACTGTAGAAATTCTGTAATCCACTTCAAGCCCATAATTATTCTGGGGAGCCAGCTGAGCTGGAAATGGAAAAGCCCATGGTGTGGAGGAGCTGCTGTGCTGACATTACAGGCCCAGCACGTGGCCAGCTCGGTGCAGACACAGCAGTGTGGCCAGCACAGAGAGCCCGTGGCCACATCTGCATCAGCAAAGGAGCAGCACAGCTGCTGCTCAGACAGGAAAAGGATTTCAAGGCTGCCTTATACAGTGTCAGCTTATAAATTCTGTGTTTATTCACCCCTGCTCGTGAAGTCTGTGCTGGTGGTACTGGCTGTGCTGGGAAATGAATGAGCCCTGGCAAGGAAAGCCTGGACAGTGGGATGTGACAGTGTTAAATTAAGCTATCAGTAGCCATTGTATTCCTGGTAAACTTCCTGCTCTTCTCTGATCATTGGGAGTGACTTTGGGAGATCAGTTTTTAAAACGTCTTTCTCTCAAATCTTTTAATACAATCCAAAAAACCCCGCCAAACCACTGGTGAAAATAATTTTTTTTTTAAATCCCTTTTTTTTTCTAAGCATTTCCTTGCATTACTTCTCTCAAACAGCTTCTTTTGTATTTGATATGTACTTACAAATATGTGTGTTATGCATAGGCAAAGACCCAGTGTTTACTTACGGAAGAAACTGGATCAGAAATTTATGACTCTAAATCCTGCCAGTCCCTCCTGGTATTAAAGGGACTCCCTTGGAGGTCAGATGAGGTTTCCCTGTGGCATAATGCCCTGCCCTGACCGATTTCATCCGTCATCCAGAGCCTCTTTCACTCCCAGCTCAGCTGAGTCACTTCACACAGCCCCTGTGTAAAACTGGGCACACAGCTGGCAGAGGAAGACGAATGTGAGTTGGGACAGAGGCAGAAATAAGAAGTTTGATTTATGGGAGAAGTCTGAAAAAGCTTCCTTTTGAGCTCGACAAAACTATTTTTGCAAGGGAAGTCAGCTCCTCACTCTGAGCATATCCAGGTAGGGTTGAAGCAGGACAAAAGCGAGGGACCTGAACAGAAGGGCACAAGGACAGGTAGGAAACACCACACCTGCAGCTGAAGGGCTGCAAAGCTTCTGATATTTTAACCCAACTTTTCCAGGAGGGACTGTGAGCTGTGCAGGAAAAAGGGAGCCTGGCACACAGGCAGCTGGTGTTGGAGGCTGCTTCTTCTGCAGCAAGACTTGGCAGCTCCCTCCTGACAGAGCCCACACTGCTGAGGGGCACTGGCTGCAGCCTGGAGCCAGGATTTGGAGGGTTAGTCAGGATTTTTTCATTTATAAGCCGTGGCTCCAGCGAGCTGAAGTTTAGGAGTGCTGGTGATAGACACATTGAGCCTTCCAGCTGCAGATTTTTGTTAGACAAGAGGGAAGAGAGAGGGATCAGAGGGATCATAATCAAGGGAACTCTGCAGTGAAAGATGCTGTCATATCCCATTTACTGTTACATGCCTGCTCCTGTTAATGTGTTTTATTGCCTTCACAGATCAACGTTACCCTGACAGGGGCTGGAGCAGAGAAATCCTCAGCCAGACCTCATCTGTGTGGTACTGTTACAGCCATGCTTGTGTGGCAGAGTCAAGTCTGCAGAAAAGAACCTTTCATCAGTGCATTTTGGGGAAATTCTAGTTGCTTTCCCATATTGCTTCAGCGAGAAAGGAAACTGAGTGTATCCAGAGAATGGAGCAGCAACATCCAGGGAGTCCCTGCAACAGGCTCCCAGCCAGCTGTGTGGAAGTGGTGTGGGCTATCCCCGAATTCTGAAAGTGACAAATCCCAGCCAACCATATCATATTTCAATGATCCTTGCTAGGCTACAGAGAAGCCTGTTCCAGCCTAGTGGAGTCATCCTTTTTTACTCAGATCCTCTATAACACGTTGTACATGAGCTTAAACTCCAGGTCCTGGCAAATAAAGTGCCTTGTTGTTTGTGTATATGGACATCTGCCAGTAAACTTCAGCCTTTCTGACTCACAGACCTGTCCTAATATTTGAGTCTCCTTCAGTGAATAAAAGCTCTTCTTCTGGAGGGAGAGGGCTCTTTTGTCAGGTTAATTAAATCCAGCAGTGCTGCCGAGGTTGCAGCTGTTAGAAATTACAAAAGAAGCAGACTTGTGTAAGCCTGGGGATCAGTGGAGTATTTTATGGCTTAGACAAAGATTTGTAAGCAAGGAAAGAAAGAAAAAATTCAAAGCAGAGGGCCAAAATGTCTAAATCAAAGAACTTCTTCTGGTTGAATCTTTCTGGCATCTTGGATGTTGACCTGAGGGATGTTCCTCTCCCCAGCAAAGCTGTACTGAATATAATGGAATAACTTACGCTACTGAAGAGGAGGCTGAGAAAACTTCATAAAAAACCACTTGAAAATTCACAGTCTCTTTGATGAAATGATGCTTAATATACTTAATAATACTAATGTTAAGTAGAAAAATCCTTTGCTGTCCTGAGGCCAAAGTTGCTTTAATAAAGGAGAGAGAAGAGGCAGAAGATGTTGAGCCATGTCTCTCCTGCCAGTCTATCTAATTAACATTGAATATTAACTAAAATGTTAAGTAGTCATCAATGTTAAGTAAGGGGTATGGAAATGAGTATGCTTCAGCTAGAGAAGATTCACTGGCATACTTTAACATATTCATACTAATGCTCAAGTGGCTCCACGTTTTCAAGCTTCTTTCTTTCCTTTCTTTTTCTATTCATATTGACAAAACCCTGTTCCTGAACAACAGGTCTGGGTTCACCATTGTAATAGCTCTAATCCTAATATATGTCACCCTAAGTTAGAGTTCAGTATTTCTTTAACAAATTCTCTTACTTTCACTGAGCTTTTTCCTTTGGTAAATACATTAGTTATTTGGTATTTATAAGGTCATCTTGAGTAATATTTTGAAAATCTATCTTAGTTGGCTTCAACCCAAAATCTCATATTACAGGTGTTCTAAATTTTGAGTTGCATCTAAACATTCCGGTCATAAATAATATTTATATGATTTTGTGAGGCATGGAGACCAGCTCCTTCAAAATGCTTCTTAGACTTCGGGTGTATGTGAAAAAGTGTCAATATTTTACTTGCAGTTAGTTACATTTGTGCTTAATCTTCCTGCTCTCTGAGAAACAATTGCATTTAATTCACCAAGTTTCATGGGTTGCATGAACACTCAGAAATAACCCACAATGAGTTATTGTTTAGAGTTGTGGAGCTGCAGCTGGACCTCCCTCAGATTATCCAGTGCCTATTTCTAAATCCTAACTGCCAAACCCTATCAAATGCTGTCATTTCAGTGTTATTGGGCCATTTTGGAGGTAGTCTGGTGTGACTGCCTTTTAGCTTTCTTTGGAGACCGTGGGTTTATTAACCTGAGATGAATTCCTAATATCCATTTTCACCCACACTTTAATGCCCATGTCCACAGACAAGGAATTTGCAAGTCTGCTCAGTTTTGATGTGAATTGCAAATTCTCAGAAGTGCTTGGAGGAAGAAAACTCTTCCAGAGAATATTTGCATTATCTCTTTTCTCCAGGTGTCTGGTTTTTAATGTTTGCAGAAGAAACACGAATACCGTTTTGTAGGGAAATTCTTAATGTCTATATTTGTTATCAGTGGCTTTTATGTCTACATATTCCTGGAGCCTTTAGGGAGGATGTTGCAAGGGGAAGCACTGGAAACCCCACAGAATGACAAAATGATGAAAGTGAGATGAGGATGGGGCTGCCTTCATGGTTTTTATCACGGAATTTCACAGCAAAAGGCAAAGAGGGAGGTGACTGCACTTACAACAGGGCAAAGAGAGAGAGATGTCAAGCATGAAAAATCCAAGCTCCCTTTGAGCTGAATGTAGGAAAAGAATAGAAAAGATAAGTGAAACCTTTAAAAATCATAGGCATAGCAACGTGTTCTTCAAATGGGAATGATTTAATCAGTCCTGTGGAAATTCCTACAAGACTCCAGGCAGAAACTTTTCACAGCTATTCCATACAAGGTGCAGATGTGGAAATGTTTTATTGTCCTGTCTCACCAACCTTTTCTCCCTTCAGAATCACGGGGTAATGGACTGTTAAATCTCAGCTCCCCATAGGGCAAAAAGAGTAGTGTAAATACAAACAGATATTTGAAATCCAGATTGCTGGAAATCACTTGCATCCTTGGCCATGGCATTTTCAGCATAAATACAGTAATTCCAGGGTAGAAGCTAACCCAGTGTAGGTATTTCAGAAAGATCAGCAGTAAATGCCCAGCTAATAGGTCAAGAAAAGCTCTTGGCACTGCAGTTTTAGCAGTGCCTTTGACCAAACCGAGCTCCTTCAGCTGTGTGTGTGCGCTGCCAGCACACTCCTGGAAAAGTTTTGAGTGACTTTAGTTTCTTCATCAAGAACTCAACACTCAGACCTGTCACAAGATCAGCTCTTGAAAGACCATTAAATTAACTTTCTGCCTGGATGCAAGGATTACGCGCCACAGGAAATGTTTGCTGCAATTTCTTTTTGTGGCATAAAAATTGATGAATTTTCAAAAGTCATTATCTTCATCAAACCCAACCTGTTCTCATTAGATGTACTCCAAGAAGAGTTGATGTTCATTTGTTTCTGATGCCATCTGCTTTTACTGCTGCAACAGACATTTGTGGGAAATTGAATATGGTAATGCTCTTTTTCACCCCTTGTGTAACAAAAACGTACTTTGAAATGCCTCTGTCTGAAAAGCAGACCAAAACAAAGGAGAAAACAAACGTGCAAGACAAAGTTATCTAGCTTTCACTGCTGGCCAGCTACTCTAAGCAGTTAGAACTAGTTTTGCATTTTATTCCCCAAGCATCTTGTAGCAGTCAAGTCTAAGAAAAACGTGATATTAGACACTTTATTACTGTTAGAGGCTCTACTGTCAGTGTCCACTATCACCTCACCTCTTCCAACAGATGAGGATCAAATGGGCTTTATGAGAATGCAGTTTAAGGGTGAAACTCTTCTTGACTGCTTCCACCTGAACACAAATTCAACCTGTTTGAGCTGAACGTCAAAAATTTTATTGTAACCTTTCTTTTGAGTTGTTAAATGGGGAACCTGTATTTTCCTTTTACTTAAAGGTTTCATAATGGAATGTATTCAGTACAGCTCAACTGTACCAACTTCCTACAGTCAAGGTCATCAGAAGAATCATTTAACCCTTAAATTTTCCTATTCTGAGTAGGTTTTGTGCTGTGTACTCAAATGAGGGTGAGCTCTTTTGAATTCTCACGGCCGGGCTCTTTTCCATGGTTTTTATCATCATTCTCATTCTTGTGCCAACATGAAAACTGAACAAGGGCAAAATGTCATTGGCTTAATATAATGTAGTGTCAAAAGTTATGATCAGTAATAAAAAGGAAGGCAGGCAGTCTGTTTATCCTGGAAACAGGGTCTATATTCTAATGGGAAAGGTGACTAATGCAAACTGAACACTACCTATGAAAGCCTAAATAGGACCACCTGACTTGCTGTCTGTGGCATGGCAAAATGATTATTAACTTTGAAACTGAAAATTAACTTTGTTTTAAGATAGGACTCAGCTGAGAGGCACCATTTTGAGCTAAAACACAGTCTAGTTGAACAGTTCCATATATTATCCTTCTCTGAACTTTATGTGATAGTAAACATTTAAAGGTACATGGCTTGAACCCTGATGACTACAGAATGAAATTAACATGAAGCATAAAATATTTTTAAATGCCATATTTTCTCCTCTTTATAACAGAATCATAGAACCATTATTTGAAAAGATGAAATTATGTATAATCATGTCAAATATCAGGTTCTTTCTTTGCTCTAAGAGCCATTAAAGTTCAGCATGTAACACTAGCTTTCCTACACTAATGAATTCCTTTGAGGAATGTACTTTTATCTCTCATAATAAAAGCAGCCATCTAAATCTTTGGCTTTGGGGTTTTTTTTTTAATCATCTCAGCAATATCAAATCACTGCTTTGTCTATCCCACTGTGTGTCCATTGCTGTGTATTTGTATAACAAGAAGCTCTCCTCGTGCCAATTCTTTCACTGAGCCTACAATAATATATCAAGGGTGCCCACGTTCTTTTGATGTTGGGCTCTACAAACACAAAACCCAATGATTGAATATTCTGGAGTCATTCAAAGTAGAATATCTGCCACTGAAAGAAGAAATGTAAGGCCATAAAACCGGAGTCTTTCAGCTGAATCACAATCCTTAATAAAACACCAAAGCGCATCCTTCTGTCTCAGGATACAGAGGTTCCCAATGCTCCTCCTTTCAGCCACTGATATCTTTCATGAAATCCAGAGCTAATTATTACCAGTCATAAGGTTGTGTCCAGGTTCTAGGCTGTCTCACAGAGAGGAGAAGCTGAGCAGGCAGCTAAAGAACATCTTGTGTTAATATGAACAAGGCTGAAGCACTGTGCTAAACCCTAAGACTCCCAGTCGTGGATCAAGACACATTTGCACCAAGAAATCTCAAAAGCCAACAGGTTAGATGAGTTCCACAGCTGCAAAACACACATGGAACTTTCATTGCCTGCTTTGTCTAAGCTGCTGTCACTCTATTATTTCATATTTGGATAAACAGATGTTGCCTTCACGCAGAAAAAAAACCAACTGGCAAGGCAACAAGGTAGATCTTTTCAAAGTCAGACTCTGTTTCCTTCAAGCAGCTCTTGAACTCAGTGCACAAACTGGTCTGTAACTCTAAATGAGGGAAGTAGAAAAGATGAAGTATGTTAAACATGGGATGAAAATCCTTGAATCACACCACCTCCTCCAGGAAACGCCCTATTTGCTTTACTCTCTGCATTGAAATGTTTTCTTCCCTCTGTTTTGTCTATTTGAGAAAACCAGTCCTGTCTGGGCAGCTCTGCAGCAACTGATAATGTCACAACCTTTTAATTAATGGAATCTCCTGGGCTGTGCTTCAGCATCACCAAGAGTGAGGAAGAAAGACAATGACAACACCTCACCCCTCCCCAAAGGAAAACAGCCCAACACAACCTCCTGCTGATGGCACCTGTTCCACGGCCACGTTTGTGTTCCTGGGCTTGTGAAGAGCCACCTTGAGCAGCTCTGGGATGCTGGAGTTGGTCAAGGTGCCAAGAGAGCCCAGCAGGAGCTGCTGGAGCTGTGCTGGACATGCTGGGAAGCGCTCGGAGATTCCGGGCACGCCGGAGCTGATGAGATTTGTGCAGTGTACAAACAGCATTGTTAATCATGGCTTGGCAAAGACTGGGGCTGCAACAAGCCAAGGGAGGGCTTTGGCTCACACCTCTGATTTGAATTTGGCATTGAAGGATATTAACCAGCTCTCTCTGATGAAGTTTGCAAGGAAGGGGTTTTTTTTTTTTGGTTTGGTGATATTTTTTCTTTTTGTTTTCTCTGCCCTCTTTCATACCTCACATTTTCCTTTTGTCTCCGTGTTAATTTAACAGCTACCAGGTTCCTGCATCAGGAGGGTTTTAATCTCCAAAATGATGCATAATTTGCGAGACTTTGCAAAAAACCACAATATTTTTAATAACTTCTGTGGAATGCAGAGGGCAGTGCTTCCATAATTTTGCTTACTGTATAATAAAACATTACAATGAAAATTCCTTGGCATAAATATGTAAGAACCGAGTGAGGAATCCACCACTCTGACTGACTGTCTATAACACGTGTTGGTAGTTTTGCTTTCAGGCTAGATTTTTTTATTCAAGGATGAGTGGCACCTGAGGAAATCAGGATTCAAATTAAAAATAAATGCAGTCTGATTTCCTAGGAAAAGAAAAAAAGAACTACCAAGGAGGTTTTGGGCTCAGACCATACAGGCATTCATTTACCAACTGTTTACTGTTCAGCTCCACCGCCATCTCTCTGCATCGATTTTCTTTCAAAATAACATCCCCCTCACCATTGACAAGTCAATTCCAAACAGCAAATTCTCCTTTCCAAGTGTTCAGTCTATGTTGCTCTTGGGCTTCAGAAATGCCTGGTCTGTTTAATATGAGGAACTCAGGGTTTCTCCCTGACAGAGCTCTCTGATTTGCTGATTACCTGGGATGTTTTCTCAACCAGCAAGAGAAAAATTAAGTTCCCGTTTTGACAAACGTGATGAAATAAATGTGGGCTGGAATTCAATGAGTTAGCTCTCAGTCTTCCCATTTCAAGGTCGGTTATGAAAATACCATTTTTCCTGCACTGCCAACAGCAGTGTAAATCCTTCCAAATTTTTTGGGGTAGTTTTTCTTCACTTTCATGTCCAAATAAAATGTAAAAAAAAAGAAAAAAAAAGAAAAAAAATACTTTATGTCAGGTGGGAAGTTTTAAATTGTTTCTTTTTTTTTTTCCTTGAGACCACTCAAAAACCCAGACTGCTGAAATAATTATATCCAAATTTTGTATGTGGACCACGTTTTGTCTTTGAACTTATTTCTGCTTAAATAAGATTGTTGTCAAACAAGTGATGTGTTTCTGGGGATCATTTATTACTCCTGAGTTTTTCAAATAGATGTGGCTTCAGTTCATGGCTCTACAGGATCTGAGCTCGATGCAATAGCTGCACTGGATTTTGAGACAAACATCTAACTTCAGCACGTGCTTAGATGTGGAATTGTTTCATTTCCTTGACCTACAGCTCCTGTCAGAAATCTCCTGGCTCAGCTCAGGGTAGAGCCACATCTGAGCCACCAGTGGGGAAACTCCTGTGGGTTGCTGAATAATTCACTCCCACCCCAGCACACCTGGGTTTGGGACATATATCTCACAAACTCAATTTCTCACTGCTTTTCTTCTCCAAATGGAAATAATTCATTATCTCTGCCAGTGAAAGAGGTTTCTGGTGGCAATCTGGGGCTGTGTGAAGTAGCAAACCTTCAGAGATGATGCCCGTGAAGCCAAATCTCACCTTGGGGATGCTGGAGCAACGTGGCTTCCACAGGAGCACCTGCCAAAGGTTTATGACTGCAGGAAGCCAGACAGGACAGCCCTGGCTGTATTCCCCAGGCACCTGCATTTATTCCAGAGGGAATGGAGATTCGCTGCCTTCAAACCCCGAAAGATCAGGAGGGCATGCACTGGTGCAATCAGTGTTAATTTGTTACTGCTCTAAGATCAAAGGCAGTTGATGAGAAGAAGATGTTTAATTCCCTGCCTCCTGCAACCCAGGGGGAAATGCTGCACATTGTCTTGAATATGACACAAGAGCTTAGGAAAATCATTTAACTCAAATGAAACATAATGGAACAACTCTGGAGGTAGCTGCTGCGGGCAAAGGCAGGAACAAAGAGATACGAAAAAATTGTTGGCATGATTTTAGATCTGCTGGTGAGCTGGCTGATGGAGACCAGTCTGCACAAGCGGGAACCAGAGAACTTCATCAGGGGAAAAACCTGAATATTCTGGAAGTGTTGTGAGAATCAGTAACAAAACAAGCATTAACCACGGAAGTGTACTGCCAGCAGGGGACTTTCATCTCAGACAGGAGACAAAACAGATGGGAAACAAATAAATATGATGGCAACACAATCCTCTCAAAAGACATTTTTTCTCCCACTTAATCTTTTTCAAACTACCACTGATATAAAAATATCTGTTTATGGTGGAAGTGAGAGGAGGTTCTTTGAGCCTAGAACCACAGCTTGCAGCAATATTTGACTCTGATAGAGCAGGGGAACTGCACGGAAAGCTGAGAAAGCTGCTGCAAACTACTCTGGCAGGGAAGTGGGAAAGTGGATATTTCAAAACATATATTCCTTCTGCTGGGTTGTGAGGGAATCACAGGCCCTTAATGAGCTGGAAGGACTTAATGAATATGTGTTAAGTACTCCGGGTATTTAAAGATCTGGCAGGGCTGATGAAATGAAATGTCACAGAGAGCTGTGTGCCTTTCCTCTGCAGCCCTGAAGGTTTATTGCACACAGAGGTGTGGATTGGAGCTCTCTGTGAGGGGGGGGGTAGCGTGCTCAGAGACAAAAACCACATCCTGGAAAATTCAAAAGTCACAGAGGCAGACAGAAGAAAATTGAATCAGATAGCAGTGGCTGAGGGGGAATATTTGTTAAACACAAAAGCCTTCTGGAGATGCTGCCTGTGCCCTGGAGGAGCAGCCATACACTGGTTAAGCACATGATCTGTACATGGGACAGCTGGACAGTGATTGGTTTTTTTTATGGAGATGAAAACTTTACTGTGTTCCGTGGAAGGCCTTTCAAAAAATCAGCCTCAATATTAATCCCAGCTGATCCCAGACTCGGTTCTGTCTAGAGAGGTGCACTGACCCACACATTTCTATCAGTAAACACCTGCCAATCACAGTGTGACATTAAATAGCCACAAAAATTTTTGTAAGACCACTACACCTCTACACTACCCTGGGCTGCAAATATTTACTAAATTAAATCCAGTGTCAGTATCAAGCGAACTCCTCGTGCTGACCCAGACACATCCAAAGCTCCGTGGCTTTGCCAGAATTTCTAAAACTGTCCCTTGCTCCCTTGACACATCCACACGGAGCAGAATGTCAGCCAAAAACCCAGTGCAGGCCACAGGTGGGACCCAAACCCCCAGGGCAGAGGCACATTGGCAATGTAGAGTGCAGGGAACAGCTGCTCCAAAAATTGGGCAGCTGAAATCAATGGGAACCCCCCCTGCTCCAGGGTTAGAAAGAGTCCTGCAAAGCCATGGCTCACTCAGGAAAAGTTCATAGCTGTATTTATTTGTCTCTTATGGTTTGTTTGGGAGTTTTTGTCTGTGGTGGGGTTTTTTTTGTGCATTAGTTTTATTTCCTTTAATTAGAACATTTTGGAGTTGCGTTACTTTTATTTTGTTTTTAATTACGTTGTTTTGAATAGCCTTAGCACCGTTGCTTATTTTGAAACCAGCAAATAGTTCACCCTCCTGCTTCCTTGGGGGCTGTGTCTAACAATGCAACTTTGAACCAGCAGTGGAAAAAAGTAAGTTTATTTTAATTTCATGTATACATGATCTGAAAGCAACAGGGATGGGATTTGTCTTTCTACTGAGCTCTGCATGTGTTAAAAAAATAACTTTTCTTTCCTATATTAAGAAAGAAAAGTAAATCTCGGTGGTTTTAACATTGTTTATGTTGATGCCAGCTTAAGAATGCTGCCTTTCTGCAACTCCTTTTATAAAAACTTGTGAATTTTCTGGGGGCAAGGAAAGTTCTGTTGGGGCAAAGGGAATTAAATTTTATAAGTTGGTTATTAATTTTTAAATGTTGTACTTGTGAGTTGTGTAAGAACTGAACAGGAAAAAAGAATTATTTTCTTTCTTTTTTTTCCTTTATATAAATTTTATGGACTTGTGAAGAAATAAGCTCACTCTGCTTTTCCCCAACAGTTCTATCTCCCGTGCCCCCTTTCTCTATTTTCTTCAAATCAAGAAATTCTGCTTTATCCTTTAAGTTTTGGGTTGCTCGTTGTTAGATCATATCAAGCAACCAATTCAGCAGATGCTGACCATGGTAGAGTTTGATAAGATCAGAAGCTGTGAGGCAAATCAGGGAAAAACTAAAGTGGAAACATGAGCTTCCTCAGTGGAGAATGAAGCTCCTCTAAGAATCCTGAGGAACGGAAAGCAACGGCAGATTTAATTTTCTGCTTGGAAAACTAGCCCTAGTTAAGCATCTTTTAAAATTATTTTAGTTTATCTGCATATTTTTTCCCTTGGAATAAATTTAATATGTGGTTACAGATGCTTCACATCTCCAGGGTTTCAAAGGTTTGGGTAAATTGAACATTAACTTTTTTGCTTGTGTGTGGACGTTTAAAGTTCTTGAGATGCAGTATCTGTGTAACTGTTACTATCTAATGTGTGCTTAAAAATCTTCGTTTTCACTGAATATGATGAGGGTGTTGGTCACTTGTGAGCTCAGGGGGTGACAGATTTGTCTGAGACTTAACAGAACCAGGAAATATTCTGCTTTCTTTGGGGGTGGGATTTTGTGGGTTTATTTTTGTGGGTTTTTTACTCCTGAACCTTTTTCTGCAACTCCTTTGCCATCGCACTTAGTGTTAGGAGCCCAAGAACGTGTCTGCTTCTTTTGGATATATCAGTTTATTTTTGGATGACACCAGTTAGTGCAGTAAAAGTTACTGCATTTTTCTACAACCTCATTTTAGTATTCTGCAGACATCTGAAAAGGGAAATAACAATAAAAAAAGTTGTCTCCTTCTGTCTTTAACACTCACCTTCAGGTGCTACACCAGGAAATCCTGCCTCCTCTTGCTTTCCTCTTGATAAGGCTGTTTGAATAGAAATTAATGCAATTAGCTCCAGATTTCAAAATATCAACATGTGGAAGTGTTTGTGTGCCCTCTAAATGAGTGTTGCTGGAAGAACACAGGCATCAGAGGATGCTGAGATAATTTCCACTCACTAGGCAGAGGAAAATGTTCAGGGACTGAAAATAAATGAAAGTAGATCTGTAAAATTGTCTTAAATGGGGGAAAGAGTAAAGTAACATAAAACCTTTATATTTAAATACAAACAATCCAGCTTAATAGGGGCAGGATTATTTGATTAACAAGCCAAGCCCTGCTGTTGATTGTTGGCAGCTCTGAGTGTGTTTACCTGGAGTGCAGGGGAAGCCGTGGAGATGAGACCCTGGGCAGGTTCAAAGGAAATGTGTGGGTTTATAGCTGCTGTAGGGTTGGAGATGAGGAATAATTCTGCGGCTGAACAGATCCATGGCAGAGATCCCAACCTCCTGCAGAGCCCCTGAGCCATCAGCCAGCTCAGCTTGGTCACAAAGGGGCTCATCAATTGTTTCCATTTGCTTTGCATTTTCTTTCTTTTGTTTCCCCATCCTTTCTGGACGTTTTTTCCTCGGATTCTCAAAACTGACCTCCTGATTTCCCACCCTGTTGGATGATCCAAGATCTTCTGTGTGTCTTTTACCTCACATGAAGCTGTAGTTTTGGGGGGGGGTTGCACAGAAATTATTCCATCTGTGGTAGAGCACGCAGCATCTTGGGCAACAAAATCCTGAATCCTGGCTGTGGCAGCCAGGAATAATTACAGTGGAATGTGTAATAATAGCTATTACATACTTGTTTTGGTTCTCATCAAAATATTAGCACAGATAACAGATTAAATGAGAAAATGGTGAAATAGTGGGCTGAAAGAAGAGCTGCCTTCCATCATGGGACTCAATGGTTAACACATTTTATTAGAAGCAAAATAAAGTTAAATCTGTCTAAAATTATGAGTTTTACACATGATTTGGCATAAGAATTCTTCTGGTGTGAGGCCAAGTATCAGTTAGAGGAGCATATAATAATTTCTGCTGTTATGGTCTGGCCAGAACCACTGGCAGGGGAGAGCTGGGCAGCTCTGTACCTGAAAGGCAGCAGGTGATGGCTGGATTGGCCAGTGCTTGGAAGTTAAAAAATAAACCCAAAATTGAGGTACAAAGATATTTCCATTTTGTTTTCAATTTGCTTTCCCTTTAGGAAGGGTGAAACTTGCCAAATTGACATCCTGAGTCTTAAAAAAAATTAAAAAATTAAAAAGTAACCTTTTAGAAGGTAGTTTACAAATGTAGAACTAGCACTGACTGTTGCCCCAAGGTCTTTACTGTGAGTTACACTTAAGCTATTTAAGCAACAGAAGCATCTGAAATATTTGTAATGCCAAATAGACCAGTTCAAATAAAATACTGGGATGAAAGATGAAAAATGATGGAAAATGGTGCTCTATGCCCTCATGTACCTGCTTCCCATGGGCTACTTTTGAACCTGCCTGCTTATTCAGTTATTCTCACCAGTTTCCTTCTGGTGCTGATTTCCAGTGTTGTCCTCCAAGACATTTCCATTTCCTTTCTCACTAGGAAGTTTCTGTCTTTCTGGCTGTTATCTAATAACCCTACTGCAATGGCTGAAAATAATGGTAATGTGATGACCCTGATTTGTTATTTCTAAGCATACCAAACTGAAAACCTATGAAAACCTATGTTGCACTTTGCTATCTTCATAAATACTGGCCTGTGTTGCTCCTTCTTAATACAAACCAAAAAATAAGGGCAAACCAAAGTGGTTTGTTTTGTGTTAAGGGGCGAAATCTGATTTAGGGCAGGGTGTTTCATCGTCCTGTGAGAAGGATGAGACAATTTGCTGGGAAAAATCCTCAGCCAAACTGAAGAGTCACAGAAATGGGATGTTAAAGCTTAGTGTCTGTCTGAAGCACATGTGAGAAAGAAAGGATGTTTGTTTAATTGATAGAATTATGCAGAGAAGAGAATAAGTACATTTACTGCATGATAGTTTGATATCTTTAGAAGAAATAAAAAGAAAAGCTTTATTGTTACATATTCCTTTTGCAGCACTTGTCACTAGATCAGGTTTTAAAGCTGGCTGTGGCTCAGACTCCCACAAATCCTCCAGGAATCCCTTGCACAGAGCAAGTGATGCCATTCTTGCTCCCAAGCTGAGAACCAACAAAATAAGCAGTGGATGGTGAAAATGTGTGTATGATTTGCCTGGCTGAACCTGGGAATGCTGTAGCAGAGGTTCCTGGTGGAATAGGAAAATGCAAGAAGTTAGAGGGGGAAAAAAAGGCCAGTTCTTCATGACTTATTTAAACCTTTTCCCCAGTGTTTGTCATGGAAAGTTACTCTGAATGCAGAGTGGAAAATATTGTTGTCCTAGCCATGTTAAACAGATTAGGTTTCATGGTATTAAAATGCAGACCAAACACTTCCAGCCTCTTAAATGAAGCTGTGCTAACATGATTTTTTTGGAGACTGGGGGTCTGTAAACCATCTGCCCTGCATTATCAACAGGCAGTGTTCTACGTGGATCAAGAAAGAGCTGAGTATTAAAGCCTGAGATTTAGCCTGGGTAATCCTATTTAAACTCCTTTTGAAGTTTTGTTGTTCAATTCATAAGCATAAATTCAGGAAAACTTCAGGGTTTTAACAACTACACAAAGTGAAGAATCCTAATAAAAGAAAGATTCAGGTTTGTTCGTTTACAGCTCTGCATCTAATCTTCTTTATTAACAGATAGCTCAGAAAAATAGATTTCTTCAGTGATTTCCCAGGTTTGATGAGTTTTATCTCTCTTGCTACAAGTCTCTCTATTGCTGTAGCTGTTGGGTGCTCAACAGACCATCTAAGTCATGGTCTAGTTAGGACAACTGCATTTGAAAATGTTGGCACAAGTGGCTGGCCGAAGGGCACAGAAAAAGCTCACAGCAGAGGAGGGAAATGAGCACAGATTTCCAAGCACTTTTCCTCCTGCTTCCAGGACAGAGGAATTTTTAATTTGTGAAATAAAAAATTAGCCAGTGGAAAACATTGACCAACATCTGTCTGTAAACCAAAAGGACATGAACCCTTTGGATAAAAAACATTCATTTTTATTGAAAACATCTTTCCCTTCCTTGTTCTTCTCCATTTAAATGTCAAACTTTCTTTTCCATTTTTTTCTCATGCCACAATCTCTTCTTTACCTTCCAGTCTGCTGTCTCCTACCCATCTCTGTAGTTAACACACCGGACACTTCGATTACCCAAGCTCCCCAATTGCTGCTCTGATCTGTTCTTCCACACCAGCTACTTTCTAAACTCATAATTAATTTTCTAAATCTCTGCTATCTATCACTAGAGTGTTAAACAGGCAAGCTTTAATTCCACCTGCTGCTGCTTTCATCAATTAAATTCATTTTCAGTGACGAAGAGGGAAGATGCCAGGTTTTATGGTAATTCCCATCAACCACTAATTTGAACCTGTCAGTGTTGCAGCACATATTGACAAAGATTTACCCCTGGGAAAATCTTTGTCTGCTTATGTGCTGAGGACAAGAGATGACAAACAATAATGAAGTGTACAATGTTGTCAGGAGCAGTCACGGAAGATCATCTGTTAATTGTTTCCTTCTAGTACCTTCTGGAAAGCACTTTATTTTTTTGCTGGACAAACAACCAGTTTGAATTGGCTGCTGGGTGGAAACAACATCCTGATATCTGTGCAGTGATACCCCGATTAGAAAATGTAATATGCACATATTAATGTATTTTAGGAGAGGCGGGTGAATGGCAAGCACAGCGAGGTATTAAAAAACAAGAAAGAAAGATTGTTCTACTATGTTTTTTTGAGCTCTTCAACTGGCCAAAAGGCTCCTTGCATTAACTTTTCCAATAACATTGCCTAAGATAGCCAAGCGTGCGGTAGGAGATTGATAGGCAGGACAGGAGAAGGGAACGTCCGGGCAGTTCTCCTTCGCTGCCGCAGTGCTGCTCCCCAGCGCAATGGAAATCCTCCCAACCCTCGGCTGTGGGAGCTTCTCCAACAGCCAGGAATGTTCACAGCAGCTCCGGAGAAAGGGCTGTAAAACAGCTGACTGTCCCGAGAGCTGCAGCAAAGGCTCCCTTTTCAATCAGAACAATTAGCAGGAAGACAAAAGCCATGAATCACTGCGGCACAAAAGTTTTTCATCCACCTTAATTACTTTCCAAAGGGAAGGCATTAAAAATCCAAACGGTCCTTGTCAGAGGGTTACAAAACGAGGGTGCAACAGCCCCAGGCAGCGATATTTGGGTGGCTATTCAAACACAGACTGCTATAACGGGATGGGGCTTTGCCTCAAGCGTTTTTCTTGCTGTAGGGAAGTTTGTGCTCCTGGATTCCACCCACGCACAGCCCCACGCTTGCTTTCTGTGGCAGGCAGGTTGTAATGAGTCCCATCTGAACCTGGGAACCGAAGCCCTCACTTTGTTTAAAGTGGGAGCTCGTTGTCATTAACAAAAGCTGCATCTGGGAGAAAATGAGCCGTAGAAACGCAATGACAAATAATATTCTGAAAATCTCCGGGGTGGTTACGAGCACGGTGTATGAAACACTGACTTTGGCTTGTTCAGTGCTGTTGAGAAAGGGAAAAGCTCTTTGTCAGTGATTCCCAGACATCCAGACAAATGTGATTTCTTCTAAAAAGCATATTTTACTGCATAGTGGCATGGGGCAAGTAAATGCACTAATTGGCCATTGGAATGGCTTCACTGCCACAGTCAGCTCATTGGAAGGGAAATCTTCCAAATGCAATTAAAATATCAAAGTTAACTCGGAATGAGTTGATAGCTTTCCGGAGCCAAAGAACTGAGGGACAGCAGTGATGGGAAATGATTAAATTTTATTGTGCTGTGTGTGAATTGGGCAACTGCGGCTGTCTGAAGCAGAGCAGGGCCAGGGAGAGTGCAGGCTGGGAAGATCCTGGGGCTGAATCAGAGAAAGGAGTTTTATGGGAATTGTGGCAAGTGTCTGTCATGGCATCCTTCTCGTGGGGCTCTCTGGGAGTGAAGGAGAGGCCAGAGGCAACCCTTGTGCCCCCACCTCCCAATATCTCCATGGGGTGCTGATGGCCAAAATTCGGGGAGGGGATATTTATTAATCCTGTCTCCCTGGAAGAGTGGGATTATAGCACAGAGGAAAAGCTGCTTCTTATCCAACTCAAATTGTGGAGGTAGTTGGGATTACAGAACCATGCACTGCCAAAACCACTTTACAGCTGAACTCATTTCCCACCTTACGTGAGCTGTGAACACTGGGTTGGGGAAGGGCTGGAGTCTCTGAAGTGCAGAGGAGAATTCTCCCAGAGGAAATGAGCCATCCCAGGAAAATCTGTGATACCTAGAGAATAAATAAACTAAAACATTAATCGTGCATCCTAATGGATTGTCTTGGTTTGTTTAAACAGATGCCTGCAGGAGATTCAGGAACTCAGGAGAGACTGGGAGCTTTAACCCTGACATTAAATTCTCCTATGACTGCCCCTCTCTTATTCAGATTTTCTTGATAAAGGATGTTTTTGTCCATGTAGATTTTGTTTCTCTCACCTCCTAACTCTAGCTTCTCCCTTTTGTCCTTTTCTTTATTTTTTCCCCCCCATGTGATTAATTTTGTTTTATCTGACTTATCTCCTTTAAATGCACTTGGGTAACTCCCACGTCCTTTCATTATGCATTGTGGTCATCTTGGATGGAAACTGCATTCAATAACTAAAAGAGTCATAAAGATTATTTTGAATTCCACCTCCTTTTCCAGTCACAGGGAATGACTATTTCCTATCTAAAAGTTACTTTGGTGTCCTCTCAATCTAAAGCTTCATCTCCGTCTCTCTCAGCCTCAAAGCAGAGACAATCAGAGGGAGACACCTGCATGACATCTGCTTCAGGCCATTCGTGAGATTAAGACTCTAAATTATCCTGGAGGGAGGGAAAAAAAGGGAAAAACAAAGTGTGGAAATTGTGGGCAAAATGACAGTTGTCCTGTGTTTTGTAGATCAGTGAGGACCTGCTAGCCAACAGCCTGGAGCGTAATGTTGCAGGTGCAGAGTGTGGGAGAAGAAATCATTCTGTGCATTGGTCTTAATTATAAAAAGAACAGCATGCCTTGGAGCTAAATCCAGGTTTCTCCTGGCTGCTGTAAAATCAGACTGATAAATAAGAGTGGTTTGAGGTGTAACAAAGGGAATTTAATGGTCCAGATGTGTACTTGGTACCCTAAAATCAAAGAAACAGTTTTGGCCTGATCTCTAAGAAGTGATTATGTGCTTATTTTGGTTTCCATTCAATGTATTGAAATCTGATAAAAGTTCTGATATTGGTTGATTGATCTGTTTTCTTTTTTTCCCTGAAAATGTCACAATCAGATTCTTCCTTTAGAGTGCTCTCCCACCTTCATAAATATCAATTTCGGCTGTGCAATAGCTCTGGTGCTCAGCTTTCCTTTGTTAACCTTTGTGACTATTTCCATGTGATGAGAAAGAACGAGGTGGAGTGGCTTTCCTCTTGATTTTGTGTAGCTGGGGCATCAACCAGTCTGTCCTTCACTGTGTTATTTAAACTGTGACATGGCTGTGTCTTTACTGACGTGGCCAGATTGTCGTGTTTGAGGAACTGCCTCAGCTACTCCCTGCTCAGCCCACAGGTGAGCCCAGCTCTAAAGCTGGCAGAGGCTGATGAGATGCCAGGCTCGTGGCTATCTGCCTGACAATCTGTGTCCTCCAGCCTCCGGACACCTCCTGCATTGCTCGTTCAAATTAAGCCACTCTTGTTGTGTACAGGAGAGCAAATCTGGTAGTTCTTGTTCTCATCGCTCTATAGTTGGTGCCCAGTGCTCCTGATTTTAGTCAGGATGGAAAAATGCAGAGTTTTGCATCCCACTGGGAGGTTCACTGCTATATTGAATGCAATGGGGTTGAAATTTCACAAAAAGTCCATTTACAATCAGGTAAACATGAAGAAGATCTATGGTGCCTTTTTTTTTTTTTTTCTTTGCCAGCTTCAGTGAAAATTACTGAAAATTTCTTCAAACACAACATTTGGTGATTTAACTTGCAGGAATTTTAAAACTGGCTGGTTCTGACAACAAAATGTAGTGGGATCTGAAAGTCTTCCACGCTAGTCAGTTCTGTGAAACTCTTCTGAACAGCAATTTCTTCTAGGATTATTATTCTATTGCTCTCTAGCAAGTGTTTCAGCATATTTGGTACTTAATCTTCTGTGTCAGTGGTGAAAATGTAGTTTCTATATTGCCTCGTGACTATTTTTTAATATTCCTACCCTTATGGTATCTGCTCATCAAGGCTTTTCTTGAAAAGGTCTGAAAGCTAAGGCAGCATTTAGAGAAGTATTACCACATTCTTAAAAGGAGAGACAATAAAGATACAGTGAGTGCCAACTTCTCCAAGGTCAGGAAGCAAGTGAGCATATGAGGGGTGGGGAAGCACTTAAAAAATCAAGAAATAAAAAAATCCAAAGAATCCCTACAGGTGAATTTGGATTGTCCTGTTAAAATTACAAATTGGCAGCACCACTGATGCCATTTAGCCTCTCTGAAAAAAGGCCACTAATGGCATCACTCACTGAAAGCTGACAGGTACCCTTTGAGCCTGACCTTTTGCTAAACCAATTCTCCCTGATTTAGACTGCAATGCATCAATGTTTCCCATTTCAGAGAGCTTGATGTAGAGTAAATAGTCCAGAAAATTAGTAAGAGGGGAAGAATGTCCCCTAGAAAAAGGAAAACTTTCTATAGTGACTGCTCAGTTTTTTACAGGCAGGTCAACATTATCATTTCAGTCCAGGTGAGGAGTGAGCTCGTGGAAAACCTCGGTTCGTAGGGCTGCATGGACAGACGTGTAAAGGGCAGCTTCCAGTGGAAGCTCTTTCTTGAAGAACACATTTTTCTGTACAAAATAATGCCTGTAAACACTCTTAGGCTGAGCTTGAACTAAAAGCAGAGCTGCAGCAGAGCTCACTGGCATGAGCTTTGTTAATTAGAGAACGCATTGAATGCTCACCTGGCTGACAAACAATATCGACTTGTAATGTGGCTGAAACCAAGAAATTTCATTAAGTACTAACAGCTAATGATTTGAATAATTGGCCTGAGAGAGGAAAGAGATCAGTATTGATACAAGGAATTGTGCTGGTGCTAGCCCTGTAAAACTGCAGAAAATAAAGCCAGGCTTTGAGAAAAAGTCTGACCTACGAAGGCAAAACTCACAGTCCAGTGTCTTCTATTAGAGGCACCTCTGTGAGGTTAAATGTTGATAAAAGAGACATTCTGGAGAAGCTGGATCTGTAACAATCTCCGAGTAATTTACTGCCTGAATGACTTTATGTAATTTATTACAGTCACAGGGATGTTGCTAAGGGCTGGTCAGGATCTTCACAGATTTTACTTCCCCCTATTAAACCCTTGCAAAGAGAGCAGTGAGCATTGATTTTGTTATAGCATCTCATTTTAGGGTGATCATCGTATTACAAAATGTAATACTGTGCTTATCAGAATCCCATAACCTATATTTTTCACTGTCTTTGTCTAGTTTATCACTCTTTCCAATGTTTTTTATAACACTGTTTTGCAGTCCATGCATGCTCAGAAATATGCATCTGAGGAACACTTACATTCTTTCTGCCAAGCAGATTATCAGTTATTAAATCTTTCCAAATCTCCCTGCTTTACAATGAAATCAGGAGAGCTCAAGTTATGCTTTTATAACTCTACTAAATTGAAGACTGTAATTCTTGTGAAAAAAGATATTAACTGAGGCAATTTATCATGGAGTCTGAGAAGTAATCAACTTCTCTGAGAACAGCAATAAACACAGGTTTCCAGACTGTGTAAAAAGGAGGCTTTTTGGGAACATCCAAAACATGGGGAGTGAAGGGCAAACATCAGGAAGTGCCTCCTCCAGCTGCTGCTGCTCCAGGGAGCTCTCCTTCTCCAGGCTTTTCTGCACCTCTCCTGTGTGCCTTTCACTTATGGGATTTCATTTCTTCCGCACCTCTGCTCTTGACTTTTTCTTTTTTATGGCTCCTGATCAATAACAAGGAGTGTATAACTTCCCTTTAGCTGCATTACACTAGAGGGGCTATTTCAAAAAAACATTGAGGCAGCTCATATTTAGTGTGGCTCACAGACAAGAAAACCCAGTGTTTAGAGCAATGTGTGATTTCAGCTGCTTGGGCTATTTTCTGTCCTCCTGTTCTGCAGTGCATTTTTGCTTGGCTGAGATATTTCATTTTATGCTCCAGCATGGTCCAAGTTAACAATATATATCTTTATTCTATTCTGCCCTTTGCAGTTTCAGCTTTAATTCTGAAAATTCGGCCTGTAAGCTTCAAGAGAGATAAAGAAAAGAGCCCCCAACATCAAAGAAGTGGTAGCAGATGAAAGGAAACTAGAGAATGCCTTTAGGGATTAACAAGGAGTCTTGAGGAAAAAGGGCTTGAATATCCAGTCAGTCACAACCAAACCATGGAGGAAAGTCTCTGTGAAAAAAGCAGAATTATATGTGGAAGGATGATTGCAATTATTAAGGCAAAAACTGAATTTCTGATGGTGGTGTGTGAGAGAGAGAAAATACACAGGAAGAAATATTGGGGTTTTCCATCATTCTATAGGTGAAAACTGAAATAGTGACATTCAGTGACCTAGAGGATTCATTATTTATAACTGTCTTGAGACGAAATGTAAAATAGTTCATGTTCCTCATCACCCCAGTGATTTGAATAAAAGGGAGTGAGATTATTTTTCTGATATGCTCTGTCTGTGCCTGGAAAAGTTTGTTTCTGTACGAGCTGTAGCAGAGTTGGGTGAGCAGATGTTTCACTTAAGTGTGGGTAACAACAAATCACACCATAAATAATAAGGGAATGCTGGCCTGCAATAAATCATCTTTCCAAACAGGGTGCTTAGATAACGAGCATATGAAAATCCCAATATGGAACCTATTACTGTATGGAAATTCTTCCTACTGAACTTAGATTTCCTACAAGCTATGGAAGAGGAATAAATATCTGCTACAAAACTCTATGCCATCATTACATCTTTCTCTGGCATGTGAGTAGAGAACTACCCCTAGGAGTGGATGGCTACAACCTGTTGTACTTTGCTGGAAGTGCAGGGTCTAAAAACTTTGCCATGTGGCAGCTGAGAGCATCCTCTGGCTCACTGAGCACATGGAGGCAAGAGAACCTGAGTAAGAGCTAAAACAGGCTTGTATTGCCTGAATGCCTCTGAGTGTCTTAAACCATTTGTTTGTTGTCTTGTTGAACCACCCCAGAATTTTCATGTCTGAATCACCCAATCACCCAGTTACTTTTTAAAATAATATACTATTTTAAAATAGTGTACTATAAAATGCTTTTTAAATTCATGCAATCAAGGAACTCTTCTCCAACAATGAATGTATTCAAGGATTTGGGCTACCTAAAACATGCAGCTACTGCTTTAAAGTGTTCTTAATTATTTGCTGTGTGCAGTGAGTCTTGTGAAGGGTACCTGAACAATTCTCTGCTTTGCGTGCCTTCAATCACAGAAAACATTTCATTTGTTTTATTCTATCCAGCTCTAATAATTAACCTTTTTCCTCATCTCACAGGCAGGGCATCCAAGGGAAGGAGCTCTACCTAACTTAGTAAATGAAGTATTGTATTGAAAATTACCCTGCAACGAGCTGAGCCTGCAGCAAGTCAGACTTGGGTGCATGAAAAGATTCAGCCTGGGCCAGACTGGTCTGCTAAGCAGGGTGAGGAAATGATGGAAGGGAGTACAGTGATGTATTTTGTGTAGTTGGAAAAGGAAGAGACAGGTGGGGGGCTGTTGGATTGGGAAGATCAGAACAGCTTTGGCAGAGTGCATTAACAGCTTGGTGGATGGGAGATGTGCAGACACTGAAGATGAGCAGGTTACTCCCTGCCCAGCTGTAGGTGGTGGTTTTATCTCAGTCCTTGCATCTTGCCTCGCTGCTTGGCCCTCCCTTACTGCAGAGGGAGTCAGAAAAGATTTCAGCTTTAGCCTCTGGGAGTGCTGGGCAAAGTTAAGGGGTTTGGCAGTGTGACTTTCTCACGTTTCTGGAGCGCACTCTGATTTTCCCATAACTGCCCATGGCCCCACGATGCCATAAAAGCTTTGTGTCACCCTGGTCTCATCACTCATGAAACTGCTGACACTCAGCTTCTCACAGGGTGCAGTTCTACTGCAGCTTGTAAAAGTCCGGGCTTAACTGGTGGGGGAAGGTCCCTTCAAGCCTCAGGCCTTTGAAAAATGGATGAGGTTTGCAACCAAAAATGTCATCACAGACAGCTCTTTATCAAAGCACAGCTGACTGCACGCTGCAAAGACAACCTGCTGTGGTGTTTCCTTCTGCTGGACATCCTGGGAGAAGAAACACCCTCCCAAAAATCAGTTTGAGGAGTTACTTAAAGGAAATACCAAAGCAATCCAAAAAACACTCTTCACGGGTTATTACATTACAGTAAAAGCATTAGTCCTGCACAGATCATTATTTTATCATTAGCTTAATGTCATCAGTTAATGAAGATGCATCCATGCAGCTCTCAGAGGAGTTTCATTGGGCTGCCCACGCCCACAGATAACAGATGCAATTAAAATGCTGCCAAAGTCATCATCCTTGTGACAAAGCTTTGTAAGTGTCTTTTTGGTGGTGGAAAATAGTTTTAATTTTACCCACTTGGGTGTTTGTTTACCCCTAACCCTAATTTTCCCCATAGCACGAAGACAGAAAACTTCCTATAATAAATGATTTCCTGTTCTTGCAATATTGCCCCTTTCTCTTTCCATATTTTAGGAAGGTGTGTGTATTGTGCCCCTGGTAAGGAGGAAATTAAATAGAAAAGGAATAAACATCCAAATTATGATAGCCCTCTAGTGAGATTACTATGCTAATTTTTAATTATTTTTTTCACTTTGCAACCCCCCAGGGACTACAATTGCTTTCAACAGCAGCTGTGTCAGATTAAAAAAAGCTCCTAACCAATTCTGCAAACTGAAGATTTAGCATCTTTCTACCAATACTGTACATTTTTATCAAAGAACTAAGTTCAATCCTGTTACATTTTATTATAGGGAGGTTATGATTCATAGCGGAAGAGATACAAATTAATTACTCGCTCCTGGGGACTGTTTCAGTTAATATAAGAGCTCATTTCATTATTTAAAGAAAGGGTACTCTCAATGAACTGGTTAACATTTGATCCAGTTGTTAATAGCACGGCATGGCACTGGTGCAGCATCCCTGGAAAACATTGAGCATTAGAGCAGCTCCTGCATGTCTGGTACCATTTCAGGCACCACAAAGAGCCCCGAGGCAGATTTTACAAAGCAATGTCAGCTGTAACAAATTCCCCCCCACTGCCACTTCCCAGCCTTCCCCATGAATTTCTGCCTGGCCAATAGAATAAAATAAAATACTTAAGCATAAAAAAAGAAAGTTTCAATTCAGCTTGACTCGGAATTGTTTCAGAAATCAGAATCTGCTGATTGATTTTCAAAATAGACTTCTCTCGAATATTCAAACTGAGATGAAATCACAATGGATACAAACTCATGACACTGTGCATGACCCATGGGCTTTAGACAATATTTTGAATTATATTTTCACCTGTTAAGTCTTTTTCCTGATGTTGCTCCTTCTGCAAAGGAGTTCATGATTTTGGATTCATGTTTATGGATGATGCCCTACAAAGAGGCCAGACTACTTTTTAAAAGCATTTGCAGAAATTTTCAGGAAATAAGTTTCCTGGAGACCACTTAGGACCCACTGGACATCATGGAATGAGATCAAAGGTTTTAAATTCATGATCTCTATATGTAAATTACTCTGAGTCACCATTTAAAAACTGATTGATGATTGTTTAGAAAAAGACTGACACTCTGAGTATGTGCTGTCCTTAGCCTGTGACTGAACAGAAGCCTTCTCCCATCTCTACTGGTGCTTCCAGCACAAATCTGTGACTGGACAGAGCAGAGCAGCCCTCAAGGTCACTGCCAGATTGTCGGGGCAGAGTCTTTCAGAAGGAATAGACTGATTTTTTTCAAAACCCCAACCAAGCAATTTAATAAAGAACTGTGTGCTGCTTGGGGATGTACAACAGTTCTTTTCATGGAAGTTATGAAGCATTTCCAGAGAACTTACAGATTTATTTGCACGTTGTTTCTAATCCCACATAGAACAAAGTGTGGGGGTTTTGGAGTTGTCAGTTGAGAGAGCTGTTCCTTGAGCTGTTTGCAGGAGAGGAAATGGAGATGGGGGCTTCATATGCCCACCCCTGTGTAGTGTGTGCATCACTGTTCATGAATAATTCATCAGAATCATCTCTCTGTCTTCTGTTCCTGTTTGCACAGGCCTTGGGTAAGGGAATGCGAGCTGTCACTGTTCCCTGGACCATTACCTTTCCAGTGTCTCCTGCCCTCGGTGAAGGAGACAATTCATGTCCTGAGACTTTTAGCAGCTCATCTCAGAAACAAAAAGAGAGGAGGTTACTTGACAGCCTTGTTATAAGTAAATAACTTTTATTCCTAGTGTTCTCCCTAATTTAAGTTGTTGGACTTCATTGCTTTATTGAGATGCTTGCCACATGGCCAGGACTACAGCATCTCCAGGCTGGCAGATGTTTCTCCTCATTAATCCAGTTTTCAGCCAAGGAAGGAAGCCAACGTTTTTCAGCCTTGTGTATTGAAGACCTATAAATACAGAGTGTGTGTATTTAGACAGGACAGTCTGCTTCCCGAAGGCATTAAGCAAATCAGCATCTTCTAATTTGAGGGAAAATCAGGTCATTTGAACTGGGCAATCAGGTGTGGATTCCAGCACTTAACTCAGACAGCTGCTCTGAATTGGTAGCAAAGGGTGGAGGAAAAGATAACAGAGGAGCAAACTCACCTGGGTGCACCCTGTGCAAGCACAAGCATCAGTGGGATCATGGTCAGCCTCACCTGCAAGGTTTGCTGGGGCTGCAACCCCTGCCAGGGCTGACAGCCCCGAGCTGGACAAAGTCATGGTCCTGCAGGAGACCTGTGCTGGAATGAAAAGCAGCAGTTCTGAACAGTTCCATCCTCCCCTTTTTAAATTCAGGAAATTACATGGACTAGGAATTAATATGCTGTTATAAACTTTATGCCTGAATTTGTTTGAAAATCACAACAACAGAGGAGCATTGTGCACTAGCTGAATTTCTATTGGCACATTAAAACAAACTCAGTGAGCTATATAGCAGTGTGCTGAAATTAAGGTCAGCTTAGCTCCTTAACCAAAATTTTGTATTCTGCCGACAACGTGTCTGAGTGGATTTCTGTTGAGGGCAACTTGGGAGCAACTACTCCTCAGGTGTAGTAATAAATGTAAATGCAGTGCAAAATTTCTCTAAGAATCGTGAAATTGAGTCAGTTTTCCAAGATGATTGAAATTCTGCAGTAAGAATCCTAGTTTTATTTATTGTTTTGGAGGGGTTTCAGACCTTCATCTGTAAGAGAAGAGTCTTGAAAGGTTTTGGTGCTGGCTGCTGGCAGTTCTAAGCATCTTCTGTAATTTATTCCTCGGTGTAATCCAATTTCAGCAGTCTGAGGAAAGAACTGGGTTCTTGGTAGAAAACTGGGATGTTTCAACTAAATTTGCCAGACAGACACGATTTCCAGCTCTGTGGTGAAATGTAAAACATTTTACACAATGTAAGTGAAGATAATGACAGTGTTTGCACTGGTGAGCACACCTGCATCCCTAAGAAAGCCAGTACGGAAGGAAAATTCAATAAACTAATCTGTAACTTAGAGTAAACATCAGGGTCTAAGTAAGGCTCATCTAAAAATATAATCCAACTGATGTCTGTCCTTATTGCAGGTACACAAGAAATGACAAACGAGTGCCTGAACTGCTGTTTCACAGGGGATTCTTGTAGGGAAATAAGGAAGTTTGGGAACTTGGAAAACAAAAGGAGAGTTTTTATTCTGGTCTAGTCATGGGGTGAATGGTACAAGTCTCTGCTGCATCTCACAACACTGAGAAATTCAGGTTTTTATCTAAAGGAGGTTAGGGGGTTGGCTGTAATCTTCAGTAGCACCTTGAGCTCTGCCTGCAGAGGAGAGGATGCAGGGGAGAAAATGTCTCATTGAGCAAATGCCCTTGAAAGGTGTTCGCTTTCCAGGAAAAAGATATGTGTTTTTAAAGACAGACAAGCTTAGGAAGCTCAGGATTCCTTGCAGTTCTCCAGGAGTGCCTAACTAGAGTAACTGAGAAGGCTCCTAACTGAGAAGGCTAAAAACACCCCTACTTGAAGACTGTCTCCATCCCAAAAGTGCAGTTTGCCTGGCAGAGCGAGGCGTTTGCAGCCCCTTGCTGAAGTGAAAATGTGCTGAGTGACTGCTGGGGAAACACATTGTAATGAGAATTGGAGTCTGGGGCAGCATCTTTCCCTCTGCTTCCTGCTCCAAGGGAATGGTTTAACTGGATTTACCAAGTGTGGGAGACATCAGTCAAGGCCCCAAGGGGCTGCGGTTAGGAAAGACTGGGTTTCACTTTTGCCCATACTGGAATCTTAAACCTGGCCTCCCTAAAACCTGAGCAAATTCTGTCTGCTGAAATGCCACCATGGTTTCTCTTCTCCACTTTCACAACAATCAGCTAATTTATGCTTCACATGACTCAGCAGAGCTGCACTCATTTCAGAAGAGCAGCATCATTTTACACTATGTGAGCCTCAGCCCATCAAATCCTCTCTGCCTGAAAAGACCCTTTATATGCATTATTATTACAACAGTCCTATTAATAAAGATCTTGCAGGGTGCTGTTACAGTGAGCTGCTGGTTGTTTCCTCTGCCTGATTGTTTTGGTGAGAGGATGTGCCTTTCTTCCCACAGTTTTATTTCTTTCACAATTTAGGGTCTGTAGAAGTAGGTGCTTTGGACAATATTAGAAACAGACTGCCTGAAATAATTCCTGCCCTGAAGCCCATGCTGGCTATGTTTCCATCATTTCCATGAAAACTCTCTTCGGATTTGCTGAGAGAAGTTTAGTTTGCATTCAAAATGAAATCTGGTGTCTCCATTTTTCTGACTTGAGCCTATTTCATCTCTAGCCTGAGGGTACTGAGTCCCTGTGACTTGAGAAGGAGACAGAGCAGATCCCATCGTCCCTCTTGGACTTCAAACCTGTGGAAGGAGCAGGAGCAATTCGGTGAAACTGCTGTTTGCCTTTTTAAAAAGCAGCTATTTAAAAGCCTAAGTTAAAAGGAACTTCAACAAAAATGTTACCTATGGAACACAGAAAATTAATTAAAACTCATGAGTATGAAATTAATGTGTTAAGCACGTGTTGTGAAATATAGAAGCGGAACATGGACTGAAACTCAGCAAAATGAAGAGAATTCTAATAGCCAAATGTTTCAATTCTAAGATATTATGAAATAGTTACACTTGGGTAGTCCACAAAACAGGATTTTTTTACCCAAATAATTTCCACTGATTACCCAGAAAAATGGTCAACCACTTGCTGACTTGAAGTGTAAAATAGATCAGGGAAAACAACAGACATATTCACCCTAGATTTTTAGAAACCTTTATCACTACAAGATGGGACTCAAATCTCATTTTCTAGTCCTTTCTCTCTTCTTTTTCTTTCCATTTCTGCTTTGCTCCCAGTTTCTGATATTTCTTTCATTATTCTTTGACTTTTAGAAGACCTACCATATAAAAACCCAAGAGCAATAAAACATAACAAAAGCCAATTCCAGCTAATTTCTAAATCTTTTTTTTCCTCAACCATGAAATTGTGGGAATACATTTTTAATATACCCAGAGCTGTTTGTTAATTATGAGATGTCATTGCCTTTGAGGACTGCAGGAGGTACAATCAAAAGTCTTTGTGTGCTCGAGACAGCTTTGAAAACATATCCCTACAGTGGCCAAATGGATCAAAATATGTAAAAAGAGAAAAGCTACAAGGGGGCTCAATTGTTTAATCAAAGAGATGGAGAGGAATAACAAATGTATGAAACTGCCTTTGGGAAAGGCTTCAGTAAATATGGCAGAGCACTGCATGCAAATATGCTGACAAAATCCCCTCCCCTGTAAGAGACATGTCAGCTCACTGGTGCAATCTGTAATCTTTATGAGGGCTCTAGAGCTGATTTTTATTTATATTGTTCTTTTCCAAAATTAAATCTACATTTTAAATCTTAACTCATGCCATCTGAGTAATTAGTTTCGGCATCTATCCGTGCCTATCATTGCCACCGTAATTTTTGTTAATTAAAACCAGTCGTGGCAAGGGGAAATTAAAAATGTAAATGCCTCAAGGTTCACACCAGCGGCTGTTGTGAAAATTTGGAAGCTTTGTTTGAAAAGGCAGCAATTTTTCACTGAAATAATTGATCTGCTGCTGTTTTACTTTCGCAGCAGATTATCAATCTGACGTTAATTATTGTGATAAATATTAACTGTGTAGGCTGTGTTTTGGTGTGCCAGGAGCAAATGCATCCAGTGCTGCTTCCAGGAACCATCCTTTTCTCTGGGAGAGGGATGGGCCAGAGCATCCACATCCCAGTCGGTGCAGAGTATCAGAGCCACTTCCAGCAGATGTGCGAACACCAGAAGACCTGGAACAGCTTTCACGGGCCTTTTGCAAGCTCTTCTTCTCACTGCAGCTGCTTTCTTCATTGCTGCTAAGAGAGCAAAGGAGGGAGCAAATTCTGCCTTGCAGTAACTCCACTGATATGAGCCCACGTTAGAAAACTTCACTCTTCTCAAAGGCAAAATTATCACAAGCAGTGAGAAGGGTTTGGTGCCACATTAAGGCTTTGTGGACGAGCCAGAATTGTCATACCTTATTAACGAGGATTTTCTTTCGACAGATGTGCTTTGTACCCCAGTAGCTGTAAGTGGTTTCAGTGTTAACAATCGCGTTTATGGGAAACACCGTGGTTACTCGCAGCTAAACACTGATTTTCAAAGAAGGGTTGATGTGAGATCCACAATGTATCAGTTAATGAGGAGCTTTTGCTATGAAGCCTCCTGCTGTTTGGGAATCTTTTTTAGCTGAGGATCACAGGGCATCAGACTGGGACATAACAAACTCTCAATTTTCCTAGCTGAGCCACCACTTTCTTGGGTAACCTGGAAGAGCTTCTTCATCGCCCTGTGACACAGTTTTTCCTACAGCTAAATAAGCATCGTGGGAATTTTTTCTTTGAGAAGTTGCACGGTGAGGAATGTTCAGTGCCCTGCGACACGTAAGCATTGTTATTTCAATTACAACAAGATAAATTTTTCCTTTTTAAAGCAGCTCTCCGTGGCTGATCCCTTGCTGTGAATGCCTTTGCCAGGCCATTAACGCTGATGGGTATCAGCAGCAAACGCTTAACAGGATTAATTACCACCACCACGTCATATCTTGGGAGGAATCTCCATTAATCAAAGCAAAAACTTCTTGGTATTTAGAGTACCACTGAGTTTGGACCAGAAAAGGTTTTTTTTATGCAAGTCAAAAGCAAAATATTTGGGTAGCAGAGTTTATCTATTCCCACTTCAGAGCTACTTACGAATAAACCCATCGTTTCCCACCCCCACAAATTCACCAAGATTTTGTGATGTCTGTAACCCGACAGCGCTGCCCATTGCTGAATCTTGCTGTGCACGCAGGTGTCTCACACAGTGACTCACTGAACTGATGGGATACGGAAAAATCACGAATCAGATTGTTTTCAACCTCATCAAAGATGCAAGAACTCATTTTGCCCCAAAACCCTTCTGAGGACTGAGGAGATCAATATGGAAATTGGAATTAAAAAAAAAAAAAAAAAAAGTTTGCTGACTGAAAAATAATGCAGTTATACTTTTTATTCAATTTTGTAATGAAATGAGGAATGCACTTAATTATACGATCCCAATGGTAATACCTGAAGTAATCAGGTTTCTATTTGGTTCTCTTCTTATTCCTCCCTGCCACTTTCCCTGTGTAATTTCTAATCTTGCTACAATAATTTCTAAATTACTGCCCAAATTTTAATGCATAAATAAGAATACAAAGAGGGGTAGAACAGTGCAAACGCTCACAGCGCCAACGTAGTCTTTTCTGTTGCAAAAATAAGTTCCTGAAAGTCACATAACTAGTCCTTCAAAAGTTTTAAGACATGGAAAATAAAACAAAAACTGAAGAAAGGTGATATCTTTTAAAGGGGGAAAATTACTAAATCTTTTTGTGTTTTGGTGGTGTCGTTTGGGGTTTGTTTTGTTTTTTTTTTTAATCTCTGTAAATGGGCAATTATCCCTCAGTAAATTGTGGCACAATGGATTAGTCATGTTTGTCAATACCATGTAAAAAAACAAGCCCTTGAGATCACTTGTGTTTAAATTACCTTACAAAGGACTACAACATACTGTGAACTACAAGATTACATTCCAAAACTGTCTTTTTTCTTAAAAATATGCAAGAAATAATGACTGTTGGCCAGGTAAATCATCTGCATCTATCCAATTTGTTGACTTTTACAGGCCAATCAACATTTCTAATCCCTGGAAAGTTAGGGGACTCAAAATCTTCTGGAAAACAGTTTTGCTAAATACAAAACCTTACGGATTTATGTCTAATTTCTACAGCTCACTTTGTGCGCTCAACAATTTGCATGATGTGCAAAATGTTCTTATATTCAGGCCAAGTAAGAGGAGGATTAACTGAGGTCCCACATTCTCTGTTTCTGGAAGGTTTCTCCTCCTTTCCTGCAGAGGGAAGGAAATTGCTGGGGACGGGAGGACTGGGGCTCCCACTAGGCTGAAAACAGCCCTGCAAGGGCTGTCACATTTTCTACTCAGTACAAAAAAGTTTTATTATTAAAAATGCAAGTCAGAAGTTTTAAGTAGCATGTATTAATAATTTAAAGCTACATCTACAAAAAGTTAGGAAGTTAGGTCTAAGAACTTGTGGTTTTATTCGAGGACTGCTTTTGTTAACAGGTTAAACATTTTTTTTGGTGTCAAAATCAAGAATGCTTTGTAAATAACATTCCTCTGACTCTGAGTCTCCTTTGGTTTTAATATTGCATAACTCATGCTAAATATTTAATTATTTTTTTATGTTTTCTGCTCTGAAGCTTGCGTGTCTGGGATCTGATTCGGATTGATCATTCTGTCTTCAAATCGGGGATATTTTATTTAAAATTCTGTGGAGAATAGGGAGCTTGGGTACTGTTATATTATGGAAAACTCATCAACAATAATCCATTATATGAAAAGCATCTCTATTCCCCACTATGTGCAAAATGCAGCAAAGAGAGACGAAGATAAGGAAGATGAAAATATAAGGATGAAGAATTGATAAGCAGGGGACAAGTGTTTTGGGCTCACCATTTTAGATCTGCTGCCCTTGTCAGTCAAAAATCAGTTGCTTAATTTGTATTAAAACTGAATATCAGGTCCTTCTCACTGCAAAACCTCCGGAATTGCTGGAAGAAACAGTTTGCAGGGGAATGGGAACTGAAAGGAAGGAAGCCTTTAAAGAATAGCTGAACACTTATAGCCTGTGAAAATGGTGTTTACCACAGACTATTTGCCCTGGTAGGCAGCAGCTGAGCTCTGGGTCGTGTTCATCAGGTTCATGGGGGTCTGCATTGTTGTCTTGTGCTCCTTCATCTCTCCACTTTCTCTCCATTGCTACCACAAGCAGCCACCTTCTTTCCCCTGCTGAAGTTTTGAGGATGGGAACTTTGGTGACAGCAGATCCTGTGCTTTTAATACTGATATATAAACCTTGAAAACCTCTGCTTTTTTCCCAAAGACAGTTCAAGAAATATTCTTCTCCCAACATCCTTCAGAAGCACTGACAGTCTTAGAAAAGTAATTTCTCCTGCACTGAAAGCCTCAAGTATACTGAAACCACATGCTGATCAATACAGATACTTATTGAATTATATCCATTAAGAATTAAGGAATAAATAGGCCTTAAATCATGCAAATTTTGGAGTAGAATTTTTTTCTATTAATTCATTCCAAAGGGAAGATGAATTTATGTCATGTCCCCAGTAAAAGAATAATCTTGCTCCCCATTACTAGAGCTATTGTGACAATCCTGTTATCAGGGATCTGGGGGCTTTTAGCATAATGAAGACCAGAAATGTCATATCTGAACTCGCCAGGTGTGGTAAAGTTTGCAGTCAAATGCATCACAAAGGGAACTTTGCATTTGTTGAAGCAGAGAAAATGTTCCCCTTGCTCCACAGAGGATGATTCAACAGGTTTGGTTTTTATTCAACCTGCTGTTAGCACGGTGGTAATTTGGGAAAACAACCTGAAAGCTGGGATGGGCAGGATTCAGAGGTAGGGAGCTGAGCCCAAGTGTGCAGCACTTCCTCTGGGATGGAGGTACAGAAACATCAACACAGAGGCAAAAGTTCAGCTGTAGTTTAATGAAAAGAAGCATTTTGGTCAGAATTGGAGGTCTGGCTTAGGGTGAAATTTATTTTATTTTTTTATAGGAAAAGGGACATGGTTACTCATGACAATATTTGGAAGTATTTTCACAATCTGTCCTGTTATGAATGCCAGTCATGGAGTATATTATTGTAAACACATCCTCAGTGAACTGGCTTGCAGTTGAATTTATTCCACGCTTCCTGCTCTCCCAGGAGTCCTACTCTGGAGATCAGGAAAAATGAAATACTGAAACCATCCCCAGTGTTTGCAGCACAGGAATACAGCCACTCCTTTAGGGCTGAGCTTCAAGGCAACAATCTGAAAATGTTTTGAAAGAAAGAGATAGAGGTACATTTCCTTGAGTGAGAAAATCATAACATAGATTTTAAATTCCCCAGCCAAACTGCACTCTGGAAAAATCTGATTTCTTAAATTACCTCATACAGTGGTGCTTTTCAAGGTTATTTCCATGTAAGTTTGTCACGACAAAGCTGTTGTCAGATTCCTCCAAATATTATTTGCATGAAAAAATCACCACACATTTCTGCATTCCTGCATGAACTGCCCTGTTGTAAGCTTAAGTTCACAGATGCATTTCTCATAGCTCTGCTTTATGGCCCCACAAAGTCAAAGAGTAAAGTTAAAAAAAATATAAATTCTTTATTGTTTCTGAACTTTTTCAACACTGATTGGCTCATTTCAGGCAAGCTTAATGAGGCCTGGAAGGACACTGTAGAAGTCTTGGATTTCAGGGATGTCTTAGTCCTGCATTCCATCATAATTCCCACTTGAACTCACACTTCTCAGGCATGAGATGTCTTTCACTGATCAAATTCCTAAAAAGATTTTCATGCCAACTCCTCAAGGCCTTTTTGGGTTTTGGTAGGATCTGTGTTGAGTGTCTGTGTGTGAGTTTTGGTGATTTTTTTGTTTTTAATTGCCTTTGCTTTTCTTGTGCTAAAGAGAGAAAAGACAGAACTGGAAAGGTAATAAAAGGACATAAAATCGAGTATGGGAACATTGCCCCAGTGTGGAGGGCCACAGAGTCAATTTATCATGACTGAAGCCAGTCAAAGTCTCTTTTGAATATATGAGAATGAAATAAACCAGCAGATATTATGATTTTTCTGACATCCAGTGCGTGTTGGAAGAGCAATTTCACATTTTAAGGAATCATCTTTAAAGAAGAGGATGTGAACATTGCAGGAAATCACCAGCAAAGCAAAGCCATAGACTCTCTCTAGTTCTTTCACTAAAAGGGAAAAACAGATGGATACTGCTAATGCCACAGAACATAAACCAACATTTACAGCTCAAACAGGGCGGTAAAGAAATACATTTTATTCATGGTTGGTGAGGCAGGGTTCTGATCTCTGCTAGAAGATCTATTCTTTTTTAAATGGACTTTTCACAGGATGATTTTCATATATATGGATACATGGTATTTGTCTGTTAACAGATTCAGTATTTCAGCCAAGTCATTTCCTACCCTGCAGACACTTATAAGGACAGGACACTTAATATGTCAAAAGTGATGGGCCTTATGAGGATTTTTACCTCCACATTGCCTTTATCAGTGACCATAAAACTTGCCTTTTCAGCACTATTTCAAAGTCAGATCAAATATTTATGGTACTTATGGGAAATATTTACATAAGCTCTTTAAAACCTGAAATCTGAAAAAGTATTAAGACTCATTTGATTTCCTTCTGTAACTCAATGGCCCCTGAGAAAGAAGTTCAAAGTGTGACAAGCAGCACTGGCAGGAAGCAGCCTTGAAGAAGAAGCTCCTGTGTCCTACCTTCAGTGCTCTGACCACAGATTTTCCTCTTTCCTGTGGTTCCCCGACTTCAATTGCTGCCAACAGGAGCCACAACCTATAAAGCATCATCACTGAACCAGCTCCAGAAGCTGATTTGAAAAATATTTTTATTTAATAGTTTGATTCCAGCAGCTGTGTGGAATTACTCTCTGACACAAATCTGTGTATTTTTTTCTGCTGCCAACATACAGATTGCACTAGATGAAAATTCTTTTCTTCCAGACCGCTGCATGATGCTCTGCTTCTTAAAGACTGGTTCCTTAGTGATCATTCTTCCTTTTATTTAAACTGGAAAAGTGGAAAATCCCAAATCAAGTTGTCTGGGAACCATGGTGCACTTAAACCTCGTGTTCCAAAAACTGCATCTTTTCTTCCTGCCTGTGATCAATTTATAATTACTCCAGAGGAAAAAGAACACATGCACAGCTAGAGAGAGGTCACAGGTCATCACTGTGCTGAGATGGAAAGCAAGCTTTGTGCATCATATTTACGGAATTTTCCTGGAACTTCTATTTTTTGCTCCTGTTCACCTGCCAGGCTCAGACCCTCCACCTAATATATGTAAGCACATCAAAGAGATCAGAGCATTTTTCAGGATGCTTTACAAAAAAAGAGCAGTAAAATCCACCAAAGAACTCAAATCCCACAGCAAAAACATTGTGTAACGCTCTTAAAATATATTTTATGAGGGAAAAAGAGTGATTATAAAGCTGCTTTAACCATTGAATATATGATGCCTTCTCAGTTGCTGCCTCTCAGAGGGACTGTGGGAATACATCCATCACCTGTGACAGCAGTGGGCAGCCACAGGAACACCTGACAGCCAAAGAACACTGGAGGAACAGCAAATGTGGTGAATAAAACCCGGCTTTAACGTCACTGTCAGCTTGTTCCTTGTATTTACAGAGGGATTTTGTCTTTCACAGGCCACCCTAGCACTTTAGTGGATACTTTATATTGTATTATACAGGATTTAAGTACTTTCAGTGTCCTTTGAGCTTATAAGAGACTCAAAGTTTCACTGCATCATAAACCATGAGAGCAGAGAATTCCCACCCCTGTTTGTGGAGGAGAGGCACTGGTGCAGGAATTGGTGTGGTTCGAGTGGATGATGTGCCAGGCTGGCTTTTTGACTTCCCACATGCAGACTGTACTGCCACACACTGAATTTTACACATTTCTTTTCCATGGATGTCTTCCATCCAGAGCCTTGAAGCAGGGTCACACTTTAACTCCCAAACTTCATTGGACATTGGATACAAACAAGTCCTAATGTAGATTTTCCCAAAGAATGTGAAAACCATTTAATGGAAATATTATACATCATAAAATAATCAAGGTTTATGTTCTCATAAGAATTATTTTTGGGCTGCATCCAACCTTAAATATTAATGTATAGGTTATATAACGTGCAGAAATTAATAACACTTTGCTGGATATACATTGTTACCATGGTTTCTGGACACTTGAATTTTTTAATTTAGTTAAAAAAACCCTGAGCAACCCAAAACATTAATAACAGGAATTAAAACTTTTTCCATCCATTTAATATGCAATATACATGAGGACACTTCTATTTCCCAATATGCACTTTATCAAACTCAGTAAATTACTGTGTTCACATTTTCATTAGCTGCAGCCATGGAGTAGCATGACTCTTAAAATCAGTTTTTGCTTCATTTTCCATTATTTTTTCAGGGAGCCTGTCTTCTTAGAGACTTCTTCCTCTTTAAACATTTATGTCATGGAATCTCAGGTTGTCAGGAACACTGATTGATTCATCAGTGTTGAGTATCCTGCATTGTTTCACACAGATTTCAAATCCCAGCTTCACACCACTGTTGCTCTCATCTTGTATCTTAGAGCACAATGCACTGATGCTGATAAATTACTTATTAGCTACAAAATAAAAAAATCCTTTATTGCATACCTAATAAAATAATAAACAAATGCTCTCTCAGGTTGCTAGGATGTTTCCAAAGCTCTGAAATATTTAAATCATCTCCCTTTTAACCCATTTGTTGGATCACAGTGCCTGGCACCCCTCCACGCTTACCTAAAGCAAGGGCCAGTGTCTGGGCTCTAGAATTACTCATCACTAAAAAACCTCAGGGTTCTGCTAGTGGAAATTCTGATTTCCCTTCATAGGAAAACCCCCAATTTTTGAAGTCCAAATCAATCAAATTGCCCCTGGGTGCTGATATCTGGGATTGGCATTCTCGTTGCCTCTTTGTGTCTGTGAGGGATCACACACCTTTCACATCTCTGTCTTTTTTTTCTGCAGGCATTTCTCCAGGGATTTTGCACTCATTTACAGCAATGTATTTCAGGGAGGTGGGTAAATGTTCATCTGCAGGAATACTCAAAGAAAGGACCATAAAGAAATGTGAGGGCCAGAGTTCCTCAGTGATTGTGCTACAGCAGTCATGGATACTTGTGGCTAGGATCAAATTAGAAAGAAATGGCACAAAACTGGCACCATAGAAAGGAAGTTTAATATGTGAATTAAATAATTCTACACTTCATCATCTATTTGGACCCTTAGAAAAAGAGAAATATGTAAGGGGAAGGAAAATATTTTCCAAAAAAAACCACAACAGACCACTTGAGAAACTTCTCCTCTGATGAAACGTGGTCAAAATGAAATAAGGCTGCAGGCAGCCATTTGAGTCTCTTCATAGCTCACCCCACAACCTTTGGGAATTTACATTTACATGTTCAGCAGGTTCAGTGGGACTGGATTAGACCATGCTCACTTGGAGGGAAGTTTCTGGATAATTTTAAATTTTTCAGTTGAAAGCATTTGGAAAGGGAGACAAGTGTTTGAGTCTTTGATTAAAGCCATCTGGTTTTGCAGCAAGCTGACAGAGTTCTAGAAGCTAAATATTCCATACTCTGAAATTCATATATTGATTTTATTTTTGTGCTAAATTTAGTGGAACTCAGATGTCCCAGAAATAGAACCTCCTTCATCAATACTTTTTATTTAATCTTTTTCTGAAAATACAACATGAAGTAAAAAGATCCCTACTGGGATTATTAAGTTAGACTGTGATTAAACGAATCTTGACTTTAGATATATTCCCTTTGCAAAAAGAAATGAAAAAACCCAAAGTGTGAGGCAAAACTCAACTGTGCAAGTCTCTTGCTCTGTGCAAAACCTCTCAAAAGAGAGAATGGCATCAGTTTTTAGTCAGCCCCCTTTCAACCAGGGACTCTTAACCAGCAGAAAACTCAAGGAGCTTTAAATGCAGCTTTAAATGACACCACCAGGGCAAGAGCAGCACAAGTTGTAATGTAAATAGAACCCTGCCCCACAGCATGTGTGGATTGGTTACACACCCCAATCTTAAACTGGGGTTTGTATAATGGAATGCACAGCACACAGAACGTGCTGGCTCACCACTGGATCCCAGGAGCCCCTGCAGCTCTCACTTAAGGCCATGGAAATCAAAGAGGTCCCAGAAGCTTTCACAGGAATATCCCTGCAGTAATTACCATGTAAAGGAGAAACCTAAAAGGGAGGCTGTACACGTCTCTACTTTGGTCCTACCTTCTCTTGTTCAAAGAAAAATCATTTACAGTCATGAGCCAGAAGCTATGTAAAATCATAGTTCTCATTATTTATTTAATCATTCATTTATTAAAATGTGTTTTTATGATCACCCAGAACTTTATTCTCCACATGTCCTTAGTGAGGACTATTGGAGCTGTCTGGAATGAAGTCTCTCCCACGGGGTATCACATCTTGGACACTTGACAGTCCCAGAGGTTTTGGTGGGTTTAATGGCATTACTGACTGTGCAGTTAAACAGCTGCAAGCTTGGTATTTCTTTTTTCTATAGCAGTCAAAAGTGTATTATTGTATTTACAGAAGAGTGAGAGAACAAAGTGCCTCGATGGATTTTGCATCCTTGCTTGGCAATGCTTTAAATTAGCAACACGATGTGAAAGAGAACACAGAGTTAACCACCCCAAAAAATGTTTCCATCTCTGAACATCTTTAGTTCACATCCCTTTGCTGTGCATCAGTCTCTGTGTTGGTGAGCAGCTGTGGATCAGAAGTGGAATCAGTTCATCCAGTGCACACTCTGCTTTCCCTCTGACATCTCACATTTCTATTCTTTTCAGCTCTTCCAATGATCCTTATCATTGTTCACAAACCTTTTCCTCATCTCCTCCCTGACCCTCTGATGAATCTTCAGTATGTATTCACCTGGCTCATGCACCCTGATTTGCACCTTATCTGACCCTGAAAACCACTCAGATTCTTAATTTTTTTCAACCAATTTGGTGACACAGTCCTCATTTCCTCTTTTGCTTCCCTTTTTCTGGTATCTATCCTTATCTTCAACTACCTTAAAGCACCTATTTCCTTTCAGCCCTTCATTTAGAGCTTAGTTGCCTGATGTCAAGAAAATAGATGGAAAACTGAGGAGAAGAGTTTCTGTTTCTATTGTGCAATAAAAGTTCCAAAGGACCCTTCTCACAGAGCTCCAATCGAACAAAGCAAGAAATTAACCCAAATCCTCAAAAAAACTGAGCAGCAGCACGTTGTCCAAAGACACAGAGTAAAAATACACCATTAGCAAAAAAAACCTAAAATTAATGAAGCTAGGACTGCTCAGGCTCTTACAAAATTGATCTCCCGAGGTGCAGATCACGTAGTCCTCAAATAATGACAAAGAAAAGGGAACAAAAAAGCTCTTCTCCAAACTGTTATTTTTCAGTTTTAAGAGTAGAGAGAGATCTCTTGGGATGAGAGAAATAAGTTCCAATGTTATGGTGACCTGAAAGTGGCAGTGAGTGATGTACTGTGCTTGAAGAGCAGATTTCTTCAGAAGAGAGTTGGAAAAGGCACCAGCTGCAGGTTGTTTCTTGAGCTCCCACTTGCACAAATTCAATTGTGATTAGAATGAAAAGAGGGAAAAAGAGGATCAGCACTATTGCATCTTCTGTGACAAAGTGACACTGCGGCAGTGTAAGAGAGTGTAGCTGGCATTACATTCCTGCCATCTCTGGCCATCTAGTGGCATCTTCTTCTCCACGAAATATAACAAATAAACAATTATTACTATTATTTCAAAGAGAAACAAACACCCCAACAGCCCATGTATGTTAAATAACGAGTCTGGAAGTATGTAATTCTTGTTATCTTATTAATGCTGTGGCACAGAAAACTGTTTTAGAAGCTTGACAGAATCACACAATCAAGTTGGAAAAGACCTTTGAGATTATCGAGTCCAACCTCAGTGCTCTGCAGGCTGGTGTGCTCCAGTGCAAACGTCCAGTGCTCCTGCACAGGGATGTGTCATCCCAGGTGGCTCTGCCTGGCGTGAGTGACAGCTTGGGGACAGTTGGAGGATGGGTTGGTGCCTTGTGGTGTGAGATGTGCTGCTGCACCCCTGCTATTGAGGGTACCAAAGAGGTCCGTCACTGCTGTGTTTCACTGTTGAAGAGGCATTTTGGAGGAGAAATTACTGTGGTGAATAAAATGCTCCGGCCGTAGCAGCAGGTCCTGCAGCATCCAAGCACCTGGAAATGGGACAGGGAGCCCTTTTCCCAGCGAGGTGTCCCAGGTTGCAGCCTGACAAGAAGCACAGAGAGCCCTGGAGCTGGAGCCTCACACCCCACGGCTGCTTTCCCCTCCCAGCCATGGATGTACAACCAACACGGCAGCACCGTGTCCCTGGCCATGGGTGGCAGCTCTGGGCTGTCCCTTCTGTGTCCAGCCTTGAGCCCCTCAGTGCAAGCCACGGAGCTGCTGAGACGGTCCAGCAGATGATGAGGGGCCTGGAGCATCTCTCTGATGAGGAGAGACTGGGGGACTGTTTGGGCTAGAGAGGACTGAGAGTGGATCTCATCAATGCACACAAATTATCTCTAAGGGGAGAGTCAGAGAGTCAGCCAGACTCTTCAGTGGTGCCCAGCGACAAGACGAATAGCAACGGCCACAAACTAAAACACAAGTTCCACCTCAACATGAGGAGGA